>CAWUFW010007222.1:600000-1036688 GCA_963921515.1 Calotriton arnoldi
GGTGTGAATTTCAGATTGCTCCCAACTAGGATAGTGGACCAAAAAGAGGCCTGATGGCCGCTTAAATCCGGCCTTTGTTATGGGCCCAGCTAGATTCCGAAATACGAAAGCCCCCTCACCGCGTGCAAGTTGCTGCTCTGAAAAAAAGCAGGCAAGGTGCTGGTGTGCTGCTGAATGTGTCCCGGTGCCTGAAAATTACACCGGGACAAGTTCAGCATATTTCAGTGTGGCCCACTTCTTGCCATCCACCCTGTGAAGATAGTGGGTGGATGCTGTGTGCCCGCGTGTACTCCCGACTTGTGCCCTGCTGGATTGCGCCACCAGATGTGTATACGAGTGGGGCGACAAATTTAGAAAAGTACTTGACTTGCTGGCGACTCACAATACCACTACTGGGTGACCCCATGGATTATCAACTTTGCTAGGAAGAGGGTCAGAGATGCTGAGACGATTGGTCCCAATTTTGAGGACTATAATCAATCTCTCTATGGGAAACGGGAAAGACCATTGAGGGAATCATCCGCGCCCTTGATTGGGGACCTCCCCCTACCAGCTCTTTCCATGTTTGATAAAAGGAGCTTGATTGGCCTTTTGAACTGGCAAAGTTGGAAGAGGCCCTTAGGGCCATGAATTCTGGCAAGATGCTCGGACCAGATACATTCTCAATCAAATAATAATACAAAATTAAAAAATGTCTGTTGCTTCCCTTACTGTCCATGTATAACGAGGAGCAATCGAAAGGCCACTTCCCAGATGGCCTTCATCTAGCAACCACCTTGTGGTTCTACATAAATTGGGGCACCCTCCTGAGAATTACTCCTTACTTAAGCTCTATGCCAAGGTGTTGGCCAACACACTACGTAGGGTACATACTTGATTGCAGCATGAGGCATTGTATACACATCTGTGCCGTATCACTACCATCTAGTCGGTCCTTAAGAAATTGATTCTTACCGACTTCGAAAAGCCTTTTGAACCCCTTGATTGGGACTTCCTTGTGGGGTACTTGCACAACTGGGATTCCGGCTGCGATTTATCTTATATATCTGGGTGTCTTACGCATATTACAGGGCACAAGTGAGAGTGAACAGGGTCCTCTGTCCCACCTTCCCCATTCAGGGAGGCATCAGGCAGGGATGCATATCATCACCCCTGCTATATGCTCTGGCAAATGGAACCCCTGGCGACATGGATAAGATGCGACGCACAGGTATGGGGTTTTCAGTGGGGAGAAGGCACGGAGGATCGCGTTGCCTTGTACATGGATGATGTTCTGTTATTCCACTTGTGCCCAGACATCACAGAGCTGCGGCTCCTTCTAATCTTAGACCTGTAAAGTGGGCTTCCGCTTTAGAAGTAAACCGGTACAATTCTCTTTTGGCCCTCCAGGCAGGGGCAGTGAGGCAGTAGATTAGCAGACCCAGATTCGTGCCTGCAGACTCAGTTTCCAGCATGTGGGCATTCATATATCCTTGCTCCCCCTATTGCTTGGACCATTAATATTTCACCCCTTGGATCCAAAATGCATGAAGACCTTTATAAATGAGCCAAGTTCCTGCTCAATATTCTGGGTTGAATAGAACTCTTTAAGATGAAGGTCCTGCCTAGGTTCCTATACGTTGTCCAGAATTTCCCATTTGTGCTTGCACGGCATTGGTTGGCTTACTTAAAGACCAGGATACATTCATTTCACTTTTGTAAATGTGTGCAGTCCACTTTTGACAGGGGCATGGCTGTTGTGGATATGCAAAAGTATTATTAGGCCTCACAGACAGTGGTCCTGAATGATTGGTTTAGCAGGGGTTGGGCAGACCCGGCTTTCCCTGATTGAGATCTCCTTCATGGGATATCACCCAATGATGGTTACAATGTATGAAGCACCCATTCCTCGCTCCCTTCTGGATCTCTCCAGAGTTGTATTCCTGGTTTGGAGGTTGACCTTACATTGGACGGAATAGGAGTGAAGACTCATCTTTGAGACTCCCTTTGGAGAAGACGCTGCCTGGGACAATTGGCCTGAATGGAGGGCATTAGCATTTCAATATTGGGGTGTGTGTCGGGGGTCTCACATGAGGTCCTTCCTAGGGCAGACTTCTAGCTCCACCACTCTCAGTTCTACATAATTGTACAGCTCAGACATGCCCTAATGTCCCATGAACCCCCTTGACAATGATGCAGAGTATAACCCCTTGGATGCCAAAATCCTCATAGGGCCCATAGGAAAGGGGTTATATCCTGCATTTATAAATCCCTAGTCATTAACAGTCTTCACCAATGCTAAACTTGAAAAGCCAGAGCTATAAATTCACAGAAAACGCTCTTGGTTTTAGGACATTAAGAGTGTCCAGATGTATCTAATATGGGTTTGCAAATAATTGCTTGTGGAAAAATGAATTTTAGTCATCCATATTGATATTCGTTGGACTGGGATCCCCCATAAATCCTGGTCTACGCGTTTCGAACCCAAAGTGTCTTTACGGGTTCTCTTCAGGACAAGGGCTTGGTGAGTTCTTAAGGGAGCGATGAATGGCAAGGACTCAGAATACGGTCCATCTTATCTGCAATTCATTGGATGAATCTGACGGGTTACCAATTATCCACAAGGAATTATTTGCAAGCCCATATTAGATACATCTGGACCCTCTTAATGGCCTAAAACCAAAAGCGTTTTCTGTGAATTTATAGCTCTGGCTTTTCAAGTTTAGGACTGGTAAAAACTGAATTTTAACATGTTTATAGCTTAGTTTGTATCAATTTTGAGTTTGAACTTAGTTTGTTTTTGTTGTTCTTTAACACTTAGCACAAGGTTTTTCACAAACTATTCACTGTACAGCCATTTAATTGAATGTGGTTTTTCTTTTCTTTCATCGCACCTATTGCGAAAATTTGAAATGTGCTTTTTCCAAATATAACTAAAGAAATCTGAGGTCATGTTTATTTAGTAAGATGTCCCTCATGCATAAGTGAAGATGCGTTTGAATCACACAACCACCTGATGTTGTATTGTTTTTACAGAAATCTAGATGGGAAGCGTGAGTGAACCCCCTAGGTGACAGCGACTGGAGGGATGCCAAGATGGCACTATGAGTGCTGGTGATCTCTTCGAGACTCCAAATCATCCAAATAAATACCTGCACACCATCTTCATGCCGGTACGCCTGCATGCTTCAGATGCTCCGAGGGGAACACCAATTTTTTTCAAGTAGTTTGGAAGTGTCCTGCGATCATTAAGTATTGCTCCACCATTTTTACCACCTGATCATGTCATTTGTAGAGTCCTATTGACCCTTCCCCTCGCATTGCACTACGGGGTCTTTTGGGGGACATGGGAGGAGTAGGGGAAGCAGTCTCTGGTTGAGCTGGGCACCTTGATAGCGTAACAAGATATTGCCCATGATTGGAACTCCACGGATCCTCCTCTTCCGGCCACCTGGTGGGCCACCAAGGATTGGTATCCGAAACTGGAAGAAACTATCTATGTACCTAAAAGCATAAGAAAATTCTGGGCAAATGGTGGAAAAGCAGTGGATTGGAGTAATTGTTGCAAATCTTTATATTGTCTGCCTCTCCTTTAAAATGTATTTTATCTCTTGCACTGCACTGTTTATTTTTGTGTATAGCTAAATCAATAAAAGTTGGTTTATAAAAAAAAAACTATGCAGATTATGGTCATGTAATATCAGCATGTATACATGTAGGTATGATTTATTAGGATTTTGTTTAGAAATCTACAATTTATGGCTGTTCCCATGCAAATTCCGGGTGGGATTAGCGTATCTCATGAACGTTGGGAGTATACTACAAAATCAGAAAGAAACGTCAAAGAGGTAGATAAGGGTCTCCAAAACAATGTTCAGCCACTCCGAGGTTATGCTGTTAAGTATATTACCTTCAGTATTCCATTCCTTAGAAATTAAATAATATCCTTTATAAACTTCATTGCTGAAAATTCCCTTCTCCTGCATGATTTCCTTACTCTAAAATGCATGACCACCTCCCGATTTCCCGAGATTTCCTCTAGTAAGTCCAAGATCACTCGTAAAACACTTCTGAGTGGACTGGAAAATGGAATCAGATACTTCTAAAGATGATGAGTTGAAAAGGGAATGATTCAAGGTGCGTTAATTAGGGGGATGGTGTCGTTTCTTCTTTAGCTGGACTAAACCATGGGGGTTCAAAGTTGTCTAACATGATTGAAGGATGGTGACTTGCTTTCAGAGATGGGGTCCATGGAATGTAAAAATGAAACTAGTTGTCATGTACTTTTATTTACCCTCGGGAATTTGTAGGGGGCATCCTATTACATAGGCCTCATGGTACATTAGCAGAGATGTAATTGATTGGAGAGTTGAGTATTTCTGCATCAGAAGTAGTAGATTTGGCATTAGATTCCTGCCCATCAACAAACACCAATTGGTGTTACTGTACATGTCACTTCAAGTCTGCAGTCCCAACATAGCCGAGCCACTGCAGACCCGGGCTAGTGCAAGCAGTGGTGGCCGGCAACATTAAAATATGGTGGGGCGCGATGTCCTAAAAACTCACCGTATATGTTGCACTGAGCCACGTCTGGTGTCTATCTTCGCGTAGGTGACTCCAGCAGGCAGTAGGAAAGGGAAGGACTTCCTCCCTTGTGCCGTGTGATACCAACCAGTCATGGAGCTGTTGGTTGGGGCGGGCTAACCCAGCGCTCATTTTGCAGCTGGGGTCCTGTCGCTGCAATCCCTCTGCTGTTTCTCAGCCCTGGGATTGTGCAGGCTGAAGTACGCATGTCAGATTGGCTGGCTGTAGGCAGCTGGACAATCTGACATGCACACTGGCAGGGGCTGAGTAATAGTGCAATTGCACGAATGAGCCCCGGACCCTGTCCTTGCGTTGTAACATCTCGAGCCTGCGACCAAAATAAAATGGTATTTATTACCATTTTATTAATGTGTGTACCTCCTGCGCTCGCAGCAGGCGGGGCGGCATGCCCCAGCCATAACGGAGGAGCCGCTGCTGAGTGCAAGTGCAGTCAGTGAGTCCTTCCATACAAGCAACTACACATGATGCCTTCACATTGGCATGCTCTTGCAGAAAGTCAGCCTTTCCGTTTGTTTTACATACAGGTAAAACGTAAATGCATGAAGCCTGCCCATGGGCGTCCGCAGGGAGGGGCAAGGAGGGGCGCTTGCCCCCCCCTGGATCGCCGGTGCGGGTCGTAGTGCCGTGGTGCAGGTGCCAATCTTTTTTGTAATGCTGGCACTCCAGCATCCCAGTGACTCACTGGGCTGCTGGAGTGCAAGCGATGTTACAAAAAAGAATGGCGCCCTTCCACACCACTGGCCGTAACTAGAGTGTCTAGTACGGGCTACTGCCGGGCGGTGTGGGTGCCATTGTGCAGAGGCGGTGCTTGGTGCCTCACTGTGCCTGTCATTGGTAGCTGAGCGCTATGCTACTACCAATGAAACTCAGCATAGCGCTCAGCTACCAATGGCATCGGACTGCTCCCGGCCGTGGGTCTCAACAGCCACCCTGAGGCTCAGGCGTCATTGCAGGCAGGCGAGGCAGCACTGTCATTGGGTAGCTGAGCGCTACCAATGATAGCCGCCTGCCGCATCGCCTGACTTATGCAAGTCGAGAGCTGGTCTGGACCAATCATGGTCCGACTCCGACCTGCCCCCGCCCCCAGCAAGTGCACACTGCGCGCAGGCTCCTCTCCAGCAGTGTTGCCAGATTGGGCTGTTCCCCGCACAAATGGGCGACATTGTTCCCATTTGTGCGGGAAAAAATGGCCCTGGTGGGTTGCGGAAAGTTGGGCGCCATTTGCCCATGTGTGCGTAAAATTCGTGGTTTCCGCGGCGCCCACAGATGATCTATAGACAATCAGGGCCGTCAATCATTCATAGCGCGAACGCGCTACTTATGACGGCCCTGTTTCTGTTTCTGGCCTGCCCCCAGAGAGAATGGACCAATGATCTCACGAGGGGCAGGCCTGTCATCATTTTTTTTTCTTCACTTTTGAATCCCTGCATTTGCCTCTTTTGGCGCGGGCGCACAGTAGACTCCGAGTGCTGCGGTCTGGAGCTCGAGAGGCGGAGTCAGGAACGTCAAGGCAAGGGCTGGTTGGCCGACCCTGCAGCCTGCTTCTGTGTTCGTTGCACTTGGGAGTCCTTAGGTGCCAGCAGGTGTATTAAGGTAAGATTAGTGGTCGAAGTGTTCACTTTTCCTGCTCTGCCGCTGTCAGCTGCCCCCTCTCTCTTTCTTCCTCTTATTCCCTCCCTTTTTTCTCTCTCTCGCAGCTTCTCACTTGCTAAAAACCGTGCTTCAATAAACGTCTCTTTCCCTCTGTTTCCTCTACTTTCCTTCATTCCTTCCCCTGTGAAATGGTTACAAAAAAGAAAGAAACAATTTTTTATGGAAATGTCCTCTTTTTATTACATTTTTCTGTTACAAAGTGCAGCCTCGAGACCAAGAGAAAAATAGGTGCAAAATACGAAAAATAAATAACTAAATAAATCATTACAGAGTGGTTGCAAAGTGGCCAGATTGGGTTTATTCTCACCCAAACACATTAGTGCCACTTCACAGAGTTTGCCAGTGAAGCACTACTTTCTTTTTCTCGTCATTCTTTGAACAGCATTGTTTTTCCCGGGTGTGGAAGTGCTCCATTCCTGGAGGTTCTGCAATACCTGGTTGATGACTGGAGTGGAACACTTTTAATGTGAACCTTATCAGCTCTTTTCCTTATTTTAGTTTATAATGTGTACTGCTGCTCTTTGTTCAGGTATGTTGTCTTTTTAAACTATACTACTTATGTTTTGTAAGGATTTAAGCAATGGACATTGAAACGGGTCCCTTCTTGGCCCTGTAGTCATGTGCTTAACGTTTCAGGCAAAAACACTCATTGATTTCTGAATAATGAATGTAAAAGTGTTACGGTAATCATGTTCTGCTTACATTTCACATGCTTTACTTAATCTTGCATTCCCTATGAGGGTTTGCGTTTTCCAGGATGTTGTTACTTTTTTTTCTTGTGCCCCACCTGGCACACATCATGTCGGAGGTTGGTGATGATGTTAACATTTTGCCCCCCCCTGGAAAAATTTCTGCGGACGCCCATCAGCCTGCCAAAGTCCTATTATATCACTTGCACTCCTATAAGCAAAAACGGAATCATACTCTGCACACACACAGACTCATAAAATGCAGTTAGGAAGAGCATAGTTATGTTCAGTTGGCAAAATAATTATAAATAGGCTTGTAAAATGTCACGTTACAAAATGCTTATGAAATGTGCAGTCTAAAGGAAGGTATTTTAACAATAACGAAATGTTGACCTAACATTAGGCAATGTATTACCTCACACCTCTTTATAAATGCAAAGATTCAGATAATAAAGTTAAAATTCCTCATATACGAAGTACTTAAACCCCCAGAATGTTTTAGGAAATCAAAATAGGTATGTGCACGATATTTTGGAAGTAAATAAATATTAATGCCCAAAACTGTGTTAGTCGATCAAGTGTGGAATCAAATCATAGAATGCTATTTTTTATTTTGTTGTATTATATTAAAGAGAGATGTGGAGATGCTTGTTAGGTTCAACAAATGTGTGTGAAAGGATGTTTGTCCACCTTTCTTCTTTCGTTTCCTTTCAGTGCATGTCTCACACAAAAGGCTTTCCCAGTAGTCCTCCTGCAAAGTTTGGATGGCCTTCGATATGTTTTGCATCAATCAGTTTGAAGTTAGTCACCTATGATGATACTCTCTCTCTGTCTCTCGAACAGCTCTTTCCACACTTTGCTCATGCCTCGAAGAGATATATTCAAACTTCTCTTAGGTGAGGTGCAGGCTTTTTTATGAACTATCGATGTTCCTGTTCAACAACTGTGTTACCTAACCCGCCATCGCATCTGCCCCTGTCCGGGATAAAGTGGACTCCAGGCGCCTGGTTTTCACTACATAAAACGTAAAAACAAAAATAAATAAAAGCACACCACCTTCATAACCGTGCAGCCAGCATTTTAACTAGAAGCCTGATTCAATATCACATCTCCATAGACTTGTCGACACTTCACAGGTTCCAGTTTGAGAAATGCACCGTTTTCAAGGTCCTTTACATGATGCATTATTCATACCCCAAAATGGGGGGCAAGAGATTGGGAGTGTGATCACCTCTCCTTTTTTATGGTATTTTAGTGTATTCGACCTTCTGTGTCAGGGTATCCAAGGGTAACTTCACAAACCGTTGTCATGTTTTTTTGTAATATGTCACATAACTTTAAAGGCTTTTAACTTTCATCTTTTCCAAGGCACTTTGTCACCCTCCAGTACTTAATTTTGTATAGGCAACAGTTGACAGCACCTATAGGCCATTCCCTATGTTGCCGGTGATATAAACAATCTCTGTTTCTTTTATTCTGATGAATGTAGAATTAAATTGTTGCAAAATGTGTAACTTTGGCTGTCTTCGCCATCTTCTTTGTGACTTTCGACGCTTAACTGTAGGATGCTTTCTGTAAGTTCTCTTCTTCTGACAGACCAGACTTCCCTCAGAATTGTTTCTACTATTCAAAGAAGTCTTTGTAAGACTACTTCCAAGAACAATAATATTCTTCGATACTCTGTGGATTAAGGGGATTAGGAAGTATCTGAAAACTTTCAACAGGAAAGGCTCCCACATGGGACCTGCCCTTTGAAAATTTGCATTTATCACAACGCATCTGGCATCAATTCTGTCTCCCAGGGCTCGCAGATGGTACCTCAAAATGGGGTGGTCTTAACTAGGGCTGGAAGCCATGGACCATGGAAAGAAACTCCATCTGGACAAAAAAAGTCTTAATGTGATTATTATGTTTTGAGGGTTTTGGCACTGCACATTTCTAGTGTCGCAATGATAGTCTTGAATGCCTGTTCATTTTAAATTCGATTAATGCAACCCCACCCCCTTTATCAATATCATTTAAAATCAATTCAAAGGGACCACATCTTGTAAAATATCTTGCTGTACAGATTTAAAAAACTCTGATTAGACTTATTAACGGTGATGAAAATCAACACATTACAATTAAAGGAAACTGCATTACATTTTGCATTAGGTGCTCTTTATTACAAGTTAAAGAATTTGTATTTTATGTCTGATTTTAGCCTTTAACTTCCTGCACTGTGAAGGTGGAAGCTAGACACTATATCAAGTCATTCTGGCTCCAGCTCCAATAACTCTCAGGCAGACATCATTAAAATTGCAAGACATTGTCTTCATATATTTTATAAAACTATGTGAAAAACATTGGAAATTTGATGAAATTAGAAAAAGAATCAAAAGAAAATTAATTTGAAAATCATCAATATTTGTTTTTAACAAAACATTTATTAACATTTTAACCAATTAACTTTTTTCAGCGAAATAACTCAAACATCAGTGTTTTAGTATCTTTAGCAGAAAAAAACCTTACACTGACATTTTACTGAGAATTTGCCCAAGACATAGTTTGTGAGAGAATTTCCCTACACAACTAGATAAGTAGACAGCCAACAAGAAGATTATGGATTAAGCGTGGGACACATTGTCAAACTTTACCTACCCTACTTCATAAAGTTTGGTTTAAACTGTGACAACGTTTGTAAGTTAGCAAAGTTTTGATAAATAGGAGAAGGAATGAAAAAAGCAGCTGGGTGTATCCACATGGGGGATCCAGGGATACTTGGTAGAAGTAGCCAAAACCCAGGATAAGTTTCTGTTAATGATATTACGCCTAGAACAGCTATACCTTCTTGTGGCATTTCCCAAATCAAACTCAGGGACCCTGAACCTCCCAAACTGTCTTTGTGACAGAAAGCCCAAACAATCAACAATCGATTTTATGTTATTTTTCTACATTTTATAGAGATAATAGATTCTGTACACTGCATCCTCTCTTTCTGACCCAGGGCCTCATTTATTACCTAGAGGTCTTTAACTTTTTAATAAATGTGGCAAGTATTAAAATGTGTTGTGTAGTTTTAGCTTACATAAAGAAGGCCGTCTGAAGACGTAAATCACTGTCACACCTAGATTGCCTATGCTATGAAGATAGTCCTACTGAATATGGTGACGACAAATGATTGCCCTATGTCTTGTTTTCTTGATAACAATTTATATAGGATTGCTCATTGTACGGGGGACGTTTTGATTTTCACATTTTCAGAATCCCGAATACTCTGTTATGGCCAGTCTAACCTATTGAGTTTTTAATAGGAGGGGACTTTTTATTATATATAAAAGGAAGTCCATGATTATGCTGATATTATTTTTATATCTTGAACTGCGCTACATGTTTACTTGACCCAAATGTATGTGTATCTATTATGTGATTTTTAACTGTTTTACTGTGCTTTTATGGATTAGAATACAATCCGAATAAATACTTTTGATGAAAAAAGCAGCTAGACATACTTTTTTGCCCAACGAAAAAAAATCATCACAAACTTTTTAAATTGGGCAAATATTGCACAAAAAATATTTAAAGGGAAAGGCTCCTTGATAATGTGCTATAGCTAGGATGTATGAGTATCTCGACTGCCAGGATTTGTACACATTGCATCAAGGACCAACAAGCATTGGCACAGCCAATAAGTCTCACCTATTAGAGATATTGGCTGTGGCAATGTTTTGTGGTCATGTTGTACAGCAGTGTGGAGGCTTTGCAGTGTGGCTATAACTATTTTAAAAAGCGCTATGAGGTGCTAATGTGCTTTTTTTTAAAGTGCTTTTACGCTGGATGCATCCTAGCCCTATTTTTATTCTTAATATTATTTTTATCCATGCTGCACAGCCTCCAAGCTGCTGTACAGTATGTCTACAAATCATTGCCAAAGTTGGCAATTCCCATCTGTTCAGCATGAACAAAAGGCAATCACAGAGCCTATAGTCTCAAAGGCCAGACCTATTGGTTTGCCCAATGCTTGTTAAGTCTTGCAGAACACACCTGTGATTCTGATGAAATCAGTTAATCTCCCCATGTGTGAAAAAGAAAAAGAAAATGACATTTGGCAAAAAAAATCCTATCACATAAAGAAAGCAATTGCACCCATGTTAAAGTCTTAGCGAAAACACATTTGGAAGCAGATAACATCTGTTGTCACAATAAACAACCATTTGAAATGAAAAAAGGGCTTCTTTGAAGCGCCTTTTGGCATAGTAAAACGTAGCTATAAATGGCAAGGGTGACAGGGAAAAAGAAAATATAAAAGTAGTACCTCAATTGCAGCGCAATCAGTGGAAGGGCAGCAATCAAGCTGAAGCAATCAGTACTTGGTCCATGCTCCATCTGAAAGAAGAGGAAGTGAAGCCAGCACACACTGGCGAATTAGAAGGCAGTAAATAAGAGTGACAATGAAGACAACGAATGTTAAGCAATGGGCGGGCTGCAAGCCCCTTGTTGTATACAATATCTCTTGTTACAATTTGAATAATTTCATGTTATTGAAAGTTATAAGAAGGGCAATATTTTTTCCAATGTTTATTTAATTGTTCACCCACACACTTGTCAGCAGCAGAATTGACTAAGGCAATGCACTCTATGCTGAAATCACCCAGAAACTCCTCAAAAACTGCAGAACATCCAGAACGCCTCCGCCAGACTCATCCTCAACATCCCTCGCCGCAACCACATCATCAGCCACCAAAGAGGCCTCCACTTGCTCCCAGTCAACAAAAGAATCACCTTCAAGCTCCTCACACATGCCTACAAAGCCCTACACGACACAAAACCTGCGTACCTCAACCACCGCCTAGTATTCCACGTACCCACCAGAGACCTCCGCTCCATGCAACTGGCTCTGGCTACCATCCCACGTACCAGCAAGACCACAGCCGGAGGAAGATACTTCTCCTACCTCGGAGCAAAGACCTGGAACACTCTGCCTCTCCACCTCAGGCAATCACCGTCACTGCCTCAGTTTAGGAAGGACCTCAAGAGGGGAGCGTGGCTAACAGCCCAAAATGGTGGTCACATAGGCGACGAGCTCCGGGCCGGGCCGACATAGTAAGTGGAAATATCCAGACCCCTACGGCACTGCAGTGCCTGAAAGTGTCGGTGGGCAGAGAAGACTGGAGCATTTACCTTCCGGTACAGAGCCGAAGTGCGGAGGTGGTCCCGGGCCCGAACGAGGAGCGCCGCAAGTGTTGATGGCGTAGCGGGCCTGGTGCCGGAGAGGTGACACCCTGCGCAGTGGACTCTCCTGGAGGCGGGCTGCCTGGAGACTGCGCGAAAGTCGGGCGCGCTCCAGCGCGAGATCCGGGCCCTTGACCTACTGGGCGCGGGCACGGCCTGACGGCGAGTATCTCCTTGGCGGACAGCGCGGGGCTGATACAACGGGACCGGAGGCACCGCCGTCATCACCCTCGGAGGGGAGTGAACCCCCCCTCCCCCACCGCCTTGGAGGCGGGAGATCCCAGCGCCGGTGCGAGCAACGGAGTGTGCGGGGGCGGCGGCCTGGCTGGCTTCCTCCTAAACCCCCCCCCTCAGCTGGCAGAATCGGAGGGGGGCTCACTGATTTGAGCGGCGCTCCTCTGCCGATACCCGGACTGCGGTGGCTGGAACACTTGGTGGAGACGACGAGCTCCAGGGGTGGGAGGCATCGGACCAAGGCTGCAGGTACAACGCGGCGCTAGTTGCAGCGCAGGGGATTTCCCCCTCCCCCCCCTGAGGAACAAGCTGCAACGCGGCCTGGCGCTCGCAGCGGGACGGACTGCGGGTGCTGCGTGGGGCCGGGGACCGCATGGACAACCTGCTGGGACGTGGGGTACTGCATTGCTTGAGACGCTGGTGGGGCCTGGCGTGGCTATCTCTGGAGGTACTTTAGCCCCCCCTGCGTAGCTGGCTGTAGTTCTGTCCCCCTGGGCACGGCGAACGCCTCCCTGCTGGATACCGGGTCCACCTGGGCCGACATAGGCAATGGGCAGAGGCAAGACCCGGACCGCCTCGAGATCAGGCAGGAGGGGATCCCATTCACCGCCTTCGGAGTCCTCATCCGGCAGATCCCCGCGGATGGCGGCGGACCACGCACCCGCCCCAGCAGGGGACAAATTGGACATGATCCTAAATGAAATTCGTGACTCCCGCGCTGCACTGGAGAGTCAGCTGGGCACAATATCAGTGGACTTGAACCTACTTAAAGACGACCACCGAAAGTTGTCCGATAAGGTTAAAAAGACTGAACACCTGTTGGGTACAATGGGGCCTCAAGTGGCTGACCACGGTAAGCAACTGAAGGAGATGCGGCACCAGATCGAGGCCTTGCATGCACGGGCTGATGATGCGGAAGGGCGAGCGAGGCGCAACAACCTCAGAATAGTGGGTATGCCCGAGGGGATGGAAGGCCCCAACCCTACAACCTACATCGAGGAGTGGCTGCAAACTGTGGTGGCACCCACGGGTCTCTCTCCGCACTTTACTGTTGAGCGGGCTCACCGGGTCCCTACACGACGCACCTTGCCTGGAGCGAACCCACGTCCATTGTTGGCCCGTATTTTGAATTATAGAGATCGAGACCGGGTACTGCAGGCGGCGAGGGAGCAGGCCCCACTGCAAGTGGAGAACGCGAGGGTTTCCATATTCCCGGACTATACTCTAGCGGTCCAGCGAAAACGCTTCTCTTTCCTAGAGGTCAAAGCAAGAGTCCGTGCGGCGGGTTTGACATTTGCATTACTTTTCCCGGCCAAGCTCAAGATCAATCATAACCAACGGGCAGTGTTCTTTGATACCCCCGAGAGTGCGTGGGAATGGCTGGACCGCTACTTCCCTGATATCCTGCCGGAACGAAGACTGGACCCAACACAGCCAAAGTCACAACGGCCCCCCCGCCGGCGCAAGAAGGGTATGGTTACGCAGAATGGAGGAACTTCTCCCCCACCCCGCCAGCAGGTGATGGAGGGAAGGGAGGAGGCCCTCCGGACAGCCGAGACACAGAGTCCCGAGGCCGGAGATCAGCCCTAGTCCTTCTGAGGCAGCCAACTCGGACTCAGACTCAGGGGGTAGCATGGCCTTGTTCCCATCGGCTTCCACTCAGCTCAGTCGAGACCTATTAGGTTGAATATAGAAAACCCCCACCTGCCCCCTTCCTTGGAAGGCGGTAGACATCTAATTGCCGGAATCATGTCCACCCACTTCAGCAACTTACTGATTGATGTGGGTTGCTCCATTCCCCACTGGTCTTTATTGTATAATGTGTTAATAATGTCACTGTTTACACGGGGGATCTGGGGGAACTTCCGTTGATATAATGGCCGGGCCCGGCTTGGGTATGTATCTCTATCATTGTTCAGGAAACTTGTGTGCTCCACACGTAGCCTACCCCATAAGCGTAAGCAAGAGTTCTAAGGGTATAATGTTAACCCAGTTCTGCACAGTTTGGTCAGACGAGGTTCTGTCGTTGGGCCCAGTATTGGGGATTGTTTTTATTGGTTTCATGGTTGCTGCATGTTCTGATCGGGGGATCCGGGGACTGGAGTGGTGGGGTGGGGGTGGACCCGAGGGAGCTGTTGGTCTTACAGCTGCAAATGTCGGTTGAGAAATTGTACACTGTCATATCCTGGAATGTTCGGGGGATGGGGTCGGCCCAGAAGCGACACAGAATCGTAGCGCAGCTACATCGTCGCAAGGCCCAAATAGTATGTCTCCAAGAGACGCACCTTCTACAATCTGAAACATGTAAACTACAGAGGAGGTGGCGTGGCCAGTTTTACGCTACAGCGTACTCCGCCTTTTCTAGAGGGGCTGCAATATGGATACGGGCGGGAATCCCATTTGCCCATAGCGAGTCCCGAATAGACGACCAAGGCAGGTATGTCCTGATTCGTGGGACCCTGGATGGTAGGCAGGTAGTGTTGGGCTCCATCTATGCTCCGAACGTGGATCAGGAGGCCTATCTCTCCAGGTTAACACAGGCACTCTCGGACTGGGTACAATACCCATGGTTATTGGGTGGGGACTTTAATGCGGTGTTTGATGTCCACTGGGACCGCTCCCACACTCCGTTGTCAAACACCAACGCTGTGAACCAGGCTGCCGCACTGACGAGGTGGGCACGGGGGTGGAACCTTGTGGACGTCTGGAGGTCCCAACACACGAATATGCGGGAATATTCTTTCTACTCCCACCCACATAACCTACATACCAGATTAGACCATTTCCTCTGCACCATAGATCTGTCCCCTGCTATACACCAAAGTACGTTCCTAGGAAAAACTATCTCTGACCATAATCCTATAGAATTGTCATTGCAATGGGGGCGGGTCACTACGCCTATCCCAACGTGGCGGCTACATCCTATGGCTTTGGAAGATCAGGTGTTCCGTGCTAGATTGGCCGACGTTGTTACTACATATTTTGCTGATAACGAGGGCACAGCTTCCACCAGGTCGGTTGAATGGGAGGCTTTCAAAATCACAATACGGGGGGTGGCTATGGGCAGTTTAGTGGGAGTTAGAAGAGAAGTGACCAGAGACTTGATAGAATTGGAGGACAAACTGCAGGCGCTGGAGGTGGCCGCTCAGGGACACGTAACGGGAGTGGAGCAATTGCAGGAGGCAAGGATTAGGTACGCCGAACTATTGGAGCGTCTCCGGACAGTGGACCTCCATGCATACACGCTGCAAACACATGCTGAAGCAGATAGGGCCGGCAGGCTGCTGGCGCGACTGATTGCTCCCCCACTGGCTCCCACTCCCATCTTGGCGGTCTATGATGCTAATGGCGTGTTCCTAACCACCCAGACCGAAATTAATAAGACATTCCTCGACCACTATACTACTCTGTATAGTGCGCAACCATCGGAGAGACCAGAAGAGACGATGCAATTCCTTACAGGCGTAGACCTTCCCTCGGTAACGGATGCACCTGCTGCAATGCTGGCGGCACCGATTACCATAGCAGAGATCCGGATTGCAATAAAAGCGCTGGCACGTAATAAGACCCCAGGCTCGGATGGCTTACCTGTAGAATTTTACTCCACATATGTGGATGCCTTGGCCCCGAAGTTATTACAACTGTATGTCACCTCTCTTGAGGAAGGCACACTGCCCCCTACTACTAAGGAAGCAATAGTCACGTCCCTGTTGAAACCAGATAAGGCTCCCACTGAATTGACATCATATCGACCGTTATCAATACTTAATACGGAATACAAAATCCTGAGTAAAATCTTGGCATCCAGATTACTTCCCCTGTTGCCTAAACTAATCCACACAGATCAGTGTGGTTTTATTCCAAAGCGGAGCACTTCTCTCAATATACGTCGATTACACGCCTTGATGCATGCGGTAAAAGAGTCATTGCCGTTGGCTGGATGCCTGTCCTTGGATATAAGGCAAGCGTTCGATACGTTAAGCTGGTCCTATATGCTTGCGGTTTTAGTGAAGTTTGGTATACCCCTGAATATTGCAAGTGGATTCAGTTGCTCTATACTAACCCTACGGCCCGCGCCAAATCGGGAATGATCATATCGCCTGCATATCGTATTTATAGGGGACACGCCAAGGTTGCCCCCTGTCGCCCCTGTTGTTTGTGTTAGCGTTGGAGCCAATGGCACAGCGACTGCGCGATGTGATGGCCCCATATGGCATACCGTTGCAGCCAGTAATGCATTCCGTTTCGCTCTACGCGGACGATATGCTGTTATTGTTTAGGGAACTTGGCATGGACATGCGGGTCATTGCCGCTGTATTCTCGCAGTTTGGAAATATCTCTGGACTGCACCTTAACGCCGCAAAGTCAGTTGCATACTCCTTCTCTGACACATATGTGGGGACCCACCTACAATTTGGTCAAGTGCAGTTTAGAGTAGAACCCACAACATTTAAATACCTTGGGATAAGAATATATAGGTCCTCCGCCGACACTATCGCTGGAAATGTGGGGCGGAATATAAAAACGCTCCGGTCACAAGTATCCTTCTGGAACACCCTGCCGTTGTCCATGGCGGGCCGGCTAGCAGTGTCCAAAATGGTCATGCTACCTAGACTCTTATATCATTTTGTAAATATTCCTGTGGTCCTGCCGGCCTGGATTTTTAGGTCACTGAATACATTGCTCACGTCCTTGTTATGGGGACAAGGGAGACATAGACTAGCACTATCCAAGATGCAGCTGCCGAGCACGGCGGGCGGCATGGGGGCACCTGATTTTAAAACTTACTGCATTGTGGGGCAATTGCAGTGGCTGGCGTACTGGCTGGCGGGGCATAACTTGTTTGAAATAGGTTACACCCCGGTGCACTTACGACGAGGGACGTTACAGGCACTGCTGTGTCCCGGGGCCGTCAGGATGCAAGACCCTCCCTTCCTGTTGTCCATTGCCCTCCACTACTGGAAGCAAGCTCAGAAATCTGCTAAAGCCCTAAATCCTTATGCTCCAAACATCCCCCTTTGTGGTTTGCCTATCCGACGCGGTATGCTGTCGGCTGGCCAGATACGGGATTGGACACAGGCGGGCACATCCACAGTTGGAGATCTCTTTCTAGACGGTACACTGCTGCCACATGACGAATTTGTCCGCACTAGAGTGGTGCCGGAAACTCTGTTCCTCACGCACGCATCGGTTGTACAGTATGTCCGGAAGTATTGGTTAGTGGCACAGACGGAACCCCCTACATTTCAATTGTTGCGGTCACTTCATATCATGGGCCATGGACGCCACCTAGTACGCTGGCTGTATCGCGGACTGCGAGAGCACCTACATGTACCACTATTGCCTCTCTGTCAGAAGTGGGAATTGGCACTGGCGAGGGAATTAGAGGACAGGGAATGGGATGCTGCCCTAGAACATCCCCGAAGGGTGTCCCGTAAGTTTCGGTTGAAATCAATACAATTACTAATACTACACAGGGCTTATCTTACACCACAGGCTATTCACAAGATGTACCCCTTAACCGCTGCACAATGTCCCAGATGTCCCCACCAGCCGGCCGATTTTACACATATGCTATGGTCATGCCCTGCCCTGAGGAGGTTTTGGACCGAAGTTACCCACGGGTTATCTACACTCACGGGACGCACCCGTTGGGATGCCATGGAGGTGTGTCTATTAGGTCTCCTTCCACTCCCGAAGACGGCAAAACTGCTACGTCGCTTTACAGGGTTGGCTCTGATGCTCGCTAAACGACTAATAACACAGCGGTGGAAGTCTCGCCTGGCACCACCGGAGGGTAAATGGAGAGAAGAGGTCATTAGATGGGCGGTAGCAGAGGGAGAGGCGTTATATCGTGAGGAATATAGGGGATTAAGGAAAAGACCAATTGCACTAGAATGGGCTCAAGTGTTAGAGCAATTTAAGGCGGAAACAGAAGACGACGCAGTGGAGGCCCGGGACTCCTCTGTGGACTTAGCCACGTCAGTCTAGTTCTGGCTTGGGCAGTATCCCAGATGAGATGGGGGGTGGTACCCAAGCCCCCCCCCCTTCCGCCCCCCTCATTCTTCCTTCCCCGACCACTCGGCCACTTTCCTGGGTGCCGGCTGCTCCCTTCCTCCCTCGATCTTTCCTCCCCTCCCCCCCCTCCTCTCACCCCACATAGGGACACACTGGAGCACTATTACCTTGTTTGACCCTCAAGACCCTGTCCCGGTGAAACAGATTGGAATAAAGCAGCCAAGTTTATGGTTATCAGTTAGTAGGGTGGGAATGTTGTGGGTGGTAACCAAGGGTGGGTGTTGGGTAGGAAACTGAAGATATGCGATGGTACGAGATCTACTGTTCAGAACGCATTATTGTGGTTTAAGTTGGAGTCATGAGCTTTTAACTCCTGTGCCAAGTAAATGTATGTATCAATACATTGTTCCACAGACGCCTGATGAACTATGCATGTAACTTGAAGGGTTAGATATACCCGAAACTATGGCAGCATATTGTCTCATGATATATTTTGGAAAATGCTAATAAAATTGTGTTTAAAAAAAATAGGAAGGACCTCAAGACCTGGCTCTTCGGCTGAACCACAGCACCTTGACAGACCTGCAGCTCTCCCCGTCCCCAGCACCTTGAAACCCTTAGGGGTGAGTAGTCGCGCTTTACAGGCCTGTGATTAATTAATTTATTGAATTGTTAAACACTCTGCTGATGTTCTCTGCTCAGAAATAAACATAATATTCCTCACTGCGATGCCCTAATTGAGAAGGGAATGCCCAGAAATGGGTCCCTTACTCAGTGTGCCACTGGAACCAAGCTATACCTCACTGACGAGACCTAAGTAGGTCGAAACTGGTCTGGGGTTACTTATGTTCTGATTCAGACAGGGCCTGCCCTGGCAGGTTAGGCTGGACTGTTCCTATTGGAGAATGGCCAAGATGGACTGGGATGCAGCCCTGAGTAATTACCAGTGGCTGATATTCATTCAAGCACTCCACCCATCACTTTTTTTCCATTCCGCAAAAATAGACAGACAGCACCAATATGTGGTCTGAGATGATAAATAGTGCGGAGTGCCAGAAAACCCCAGAACAAATTAAGCACTTACTTATAGCTTATAAAGTGACATGGTTAGTCTCCCTATCTACATGACCAAACATTCTTGCGCAAGAGAAAGGTACACTGGCACCAATGATATGCTTACGGTGACGGTGACTTTGATATTCATTTGACTCATATGCCTGCAGTGCTCTTGAGTGTGAGGTGCCTCTCTTTTGTTTTACCACCACACAACATTTACATCACATAGCATTTACTCCCTAGTTTATTAGTGGTGAGTTTTCCCCAAACTGAGTTTAAAATTTGAGACTACTGAGACAATAGGGGCTTTTTTTGGTTTATTGATTTGCAGATAAGGATGACCCTGGCCAGGTCTTTTTTCCCTCAACCCCCCTCTTCTTTTTGTCTTTGTAGAAACATTGAAGAAATGTTGGTAGTCCTATGTACTGTCAACTGGTATAGTCAAGAGCAGACATCGTTGTGGTCATTGTGATGACGACCAATGTGGAATTACACAAGTGAAATTTACTTTGACTAAAAGGTATGGGAGAAATTAGCACAAAATGTGCCACAAATGCTCTGCCTTACTGGATGCTATTTAGATATTGGAGAGGAACAATAACAGGAGTAAGGCCCGTTAACCCAGGTGAGACCGGGCGTAGTATGCAACAAACAACAATGTCTCAACTGGAAATCATTAAAACAGGACAGTAAAAAAACAGTGATATTAAAATTAAATTATTATTATTGTATGTAGTTAAGCAGCACTATAGTACAAATTAATATACAATGACCATAACACAGTGCTCACTTTGTGTGTTATGGTCATTATATATTACAATAATAACAATTTAATTTTTTCACCCTACCATTCTCGTTGTGGTCTCCCCTCCTTTGTTCCCCGTCCCTATTGTGATTTATATTACTTTTTTTTTACTGTCCTGTTTTAATGATTTACAGTTGAGCTATTTAGATATTGGCAAAGTTCGTTTGATTCCAGAGTCCACCTAAAATGCAGTGGTTTTTCATTGTCGCCAAAGTTTCCCAGGATACAGCATTATGAGGTATGTTTCACCACACAATGTCATTGATGTAGTTGTGAGTCATGTAGTACGTTATGCTATTAATGCTATTCGACTTTGAGGATGTGTCATGTGAATATATTTATAATAGCATACAATTCGTTTCCTAGCATTATATAACTACTGTAATCCCTCTGGTGATCAACTATTGTCATATGGAAACTCATGGTCTCGAATGCAAAGCTAATGCACCAAAATAACAAAACCTGCCAATATGAACCTGAAAAGCACGTGCTATTACATTATGTGTTTCCAAGAGCCAAACTGCAACTATCAATAAATGGGCCAATGTTGACAATGAACCCGGAATGCCACACCAAGGCATGGTGTTGTCTCGCCACGCTTTAACCATTTTCAGAGTCGTGATTCCGCCCATTGTCAACAATGTTAGTTCCTTTGGCTTCCTTTTGATAAACGAAAAATCAGCATTCTGCCTTCTCTGTTTGCTCTGCTTGAATTTAGCAAATGTACTTAAGTGAATGTTGGTGCACTTACACAATAGAAGCTGTAACTCTTTCAGGTGAACCACTTCGCCATTACTGTGATGAAATATGTCCATGGCAAATGGACATAAGTCAGTACGACACAGAACAGTGTGCTTTGTTGTTTGTTCTGCACAGCTAAGATGTTTGTGCTATAAGAAGGGACACACGGAGAACTGATGTTTGTTTAGCTTGGGTTTGTTTTTGCCTGCGCTTCTCAGCTTTCTACATAAAGAGCTCTCTTTTTCTATTTTCTTTTGAAAGATCCCTGCAGGGGTGGGATTGGTGCCTGGAGTCAGTCTAATCCTCTTGTTTGAATAAGTCAGAGCAGAAATTGGGGAGTAAAAGTGAGCATTTTGTTTAATCGACTGTAGTTGCCCTTATTGCTTCATGTTACAGCAGCAAATCATATTTATTGATGCGGATGGAATGACAAACAACAATGGCCCATAAAGGACTAAGAAAGAATCAGAAACAGCAGCTGTGGCAAAAAGCAATAGATATAAAAGACAATATGAGCAAAAACTGGATCATACTCTGCACACAGGCTAAAAGGAAATGTCTCGAAACTTCGTCAAATAAGACAAATTCCTCATAGCGATATTATACATCTAATCGGTGATACATAACTACAATAACATAGTATTTTTTATTAATGCCTGCTTCACTTTAACAAGCCTTGCTTTTTCTTATTTATCAGGTTAATGAATTATGGTACTTTCATGAAAAGGTCTGAAAACGTTCCACTGAATATGTTCTCCATGATGTCCTACCTGCATATTATTTGTGTGGTTTTCTTTGAAGGTGTTCCTTTATTCGCTAAAGGATTTTGAACTGAGTTGCGAGGCCATTTAAAATCAGTGTATCAAAAACTCATGTTCTTTGATCCAGCAAACACATTGATTTGTTTCAAATATTTTCCACATTTTTATTGCTTCTTAGCTAGTTCATGGCATTTGGATAATCTTCTGTCTTCTGAAATAAGTTGTTCTGATTGACAAAACTAAGTAAACCCATTTTGAATGAAAATATACACAAACTTTTCACGAGTTCTACTGCGGATTCTCATTCGCTAGGTTCATTACCTGAACCAGTTCCCCCCTCTGGTAGACGCACTCATGCAGAAGTACACAACTAAGGAACAATAGGTCAGTTTGGCTCACTTCGGATCAGGTTAAAAAAAATTCTAATCAATACCTGAAAATCAAGCACTCTTAGACATACTTCTACAATCTGCGTAAATTTCAGGTTTTGTGGAGAGCCACAAAAATGGGCAGTAGTATGCTTGGAAATCTGTGACTTGTGAAGGTTTCTATGCTTACAACTGCTCTGCTAAATGTATCCCTGCAGCTAATTTGCAACGCTGCTATCAGAACCCATTTGACGCACCACAGGACACACAAGGGTTACTGGGACCCAACCGTGGTGGTTGGGATCTATTACCACTGAAGGCCTGGGGCCAGTCTTAACATGGCACTGCAAACTTGGTCAGGTACAATCTTACCATGCATGACTTTCAGAGTAATGAGGTTGAGGAGTCCAAGGTGTCTCAAGTAGGTTGTGTAAGGGGTAGAGCCTCGGAACTAAACAATCACACAATAGAACAACAAGTAAATATCCAGTCTGGTACTTTTCTTTTTAGAAAAATTCCAAAATGTAATATGATGCATTATGAAAAGGTAGCCCTTCTGGGATGAATACTACAGGTATCTATTGGGGTCAGTACAAAGTTACAAATGAATGTTCTTGACTTAACTACTGGTGTAAGCTCACTATGGCTAAAGTGGAGCAGCTTCCCTGTAGTCTGTGATACATAGGTCAGTCCATACTCTTTTCTATTCAGTTCTGGTATACAGGTTTCAAGTAGTACACAAAGTCCCACCAAGTGGTTCAGTTTAGTCAGTTCACAGTCAATGTTTTCCAGGCATGTGTGTTACTTGATTGTTGGTGTGCACTTGTATCGTTCAAACACAGCCATGCAGTTTCTCTTCTGCACATGGTGAATCTTGCACTTGCAGTTACCAGGGCTTTTCTCAGTGGCCCACCTCCTTCTATCTGCACTATCCACTGATGGGTATGGTGGAGGTAGAGTCAGCACAGGTCCCTTGGCTTCCTCTGTGGTGACCTAGAGCTTATGCCTGAGAGTAAAATGCATCTTTTGGGCCACTCTGATCTCAGACTTGGTGGCGCAGCTTCTCATTCTCAGTGAGACAACCCCTTTGAGGCAAGGCATTTTAATTCTCCCCTCTCAGCAGGCAGACCTGCAAGGTCTCAGCTTGACCCACAGCTTCTCCAGCAAGACATGCAGTTACAGGCAATGTCCCTTCACCTCTGGGAGACTGGCAGGCAGCCATAAGATCCTTTGATGTCAGCAGCTCTTTGAATACTCTGCAGAGTACACCGATCCTTGGTCAGTGAAACTGCTTGGAACAAGAACCAAAGAAGGAAGCTATGGGTGCCACTTTTACACAGTTTCCAGGATTGAGAGGTGGACCACTGTCTACAATTTAGGAACCAGTTTATGGTGGCTCCTTTTCATAATTTCATTTTCTTTCTGCAGTGCAGACAATTCTTTGTGTAAGGTAAGCTTTCTTCCAGCAGGAAGTGATGATGCTAGCACCAAACAAGAGTACCCATATCAACCCCTTTGCCAAATGGGTCACATTGAATTTTTAAGGGTACCCCTGTCTCAATCACTCTACACTTCATTGTCTGGGGCTACACCGTCCAGCTCAGGAGTGCGGGCAACATACTTCCACTGTCTGGGGATGCTTTATCAAAACCTCCATCTTGTGCCATGTCAAAACCAAGGGTAATCCAAAATGGATCCCACTGGTTTATGTCATACTTACACTCATAATCAAAATATGTTGCTGCTAGCAGGCACCATACAACCTTACACAAAATATGCACTTGGCACACATAATTGATGTCAGCGCTGGTGTATAGGCAGGCCATATGAACGGAACTTTAAATGAGTGGGCATGTAGGAATTATGCTCAGCTTTGGGAACAGAACAAAACTGTCTCACGCTAAGGATTCAAGAACATTATGCTGCCTCCAATGCTTATTGTACATGTCTAGGCACACAGACCATAGTCTTGTGTCACCAAGAGGAACACTTTGGTTTAACCTCAGACACAAGCTGTGGGTCATATGGTCGACTTCGGACCTAGACTCACTGCAACACAGGATTTTGTGTGTGCTGAACCCAAAGAAAGTTGGGATACCAGATTCACTCTAGTTGGGTAACTTAAAGCAGTTTACATATATTGATCATGCATGGAGCATTCCTGTTCCTGCAGCCACCCATCTACCTGAACAAGTTTAGTAGTTTTCTTCATTACCACAGCTTTTTAGGTCTCGGCCTGCACCAGCGCTTGCGCTGGTCTGGCCGAGAGTTTTAGTAAGTGGGTTTTGGAAGTGCAAACACTGGCTTTCGGGTGGCGACCAGCTTGAGTTCACGATGGTGTGCACGCGCAGCTGCCATCTGTTGTTTCCTATCTCTTCCTCATTTCCTCGTCATGGCTCATTAACTCTCTGGACTCTGATGTTTCAATCGCAGCAGCAGCTCACATTACCAACTGAGGGCCCTGGACTACAGTCACATGAAAAACAACAGCGATTAGAATTGAAATGCAAGCTTTTTTTTGTCTAGTTAGAAATATTGCTTTGGTGGGTTGATTTCACCTTATATCGCTATTTGTTTTATATTGGGTGTCACAGCCTAATTACCAGTATTTTTGTCTCTCACTGTTTTTTTTTTTATATTTATTCGCGCAAAGCACAAAGCAATATTTAAGGTTACTTTTTCCGCGTCACTTCTTCACTCTATTTAAACTCCACACCCCCCACTCTTATTGTCTCTCTCCTTCTCTCTCTCGCCCCTCTCTAATTCTCTCTCTACTTAATTAACTCTCCCCTCTCTATCTTTTTTAGCCTTTCATTCTCTCTCACCTTTTATCTGTTTCTCTTTCAAACTCCTTCATTCACTCTCTCTCCCCTTCTTTCTCTCTCTCTCTCTCTCTCCCGCTCCACTCTTTATTCTATGTACACCCTTTCTCTCTCTCTCTTTCTCTCTCACCACCCTCTCTAATTGGGCATTATATCTTCACTCTATCTCTCACTCGGCAACACCACAGCATCACTCAGCGCAACCACAGCATCAATCAGAGCCAGCACAGCATCACTCAGCACCAACACAACACCACTCAGCACCACCACAGCATCACTCAGCACCACCACTCAGCACCACCACAGCATCTCTCAGCACCACCACAGCACCACTCAGCACCACCACACCACCACTGAACATCACCACAGCATCACTCAGCATTACCACAGCATCACTCAGCACCACCACAGCATCACTCAGCACCACCACAGCATCACTCAGCACCACCACAGCATCACTTAGCACCACCACAGCATCATTCAGCAGCACCACAGCACCACTCAGCACCACAACAGCATCACTCAGCACCACCACAGCACCACAACAGCACCACCACAGCATCACTCAGCATCACCACAGCATCACTCAGCACCACCACACCACCACTCAGCACGACCACAGCATCACTCAGCACAGCACCACAACAGCATCACTCAGCACCACCACAGCACCACTCAGCACCACCACAGCATCACTCAGCATCACCACAGCCCCACTCAGCACCACCACAGCACAACCACAGCACCACCACATCATCACTCGGCACCACCACAGCATCACTAAGCACCACAACAGCATCACTAAGCACCACCACAACACCACTCAGCACCACAACAGCATTACTCAGCATCACCACAGCATCACTCAGCACCACCACACCACCACTCAGCACCACCACAGCATCACTCAGCATCACCACAGCCCCACTCAGCACGACCACAGCACAACCACAGCACCACCACAGCATCACTCGGCACCACCACAGCATCACTAAGCACCACAACAGCATCACTAAGCACCACCACAATACCACTCAGCACCACCACAGCATTACTCAGCAGCACCACAGCATCACTCTGCACCACCACAGCATCACTCTGCACCACCACAGCATCACTCTGCACTACCACAGCATCACTCTGCACCACCACAGCATCACTCTGCACAACCACAGCATCACTCTGCACAACCACAGCATCACTCTGCACAACCACAGCATCACTCAGCACCACCACAGCATCACTCAGCACCACCACAGCATCACTCAGCACCACCACAGCACCACTCAGCACCACCACAGCATCACTCAGCATCACCACAGCATCACTCAGCACCACCACAGCACCACTCAGCACCACCACAGCATCACTAAGTACCACAACAGCATCACTAAGCACCACCACAGCATCACTCAGCACCACCACAGCATCACTCAGCACCACCACAGCATCACTCAGCACCACCACAGCATCACTCAGCACCACCACAGCATCACTCAGCACTACCACAGCATCACTCAGCATCACCACAGCATCACTCAGCACCACCACACCACCACTCAGCACCACCACAGCACCACCACAGCACCACCACAGCATCACTCAGCACCAGCACAGCACCACCACAGCATCACTCAGCACCACCACAGCATCACTCAGCACCACCACAGCACCACTCAGCACCACCACAGCATCACTCAGCATCACCACAGCCCCACTCAGCACCACCACACCACCACTCAGCACCACTAAGCACCACCAAAACACCACTCAGCACCACCACAGCATCACTCAGCACCACCACAGCATCACAGCACCACCACAGCACCACTCAGCACCACCACAGCATCACTCAGCATCACCACAGCACCACCACACCACCACTCAGCACCACCACAGCACCACCCGAGCATCACTCAGCACCACCACAGCATCACTCAGCACCACCACAGCATCACTCAGCACCACCACAGCACCACCTCAGCATCACTAAGCACCACCTCAACATCACTCAACACCACCTCAGCATCACTAAGCACCACCTCAACATTAGAATAGGCAGGAAGAAGTTGCCAACATTGCAACGACAAAATAAACGACAAGACCTTTCTTATGTTTATTCTTTTTAATTGGGTCATTCAGTTGTACATAATGTCGTCTTAGTTATATATAAAGTAACAAAAATGCTTATAAGTCTTTTTATTATAACTTTTCAACATGCTGCACAGCAGCCATAATGCTCTTAAAAACATTGGCAAAACCAATAGCTCTGCCTAAACACTTATAAGGCCCCAAAGGCGAGACCTATTGGCTAATAGGTCTCGCCTTTGGGACCGTATATGTGTTTAACCAGGTGTCAGTTATGCAGCACAATTGTTGCATGGCTAAACACTTATAAGGTCCCAAAGGCGAGACCTATTGGCTATTCTCTGTTCCTTTCATCCCCATTTAATTTGGGGTCCACCACTATGGAAACAAACTTACCACAGCCTTTTCAGGACTACTTTATACTGGAATCCCTTTTGTCAAATGCCATGCTATATATTTGAGAATACATTCAAACATGCAAGTCTGTGGGTGTTCCATGCATTTTGCTTTGCCACCTCCTGCCCATTGAAATACCATTACCATCTTTATCAGAAAAAAGTAACGTGAAAAAAATCTGCTGTAACACCAGATTTTTCAGTGCTAAATTTAATCTGTGTACACAAATTCCTTCGGGTCCGGATTTTGTGAGTAAAGATCTTTAAATCTACCACCTCAGATTTACAACAGTCTTACAGGCGTGACATAGAGGCCTCACACGTCGCTTCTAGATTGTGATAATAATGTCAAATTGTTTCGCAATGCTAGTCATAAAATGCATCCACAATACTAAAGAAATAATTGTGATACAACCAAAGAAATTATGCTTTGAAGTGAGCAATAAACTGTTTCCAAATGGGAACACATCACTCAAATTCTAGATCAAATATTATGAAAGTGTGCTCACTTTATACAGAAATATTTTTTTTCATTTTCCATATGCTCACAAACATCAACTTGTTCCTTTCCTAAAATATTATTTTTCCATATTACAGTGCTTTATTTTAGTGTACACGAACCTTATTTGACTCCAAATATCAGTTAGTTAATTTCTGAAAAACAACTCATTTTGTTCTCAAGTATCATCATTTCGTTTACTGAATATAGGTTAATTTAATCGCCAAATCTGTCAGTTCAGAAAATCCAAATATGCGAGAGCAAGTGCACCGGTCCCTACATACCATTAATTGGCATTGTATGCTCCAGCCCTCCCAAGTATCATGCATCAGGGGTTAGACTTACACATTTTAGTGCAGATATCTGCATCAATGCACTAAAATGCTTAATGACGCATAATTAAAGCTCCCTGAGATGTACAATCATGAGGTGCTGCATAATTGAACTATAATGAAGGCAGCGGTGAGCACACTCAACTGCTACTGATGCTGCCTGGCAATCTTAGGAAGTGAGCTGGGCCTGGGAGTCACTATTACTATGGTCACAAAACTTTGAACGAGTTGATACTTTATAATATTTCCTACACCCCCACCCCCCTCGGCACAACCCTGCGTTTAGGCAGATGTTCGTTTTAAAGAAACAATTCTGTGAGCTAACATCAGGTCCGCCCTCCTTGGGCCACTTGGAACCGAAGGCCTGGCATCTCTCTAAACAATAAGCACCACAAACCCAACGTTTTGAAGATTCTGAACCTTATTTTTCCAGACAGGCAGGGGTGTACCAGAAGGGAAACAACTAAACTGTAGGGTGTTTGTTTACTCTGATGCCCAGCCTGCTCAGACAAGGCTGTGATGGTGACCCTTGAACAGCTTGGCTGCCAGAAGCGGTAGGGTTCTATGGTGTTTTCCATGGTATCCCGATTCTGTCCATTGTTGCTGCTTGCCTTTGCCGCTATGGACAGCCTCCCAGCAGTCCCGAACTCTTTGGAGCAGAGGTAAGCTTCATTCTAATGTGGGCTCGTAAGAAAAGTGCTCCACGTAACAGTGTTTACACGACACCAGAATATACAATGAAGATGTTCCTCTGTTTGCACGGGCAAAGGTCCCTGCTATAGGCTCTGTTTTTATCTGCCTCTGGACAACTTGAGGCCCAGTGTTAAGGCAGATATGAATGCAGGTTATGGGTATGTGTGCTTCATTGCTCCCTTGACTCAGAAAAATTCCCCTCTGAACTCAAGAACCTCCTTCATCAGACCCCATATAAAAAAGCAGAACCCCCGATCCCTCAGACCCAACCAACAATAGACCATCCTTAAAAGAATACAACTGAGTAAACTTCATTGAAAGAGTTGCTGTTTCCCAGATTCTCAACCTCATATAAAGGAATAATCTACTCACACCATCAAATTGGCCTCCACCAAGGGAGAGACATTGAATCTGTTATGATCTGAAGTAGACAGGTGAGAGAGATGTAGTGCTGGCACTACTACTGCTGAACTTATCAGCAGTCTATGATACTGTCCATCACCAGGCTGCTTTTCTGAGACTAGTGAACACAACCGTCTGCCCAAAGAACTAAAGACCCTATCATTGACATCAAAGCAAGTAGGAAATATTGAAGTAATTAGGGACTCCAACTGTTCCTATCCCTCTAGTGAATCATCACAAGAAGTGCCCTCTACACAATGGAAACACTCTCAATCATCTTCCCCCAGCTAAGACACCTGTAGAAACAACAAGACATGATCACTGTTGTCATGCGCACGTATACTATGGAAATGTCCCCTGTCTAAAAGTACCACTCTTCCTACTTGGGACATTACAAAGGATTCATCTTCATCACTGGGAAAGCATCACACAAGTGTTTCAAGTTCTATGTTGGTTACCTACAGTCAGATGCTCTGCTTTTAAGACAATCTACATTGTTTGCCTGGTCATCCAAGGCAAAGTCCCATTGCCTTTTCAGGCTCCATTCGAAAAACACTCACAGTTCTAAATTCTCATCTGTCCTGCTCCTCCAACAAAAAGAAGAGCATTTGCAGAATAATCATATTATTCTCAGCAAAACTTTGGAACTCCTTCCCAGCAAAGATAAGAAGCAGACAAGACCATCTGAAGTTCAAAAAGGAAGTAAAGTCCTGGCTATTTCCAAACTACAGAAACAGATCTACTCTGAGAACTTGGCTTGACAAAATTGAACAACCTATGAGATCAGTCCCAAGAAACACAAGAAAGATACAAGAAGACTCAAGAAGAATATTAACCCTGGACAGCTGGGAATAACTTACTCGTACTCAGGGGCACTTAATTATGTGATTATATAGACCCTGTGATTTCCATATAATTATGGACTACCCGCATTTGCCACATTACTTAATCCATCTTCTGCTGCATATTCTTCAGATTTTAACAATAAAATTGTTTCTACGTCAAACTGATCAAAAGTTACTAAACAAGGCAGCAGGGTATGTTGTCGTGGAATGGAAAGTTATTTGCAAATATTGACTAGTCTAGTTTAAGCTGCTTATTACTGTGTTTGGGTGTTAATCTGAAAGTAAAGAGATGGCAGTGTTAATATGTGTATAGAAGACAAAATAATTAAATACTACTATAAATATGAGCTGCATTATGCAGAATAATTTGAGTTGTGTTGCTGCATAATTTAGTCGACCCAGCCACATAATTTGGTCTTCCCCGATGCATAATTCCAGCGACCCTGCTCATACTTTTCTCTTCAGATGACATGAGCAAGCATTTATCAAGGATGCCTGCAACCAATGCAAGTCATTTGTTGCTCTTCAGTGGCTTCTGGGTGGACCCCACACAATATTATATGCTTGCAAACTGTAATAAATAAATGCCATGAAAGGTGCCTCTGAAAACTTGTAGCCTCTCTTCATGGCCTCAAAACGAATTCTAGATATTTGTAAAAGTGATGATGCTATAGGGCATTTACGCTGGCTGCTTGTACCCAGTGCATGCCATAAGTTGCTCCTGTGCCATATGGGTCAATCCTTACCTATAGACTGTTGTACGGTTCCTACGAATTAAGTAGGACTCTGTGTTAAAACAACATAAATGTCAGAATATGGGGATTGAGCCCATCCGTACCATAAGAGTATGTTGGCCCGATTCCTGGCTAGCTCACAGTTCCCCATCCAGACTCCTAACCATGACAGGGTACTAGATGGTATCTGCAACCTTAGAATATGACCACTTTGAATCCTCAAGGAAATTGTGGAAACAAATCTACCCTTTTATTCGTTAATTAGGCATATCCAATCACCTCATGTCACATCAGTCACTAATTAACTGCTCACTTTGTCTATGTTTTTGTATGACAGCCCGTTTTCAACAAATGAAACATATAAAGGAAATATATGTGTAATTCTAAAATATCTGTGTAGTGTGTTTGGGACTACGGTTGAGTACAGAAAAGAAATGTTTGTTATGTGTACATTGCTGTTACTCTAAGGGAATCATTCTTACCCAATGGAACTTTTTTGTGGACTATATCACCAATACCCAGGTTCTGAGGGACACAGGGTTACCCCGTTGACTTTAAAAGTATCATGTACGTGTAGAAGCATGTGGAAAGTTACCAACTAAAATAGATGTCAAGTTTGAATGTGTAGCTAAAATGGCAATTTTGTGCTCAGGCCATGTCGAACTCCACAACACCTACTCCTTGGCCAGAGGGAGACTTTCTCATAAAACTAAACTTAAAAGCTAGTCTATAAAATCAAACCTAATAACATATGTATCAAATTATTCTAAAATGATTATAAAATGCACTTTAATAATAAAAGCTAATGAAAAGCCTTAAAGTGTTTTAAAAAAACAAATGCCAATTCTAAAATTTGCAATTTAAGAAAATGAATAAAAACAATTTGAACTAAAACATGATGCCAAATTAAAAGCTGGAGGCTCCTGAAATGTTTACATGCTCGGAGACTCAATGGGATCCTGAATGGCTCCTGCTGTCGCAGACGATGTTCCACAGTAGCCTGGGCTGCAAGTTCCAAAGAGCACACATGGTTGTATCCAGCTCAATCAGCAGCTGCTGATGGTGTGCCAGCCGGCAGTGTACCCGCAGAGGAGGAGCCATGATCCAAGGTGGGTTTTATAATAAAAAACACTTTTGCAATTGCACTATGTCAGAGGTGCAGTGCTGATTTGTTTGTTTGTCTTTGCAACTCAGAGCTGTCTCCAATCAGACAGGTTAAAACAAGAGTATTGTGCTCAATGTTCCTAGCCTTGGACGGAGTGTACTAGAAATTTGATAATGAGCCTATCAGGAAATGTACTGCCTGCAGAACCATTTCTAAGTATGCTACCACATATGTGCAAAGCATGTGGAAAGTTATCGTTTGAAAAAGTTGTCAATTTTAAACGTGTAACTAAAATGTCGGTTTTGTGCTCAGGCCCTGTTGAACCCCACAACAGGACGACCGACTCTGTCATATAGAGCTCCTGCTCTGGCAACCTATATCAAGAACATGCCTTTATGTCACTTTGGGGGACTTCCTGAACAATTTCCACTATACTTGTTCTTCGCCTTTGCAGGAGCATGCAAATATCACTTATCTTCGATGGCTTTACACAATCCATGGCAAACACAAGGAGATGATGGACGGAGCACTGAAACTTTCAGACACTCACCCCCAGTCACAGATCTGGGTTGAATCCATCATCATTCTTTAGCTCACTTCGCCACCTCAGTTCAGACCCAGCTATTTGCAAATCAGTCTTGACCTTGTGCCTCATGGGAACAGTCCAGCCCGAACTGCCAAGCCAGGTCTTCCCTGAACCGGAAACAAGCATCCTGGGACCGGTTTCTGGGTAACACCCTTCATCAGCCAGGCTAGCTTGAATCCAGTGGCAAAGTGAGTAAGGGACCCACGTCTGGGCATACCCTGCCAACTTAGGGCGAACAAAGCAAACACAAGGAGATGATGGACGGAGCGCTGGGGGGCGTGGCTTAGCCAGCAATGGAGTCGGACGTGCTGCGGTAGAGCTCCGTCCGTGGCTCCTACTTCTGGCTATAATTATCCGTCTGTGACTGAGTAGCGGAGGCAGCGAGTCGCTGACAATACCCAGGAGGTGACCTCGGAGCCCCGACCTGGGGGCGGAACACTACTACTCCTGTGCTACGGTGACGGCCGCTCCCCCAGACACCTTGGCCGCCGGAGGCTCCAGGACGCCGGGAGCATTGCTGAGCGCGAGGCCGGGGACTGGCCCCGCCCATCCGGCCTCATTATCCAGCGGAAAGCTATATTTCCGACCGATTGGCCAGTAATCCAGAAGCGGGCTGCATTGGCCCTGGCTGATCGGGCGCGGAGGTTGGGGACTGGCGCAGCTGTGCACGCCGACACACATCCACCGAGAACGCGGCGCGCGGCTGAGCGGCTACACCGCTGCCCGTGAAGTGGCGAGCGCTGCCGGAGTACGGCCCTGCCCTTCCGGCCCGAGCGGGTGCCCAGACGGACTACGGAGGCGGCCCTCGGCAGGGGACCACGGAGCCCACAGCGGAGAATTGCCCAGACAGGAGCTGGCGCGGAGGTGCTACGCCCGGAATGTAGCGCAGGTCGGGGCCTGCTCTTAGAGAGAATCTATTTCATGCGGGCTGGGGCCTGGTCTGCGGCCCGCCACCTGTGCTGCCCTACTTAAATGCCATGACCCACTGTGGGGCGGACGTGCGGAGCGCTAGGCTGTGACCATTGAGACCCGCTCAACCCAGGCAGACCTGTGCATCCACACTCCCGGCACTCCTCTGTGTTCTGTGCGCTGTGCTCTGGTGCCTGTTGGCCGGTGGGATACGACCCGGAGGAGGACGGAACTCTGGGGAGCGTCACGCTAGTTGCGCCTGGCCTCTTAAATCTGTGCGGTTACACTGGGAGCCTGTGGGCCTGGACCGACTGCCCCGGCGTCTGCCGAGCTGTGATCTGGGGGTGAAACGGACGGGTGTGCTACGCCCGCCCGGCCTGGTTTGTGCTGAGCCTGAATTGATTCTGTTGGCGGGGGAGGCCCCTGATAGTACTCTCGGGGTTGTCCACAAAGGAGTGGCAGCAGGCCCGGTCCTTGCTGCCTGACGCCCCATGTCGCGGGGAGGCCGTGCAAAGACTGGCACTGGTGGAGCGGCGGCCCCCACCCTCAAACACGAGCGCAGGCGGACAAGATGGCGTCCTTAGAAGTGATGGATCCCATGTCGCGCAAGCTGGATGCAGTACTGGCGGCAGTGGAGAAACTGGGAGAGACAATGAATCAGATACGTACCTCCCTGGAAGGTAAAATAGACAAAGTGGCGTTGGATCTCACGCTGCTACACGCTGACCACCGAAAGCTTACGGACCGCACCACAGCAACAGAAGGGAAAGTTGCGGAGATCCCGCCACGGGTGTCCTTGGCTGAGACGCATATCCAAGACCTGCTGAACAGAGTGGAATTCCTAGAAGATAGAGCGGAAGATGCGGAAGGCAGGGCCCGACGCAACAACCTACGTGTCGTGGGCCTTCCGGAGGGAATTGAGGGAAGAAGTGCGGTACATTATGCAGAAGACTGGCTCCGCACGCTGCTCCCGGGGGAGGCCCTGTCCCCGCACTTTGTTGTCGAGAGGGCGCACAGGGTGCCGGCTAGGCCCCCGCCCCGGGGTCATACCCGAGGCCACTGCTAATTCGGCTGTTGAACTACAGGGATAGAGACGCTGTGCTCCAGGAAACCCGGAAATTACACCACATACAGGTGGAAAACCATAAAGTGATGATTTTCCCGGACTACACCCTTCAAGTACAGAAACAGCGGCACTCCTACCTTGCGGTGAAGCGGCGACTGCGACAGAGTGACCTAAAATACTCGCTGTTGTTCCCTGCGAAGCTGAGGGTTATCGCAAATGGCAAAACACACTTCTTCACTACCCCAGAGAGTGTGGAGGAATGGCTGGACACTCGTGGCTCATCACAACCGGGGCGGAGAGAGACGAGGGCGGACGTCCCTCTGAGACGACGCCGCAGAAGACGACGGAAGTCGTTGCCCCCGACTTCGCAAGCTAGTGGTCCCTCACCTGAATTGGTATTAAGTGGACAATTGGAAGCGGTGCAGGCCGTGGCGAACATTAGTGGCTCACCGGCCGACGATGCCAACTCGGACTCTGACACGCAGGGGCCGCCCAGTGAGGACGATTTGTCGGACAATATCCCTGTGTCCCAGGACTCCTGTGTGCCACCACACGTTACTCCGCAGACCTCGGATGATATCACTTAGAATTTAATTGTTCGCAGTTTTGAGTTTTTTTTCCCTCTTCGCTGAGCACCTGATACTAGATCCTCTCGGACACGCAAGTATAAGAACTTGAGTCTTCTGCAGATACACTGTATTGTTAGTACGGAGTAGATGAAGGTGTAATTGATCTGTGGATGGTCTGGACCCCCCATTTAGCTCCCTATACCGGTCCCCCCTTACATGGGAATATTATGTATGTCTAACGAATAACTGCCCTGCTCATATCTGTGACTAGCCAGAACTGGATCTCACGGTCAGGGACGATTCATTTCACCATTTGTAATCAACCGCTGTAAACCCTCATATTGCTGTGCGCTATAGTCTCCCCAGACGTTAGTGGTGTGTTGTTGTATCGACAGTTTGGGCAACTACCAGTTGTAGAATTGCTCTCATGGTATTCTTTATTATAGATTGTTTTTCTGTTTTTTATGCCATCGCTATTGCACGAAGACGAGATTGCTGGAACGTTAATCCCCCTATGATAATGTGTATACATGTGTGTCTATTTTATCCACTAACAGCCCCCCCCCCGTCCTTGAGCTGGAAGGCGACACCGGCACCTCTGACACATAATATATGGCACCTGTTAAGATAGCGACATGGAAGGGGGATCCATAGCCCGGAGCGCCGCTACCTCATATATTCCTATTTAAGGAGACATCACATACAAATTGCACTCCTTCAAGAGACACATTTGCCCCATGCTGAGATCGCTCGCCTTCACAGACGGTGGAGAGGGCAACTATACGCGACTGGCTACTCTGCTTATGCACGTGGGGCGTTAATATGGGTGAGACCCGGTACTCCATTTCGGGTGACAGACACAATGGTAGATGGGGAGGGCAGATATGTCATGGTTCGGGGAGTGCTAGATGGTAAGCCAGTGGTGCTGGCCTCAATATACGTGCCTAACACTGAGCAGGCTGTGTACCTAGACCAGATATCGCAAAAGCTCTCCGCATGGCACGACGTGCCCAAGATCTTGGGAGGGGACTATAATTGTGTGTTGGATGTCTCCTTGGATCGTTCCTTTCCTCCCTTGCCGGGAACGGCAACCCATGCAGCTGCGAAAGCCTTAACGCACTGGGCAGAGCAATGGCACTTTACCGATGTGTGGCGGTTCAGACACCCACTGGACAGGGTATACTCCTACTATTCTGGGGCACACAAACTACATGTACGCTTAGACCGCTTTCATGATATCGAATGACCTACTCCCATGTATATCCGACACCTCATACCTAGGGCGCACACACTCCGATCATAACCCAAATTTGATTGAGCTATGTTGGGAGGCCGAGACGCCGCCAATCCCTATGTGGCGCCTTCAACCAGACGTCTTATTAGACGCACCCTTTCGTGATGTACTGGCCACCACGGTGGCACAATATTTTGATGAAAATACGGGCACGGCCACTTCGTCGCTAACAGAGTGGGACGCCTTTAAAGTGGTCATCAGAGGACACTGCCTGGGAACGCAATCGGGTATGCGTAAGCAGCTGGAGAGGAAACTTACTGCGTTGGAGGGGCGATTGGCCACTAGTGAACAAACTGCCACAGACGGAGCCCGGGAACAGCTGGATGCACACAGGGCAAAACATGCGCTACTGCTGGAGCGGTTGAAGTGCCTGAATTACGCTGCTCACTCGGCACGAACGCACCAACTGGGTGATAAGGCAGGTAAATTGCTTGCATGGCTTATTCGCCAAAATGACTCCTCTGCGCCGATCATATCGGTACGAACAGCAAACGGAAGTGTTGCATATACGCAACGTGGCATCCATGAAGCATTCATCATGCATTATCAGGGTCTATACAAACCATGCGTGCAGGTCACCCCTCTAGAGCTACAGACTTACCTGGGAGTTCTAGATCTACCGAGCTCACTAGCCACTCAGTGCGAGGTTCTCAATGCCCTCTTCACTCAGAGGAACTCCGTGATAGTATTTTTCACTGTCAAACGGGAAGTCGCCTGGACCTGACGGTCTCCCGACCGAATTTTACAAGGCATATGCTCACATTCTGATACCGCAGTTATTGATAGTGTATGAAACTGCGCTGGATGATTCTGCCCTCCCAAATACACAAAATGAGGCCCTACTGGTCTCCCTCCTTAAGCCTGATAGAAGCCCCGATCTCCTGGGCTCCTATCGCCCATTAGCACTCCTCAATACTGACTACAAAATTTTTGCATCGCTGCTGGCCAGGCATCTCTCTCCCGCCGTGAAAACATTGGTACACCCTGACCAAAACGGCTTTGTCCCGGACCGGTGCACCTCTCTTAACATCCGTCGATTTTTTAGAATACAGCGCTATGCAACACATAGATGGCCTAGATCGGGATGCCTGGTTCTTGATCTGGAGAAGGCCTTTGACTCTCTGGAGTGGCCTTATCTAGTGGCAGTCCTGGGCAAATTTGAACTGGGAGACACCTTTTAAGCATGGTTCGCCTATTGTATCAGCGACCCACTGTTCGAGTCCGCACCGGTAGGCTGATTTCGGATCCAATAAGGGTGAGACGAGGGACGCGTCAAGGATGTCCCTTGTCCCCGTTGCTGTTTTCCCTGGCGATGGAGCCGCTGGCGACGATGCTCCGGAAGGATGGGGAAGACTGGGGCATACAGTTAGGGGATGGGCTGCACGCCATTTCCCTATATGCAGATGACCTGTTATTATACCTTCGAGATGTCACTGCGATCCCGTCGTCCATTGCAGATATACTCAGAAATTTTGAGGAAATATCTGGACTCCGGGTTAACTGGGCCAAGTCGGGGATATATCCCTTCGGTGCTACCGTAGCGGAGGAAGCCGTGGTCATAAATGATTCAGCTCTCACATGGTATCCCACTACATTTCGATATCTCGGACTATTTATATATCGGACGCCCGACGACCTACTGGAGGGTAACTTGACGAGAGCAATCTCGGCGCTCCGCGCTCAAATGCGGTTCTGGAAGACGCTTCCCCTAAACGTCATGAGCCGTATCGCTCTGGTGAAAATGATTGCACTACCCAAACTGCTGTATTATTTTTCAAATCTCCCACTCTATGTCCCATCTAGGCTCTTTCGGGAGCTAGAACGGCTGTTCAGGGATTTCATATGGAACAATGGGAGACCGCGAGTGGCCCTATGGAAACTATATGCTCCCACCGATCGAGGCGGGCTAGCTGTCCCGAACATGGAACTGTATTACTTAGCTGCGCAGCTCCAATGGGTGACGAAGTGGCTTGATGGTCAGCACCTGGAAGATACGGCAACTATGATGCAGCCCCGGACCCGCTCTCAGATCTGCCATTTGTTTCACCCTTTCGCGAAACCCCACGGCCAAAACAAATACATCTAGGTTTAGCGTTGCATTGTTATAAGAGGAGCTTATATCTTACGCGCGAGACCCTCCCATATGCCCCGACCCTGCCACTGCTTGGCACGCCACGGGGCAGACTGGACTACATCGGAAGCAGCCCTGACGCCCTGGCACGCGGCGGGAGTGGACTCACTGGGAGATCTCTATGGCGACGGTGTGCTCATGCCCCTTGCGACGCTGGCTGCAAACGCTGAGATACCAGTGGGCCAATTCCTCCTACACGCCTCCCTACTGAAAGCCCTATCGGATGCCTGGGGAGACTTGACGGCGGAACCACCAACACACCTGCTCCTTCAATACCTACATGTTGTGGGGGCGGGCTCCCACGTAGTGCATTGGTTGGTGGAGGCGCTCCTTATACATACTCTCAAGCCAATGTCACGGCTCCGAGTTAGTTGGGAGGCGGATAGAGGTCGGCCATGGACGGACAGAGAATGGGATGCTGTACTGGCGAGTTCCAGGCACATACCAAGGAACTCTAGGTTTAAACTTATACAGACTTACATCGTGCACAGGGCATATCTCTCACCAGACAAAATAAATAGGTATTTCCACATTACCACCTCCACATGCCCACGCTGCCAGCAATTGGATGCAGATTTGTTACACATGCTCTGGACATGCACACACCTACAGCAGTATTGGCAAGCAGTGGTCGCGACGCTGGCTGCATGTACAGGCACGCCTTTCCCATCGACATGGGAGACTTGTCTACTGGGACTCTTTGCTAGATCCCAAAAAATAAGACCACCTCGAGATTCCGAGATCTAGGATTAATCACAGCGAAAAGATTAATAACGAAAAGATGGAAGCATGCGGACCCGCCAGAGATAGCAGGTTGGAAACGTTCGCTTGTAGTATGGGCACAGGCAGAGAGTACGGCACTACACAGGGAAGAGGACGGTAGGGCTCCGCAAATATCCAATAGCACAAGGTTGGGATGTCATACTAGTGGCTCTTCAAAGTGGTGAAGCGACGAGTGCAACGGATGAGCAATACGCTTAGTTACAACAGTCATGATAGTACCTAGCGATCTGAATCCAAGGTGCTGCTGTGCCCAGCCATATAGACAATCACATACCCAAGAACTCCCCGATACAACACTAGTGATCATTAAAACCCCATGCGCCGCCGGAGAGGTAGTACCCCATTGATGGCTTCCTCGTCACCCACAGACACATGCTGTATTTTGGCCCCTGGCAAGGCTGAGTCACGCGGCATTGATGTGCAGATAATAAGTAGAGGTGCTCAGATATGTAGTAGCGGCTCGACTTGCGTAATTTAGATGGCAGTTTATAATGTTATATGTTTGTATTTTGATTATATGTTTATTGGAAAAACAGATCTTATTGGTGTTTGCACGTCAATACCTATCGTGCACTGTCATTCTACGCTATTGTGTTCATAATGTTATTCAAGTCCGATCGACAAAGTTACTCCTCTGTGCTGATGTGGCCTGTATATTAAGTATTGTGGTATCGACTCAGACAAAGTTTTGTCCCAATTATGTTGTACATGGCCCTGCATCAAACACAGTAACTATGATGTGGCAACATGTGCATGCAATAACACACCAGGACTTATCTATGAAGGCCCGAAATAGTGTGTGCATCTGTAAACAGGATAGATGTGATAACACCATCTCATTGCTATTGTCCGCTGCATTATTGTAAGCCATATGGACACTATAACCTTACGATGTACAATTGATAATGTTATATACAATTACGATATCAGTTATGATAAAATCTAAAAAAAAATACCAATAAAGATATTTAAACAAAAAAATAATGGACGGAGCGCTGAAACTTTTCAGACACTCACCCCCAGTCACAGATCCGGGTTGAATCCATCATCATTCTTTAGCTCACTTCGCCACCTCAGTTCAGACCCAGCTGTATGCAAATCAGTCTTGACCCTGTGCCTCATGGGAACAGTTCAGCCCGAACTGCCAAGCCAGGTCTTCCCTGAACCGGAAACAAGCATCCTGGGACCGGTTTCTGGGTAACACCCTTCATCAGCCAGGCTAGCTTGAATTCAGTGGCAAAGTGAGCAAGGGACCCACGTCTGGGCATACCCTGCCAACTTAGGGCGAACAAAGCAAACACAAAGAGATGATGGACGGAGCCCTGAAACTTTTCAGACACTCACCCCCAGTCACAGATCTGGGTTGAATCCATCATCTTTCTTTGCTCACTTCACCACCTCAGTTCAGACCCAGCTATATGCAAATCAGTCTTGAACCTGTGCCTCATGGGAACAGTCCAGCCCGAACTGCCAAGCCAGGTCTTCCCTGAACCGTAAACAAGCATCCTGGGACCGTTTTCTGGGTAACACCCTTCATCAGCCAGGCTAGCTTGAATCCAGTGACAAAGTGAGCAAGGGACCCACGTCTGGGCACACCCTGCCATCTTAGGGCGAACAAAGCAAACACAAGGAGATGATGGACGGAGCGCTGAAATGTTTCAGACACTCACCCCCAGTTACAATCCATCCCAGTAGGTCCCATCATTCCTCACTCCAGTGTTTAGAGAAAAGTATTTACCATGACTACTGTATCCAGGGCATGCTGTAGACAACTCAGCTTTTCTCTGTCACTCTTAGTGGATCTAATAGAGATCTGGATTAATGTAAAGTGCAGGTGCTCTTGCTATCACTTTTCTTCCTACCTAGTAAGTGCTGCAATCTAAGACAGGATAAAAGTACTAGCATGGTCATTCACACGTGACAACAAAACCTAAAATGCTCCAACATAGGCATTATCGCTATCCAACATCCATCCCACAAATAAATCCCCCACAGTTTCGCTTGTTCCTGGGCCGCCAATGCGATTTGACACCATACTCGAAGTATGAAATGCTATACAAATGAAACTACAATGAAAAACAATTCAATATAGTACTTACAAGACATGGCCTCACTGATTAGGGTAGACCAATTTAGCCAGGGGATTAGCCCCGACTGAATGGGATAGGAACTGTCCTCACATTAAGCTGTAGACTGTAATGGTTTGCAATTTAGGTTGGGTGCGAATTTTACTGTAGAAAGGATGAAAGTACATTTGTTCCTTTGCAGTTTGTTTCTTTTTGAAAATGAGTTGATGTGGAATTGTCCTGACCTGAAATGTAGGAGTGCCCTCATGCGTAAACATCTGGTCTGCCAGAGAGGACGAAAATTATGCAGAAATCTTTTGTGGGTGATTCCAAATGAAAATAGTGAGTCGGTACAGGGAAGCCTAACATTGGAGATATGGTGTAACAGCTTGGAAGTGTAGACTGCTCTATGAGTCTACATAGCGCACATTCTTATCAATGTATAAAGTAATGGCATACCAGATTATTAACCATGTGTACGCCATGTCCAGACCATTGGCTAGTTGTGTTTATTTATGCTTCAGAAGCAAATCATGTAGAGCTTTGCGGCAGCACTACTGGGCTATAGAAAGAGCACAGCTATTCCCAACAAACGACAAAATTCTCATGACATCTATAGCTATATATACAGAGCCCTCAAGCACTCACAAGCCCTGAAAATCGCAAAATCACACGGTTTTCAACCACAAAACGCTTTTAACAATGCACAAAATTCCTTTTATGAGTTGGAAAAGTGTATTTGTAACCTTTCCAACTCTTAAATGGGAAGGGGTATGAAAGGGGCATCCATCTCTTACTTACAATTCAGAAAGACATGAATCAATGGTGTGTGAGCACAACTGCAGTAGCAAACCATTGGAATATGACCACCTAGCAAGTTTGGGTGGCTACTTTTTTTTTCAAAGTGTAAACTATCCCATGAGAAAGCATCCCTTTTGGAAATCGTGTTGGGAGCCTTGGGTAAAGCAGCCAGTGGTCTTTGAGGCCAATGCTTGCTCACCCATACCTTGTTAAATGAGAAACGTTTTTTAAAGATGCACCTGTCTCTTTAATGGACAGAGGCTCCTTTTTAAAAATAGCAAATGCAGGGGTGGACTTCTACTGTCCCTTGCAGGCCTCCATCGCTGACTTCACAAGCAATCACAGGGGATCACAATTTGTGAAATTCCTAAATAATTTTCATTGGTCAGGTAATATTGTGATGCCCTGTGAATGGTGAACTAGTGATCGCACCTACGTTGCAAATTTGCATTCCCATTCGCAAACCAGTCAGTATCCAATGGTAAGCTGGCCTCAAAGTCTCTCAATGACCAACGGGAAGGAGCTTCCTGTTCTAAGGTTTGCGATTTACCAAATTGTTCTGGCCCCCCAGTTTTTACAGGGAGAAACCTTAATGGGTTATGGTGTGCTGCTGGTGGGCCCTGGCGAGCACTGACATCTTGGACTGCTGCAATTGCTATGATGGAATTTAAATCTGGGGTTTGTAATTCAATGTGCTGCTATCATTCCCTCGAGGAAGTCACAAAAGTGTCATTTTTTATTTGCAATTTTTTTAGTTTGTTTTCACCAACTTTCATTAGTACAATTATCCTGATTCATTTTATGAGTTGCTTGGGTTTGCTCGGTTCATCGTCCCTCTCGTTCATGGATACTCTCGATAATATTTTAGTGCTATGTATCAGCTATGAAATAGCATCCAGTGGTTCCTGAAAGCACCATCCGTGACGGAGAAAAGCAGCAACAGAAGAAGGACTATTCGAGGCTCTGGTATATTGACTGTGTCCTTCATGTCCCAGATACTTGGCAGGGAGCAGGAGAATGTCTTGAAATATCTCGCTCGCCAGATTGGACGCAGTGAACTTTCTCTGCACTCTCAGGAAATTATGTCCTGCTCAGCTCTGAATCCACAGGTATCCCCACAGGCAGCAGGCAGCCTTATTTCATAATAGTTTTCATTATGTCGTTGTTCACCTCTCGCAGCAATTCTGTGACCTACAAGTAATTCGTCTTATTTATTAGCATCTAGCTTGCTAAACATCTGTGTTTTCAAATGAAGTAATAGGATGTTCCTCTCAAAATACTAGTTGAATTACTTATTATTTTTCTCATTATTAATAATAAAAAAACGAATAAAATAATAACTAGTAGTAGTAATATTAACAATAATAACAGGCCGAATTATTATTATTATTATTATTATTATTGTTGTTGTTGTTATTATCGCTAATAATGTTATTATTACTAATACTATTATTATTATTATTGTTGTTATTATTATTATTATTATTATTATTATTATTATTATGCATATTATGGTGCATACACGGATAATAATACTTGTATTTTTAGTAGTAGATTTCATAATAGTAGTAGGTATCGATGTTATTATTAGAATGTGACTATTCAAATTTTTATTATCATTATTTTTGCTTACGTTATCAAGGAAAACAGCATTCTAAAGCTGTAATTTACATTAATGACTTTTCTAAACATAGATGATTCATGACCTTTGTACTCTGCAATATGAGAAATTAAAAATAATAATACAGATTTTTACCTCCTGCTCAATACTTCGCACTGAACCACTGACACATTTCAGCCATTCAGAATGTAGGAACTGATCAAAAGAGGACTGTTGTCAAATACAGTGAGTCTCACATAGGTAGTAGCAGTTAGAATCCTTAAAGGGCCAGGACAAGAATCGACAAATTGAACATGTACATTGATACATGTATAATCGGGTAGAGGAAGCATGGGAAATATTCAGAATTCTGAGAAATGATGATGTAAGAGCATTATTAATACTAGGAGGGTGTCAAATGGGAAAGCTAATTGCTAGCCCGACTGTGGTTGCCCAGTACCCACCTATAGTTATAGCCATAGTAATAGTAAATTTTATTGTACGGTTAATGAAAACCTTAACAATCAGGCATGATAGTTACAAATGGACTGTGGGATAGTAATACATCCTCTGCAAAACTAAGCAAAGGATCTCACAAATGGCTGAGGAAACAATTTAATAAGATCCATAGGGAATCTACCACAGTAAGACAAGGGTCGCTATTCCCTATGTTCATCAAAAATAAACACAATAAATCCACATGTCTCTCTGACTCAATAGCACTTGTGACTTCCTTGAATAATCCGGCGCTGGAAATTGCCCCGTAGGACCACTCTGTCGCCCAAGTTCCCCCTGAAGCAGCAGCATGCTCAGATACTATCCGGCATCCAGTGGAATCAATTTTGACAGTAAAGTAACAACAGCCCCGCCAGCCAACCCACAGCCACGCCGAGACTTAGACTATGCTCATTGAACATTCACAGCCTTATGCAAAAATTGAAAGATGATGAAGTTGCAACATTCTGAAGCAACTTAAAATCTCCTTATATTGCATGAAACTTGGGCTCAACCCACAGTCTCTCTGTACGGCTATGTGGAGTACCAGAAACCAGCCAGCAAAATCAATAGACATGGTCGGCCAATGGGTGGCCTAACAGTTTATATTTCTACTGCATCACACGGCGGAGGAGATTCCCCTGAAAGAACTATCGGTTCAAGCAGTTTACTTCAGCACATCCCACAACAAGGAAAAGTATTCGCTCCAGATTATCTACGTCTACAAAAATCCCATCAAATCCAGGAAGAAGTTAAAAACTCAGGAACTTAGGGGCCGATTCCGATTCGGGCCGGAAATCTCTCCGACCGAGCCGGACCCGGAGAGATTTCCGACCAAATCGGACTCTAGCAGTCCGACCGAATGAGTACGATGCGCACGTATGCCATCGGACTCGATTCGGTCGGACTCCCATTGAAGTCAGTCGGGAGCCAGTCGTACGACGCGTACACGGGCTCCCATTGACTCAATGGGCACGACGCGAACAAGGGCGCCCCTACAGCGTGTTCACGCGTCGGTGCGGGTCGCGCCGTACATGCACGTGTAAGGGGGACTGCGCGAGTTGGTCGGAGCGGTCGCGATGCGCATCGTACTTACCCGGCCGGGGAACGTCTCCATTGCGCGGTGCGAGTCGTCCCCGTGCGAGTCGGTCGGAGCGGTCGGGTCCTGCGAACGAGTCGGTCGGAGATTTCGTGAGCGCACGCATCGTACTCGCTCGCCCGGACGCACGTACGATTCGGTCGGGAAACAGGGCTCCGAATGGGATCCGGCAATGCCGACTCCGATTCGGAGCCCTACCGGCCGAGATCGGAATTGGCCCCTAAGTGTCTATCCTAACAGAGATAAAGCTAAAATTCCCGCTGGAAAATGTCTTCTTATCCGGCTATTTCAATACCAACGTGTTTGGGGGATCGATAGGTCATGAGGCTAATAACCTGGACATTGTGACTAATATCCCAACACAAAATCGGACCAAATTATCAGAGTTCTTCATGACACAGTGTGATCCCTTAGGTCTCAGGCTCCTCAATGGGCGCTTTAGCAGTGACACACCACCCGGCTGGACACGAGCTTCTGGAAAGCTCACTTCCTAAATTGACTTTACCCTTTGCACAGCTCCACTCTTCAAGCACATCAATGGCTTCTCCTTAGGGACTCACATTGATAGCGACCATAGACCACAGAAAATCTATCTTGCCATCAGCCCAGTGAAATTGGAAGCTACTCCCTCCACCAGCAGTGGGGTGCGGACAGAAAACCTCAAACGGCTAAAATGGGACAGTGAAATCAGCCCAGAGGCTCTGTCCTGGGTCAGAGCTCAATATAGTGCATCTATCTCTCAAAGAAGCTCCTCCATCAGGCGTTGGATGTTCTTCACAGATCATATCCTGCAGAACTTTCAAAACAATCTTCCTTCCCCATAAAGCAATGCGATTTGTCTTCTAAACTTAAACTGAGAGGACCTCAGAAGTCCTTGAAAGGTGAAGTTAACCGCAACATGCGAATCCTTGTTCAGCGGCTCACCTCTCCAACTGAAAAATGTAATCTAAATAACTCATGGTCCCTTTTCAGGAAAACAATCTGGCTTGCCAAAAGAAACGAGGATTTCTGGGCCCGATTGCTGTTCGTAAGCAAGAAAAAGAACATAAAACAATTTTGGTCGCTAGTCAATCAAGCGACAACCGGAAGCAAAAGGGGCACCAATGCCAATACCTCAGAGCCTGTGATGGAGTGAGGTTTGCAAAAATACATCCTCATGAAATTAAGTAACCCCATAATAATCCATTGACTGCATGGACTAACCAACCCTGAATACACACACACACACACACACACACACACATGGGGCAAACGCATTTTACCTAATATACTAAACCATGATGGCATGAGCACGTATTAACTGTTTGTGCTTTGAAAGATCGTACTAATGCATGATTATGCTATGTTGTACATTGCACATTTTGCATGTTGTGCACGAATAACGAGAAAGTTGCTTTAAATTAATAGCTTTCGCTAAGAAATAATTGATACAGGGTATTAGTATGGTGAGAGGTAAACATAATGGGTTTTATTTCATGAATTAATATTCTTTTGTGTTTATTTACTTTAGTACAAGATTGGGCCTGCATGAAAATGGCCTCTTGTCCGAACCAGCATGTGGTTGTCTTGGTCTGTACGAAAGACGCATGCGCCGAATGCTCTGAGTGCTTACGAACTGCAGAGTGCACCAGTGGATGTAATCCGTGTGAAGGCCATGTTGACCTGTGTCCTATTGTTTACGTGCCAAGATGCGACAGCGACTGTGGGAACTGCCATCGCTACGTGCAATTTGAATGTGAAACGGAAGTCATAACACGAGAATGTTGCAAAATGTATAACTATTGATATTAGTATACGATTGTATTTATCCTTAATACTTCCTTTGTTAAAACCGGTATGGAATGGATTTGCGATGAGAACCTGATGAGGAGACCCTAACATGACCCGTGTCAACCAATCACAGGCCGAGTTTCTACTGACACTGCAACATTGTAAGATAGTGAGCTAGGAATTAGGGTATAATTGATATCCCAATTTGGGGGGTGTCAGAACATCGAGAGAGAGAACATAGAGAACAGAGAGAACATCGAGAGAGAGAACAGAGAGCACATCGAGAGAGTGATCATCGAGAGCATCGAGACACAGAGCACTGAGAGAGAGAGAGCGGACCAGCACCGAGTCAGAGAGCACTTTAGGTACGAGAACGTTGCTGCAGTGCTTGGGAGGAGACTGCGTCCGAGGAGAACTAGATCAAAGGTAGATAGATCGGGAGATTATTTTTGTCTGCCAGTTTATTGCAAGACTTAGCTGCATCTGTCCTGTTAACTTTGTCCTCTGAGCCTATCTCTGGGGACCCCTTGCCACAACCTCGGCCAAGGAAGTGGTTTTTCTGATTCTTTGGTGGGTATCACCCTCCTTAAATGCTTTAATTTCGCAATATATTTCTGCAAAGTATTTCTGCTGTACCTTCTCTTTCCCCTATTCCTATGCACGCTTTGATGTCGAGGCAAATGATTCATTTTGATTACATTGCTTGATAAATTGTTCTCTTATATGTGGTCTTGTGTGTGCACTGACAATCTGAATTATGAGCATATAATTTTAATGAGATATAATTATTAACCGGATAACGACTCTGTGGCTATTTAGTTAAAAGTGTTAACTGTTTAGTTAATCATAGTCAACATCAACTCGTCAACTAATGGTCCATGGACCAAAAGAAGACCGTTGAAATTAAGAATAGCTAAAAATATATAAAATGTGTTATTAATGTGAAGTATAGTATTGTACATATACAAAACTGACAAATTAAACCCCTTAAATCCAGCGCCCGTCTTCAGGGATCATTTATGGGTAATGAGTGATGGGCCCCGTTGTTTGGCAAATGGTTTATGTGTGATGAGTTTCCTGGTCTCTGGTTCATGAATTAGGGGTTGCGCTGGATCACCTGCTTTGGTCTCATTCCTGACGTAACACTTCTTATCAGACGCTGACTGTACAGCCACACAATCTTTTTATTGATCGTTAAATGATCTTTCCCCTGCTCTGGATGAAGCAAAACTCCCCGCAACCAACACGCTCAATGATGGATCACTTATTGAATGTCTTACATCTAGTCAACTAGAGGAACACTGCGCCCTGAAGCTGGCAGGGCAGCGGAAAGATGAACCAGGTTAGTGGCACTAAGATTGGGAGAGTGGAATATGTGAGCTCACCTCCCGGCATGGTGCCGCTTAGAACCCCACGATGCAAGGTGTCGACTCTGCGGTCAGGAAATGGAAACCATAATTCATATTTTATGTATCTGTCCTTCCTTGTTGCAGCAAAGAAAAACTCTCCTCCGCAGTGACTTTGTTCTCCAAGGGGTTCAAACCTGCCGGCAGGCAGGAATAGCCAGTCTGAACACTGCGAACACCATATTAAATTTCAAAACTGAAAGTTCCTCCGGATGGCTGCGGCTAAACAGGGCGATGCCAACTCTATTTGTGCTGCAAAAACTTATGTTAACTGTACTTTGTATCTGTCATTGCACACTGCACCTTTTTCTTCAGCACATCACAAACAAAATTTCGAATACCCCATGTAATCAGATAGTGTCTGCTTTTTTCTTATACAGATTTGTGTTGTAAAAATGCCCTACATGTCACCGTTCAAAAACCTTGTTTTGCATATGCCAGTCTTTTTACTGTACCGTGGGTCTTAAAATGGGTTGGTTCTGGTTTACTCCATTATTGCTCTTTGCATACTGCTCTCCTGGTGGGCTAAAAAGACTGTCCCGTTCTATGTGTCACCATTCAAAAATGCTGCTTTGCATCTGGCACTATATATTGCCCTTATATTCCAAGTCAGGGGCGAGACAGACATGTTGCTTTGACTCCTGTTGGCCATTCGTTGGGCTGGGAAAAGCTATTTCTTCAGGTGGCAGAACAAGAATCAAACTGGAGCCAGGCTCTGGATCTTCCATGTCAGGGTTGGGGTCAAATAGGTCGGGAGACTCTACGTGGGTTACTGAGCTTGGTAGGGTCGAGGCCTGGTAGCTTACTGGTATGGCTGCTCTGGCTGGCATTTTCCTCTCATCAATGGGCTGGGAGGCTGGAGTAGTAGGCATCTGAGCCAGAACTTGAGCCTGAGCTTGAGCTTGAAACTGAGGTGCAAGTAATGACAAACTACATGATATGGCAGTTGTTGCCCCTAGGGCTGTAATTTCTGCAATGTCAATATCTGCCTCCGATGCTGTATTTGTTGCTCTCCAATAGGAGTCAGTGATCAGGTTCCTGGGAGCTGTTGACAGGTCAACTTCTGATCTGGCTGAAGGAGTAGAAGGCTGGGGCCCGAAGGTAATTCCGGTTCAGAATCACTCTGAATCTTCTGTTACTTGATATCTATGGAATCTGTAGTGTAAGTGCTGATCCTCCTGGGCCTCAAGCTTCTCTTGCCCACCATATCACCCAGATGCCGAAGCAGGTGATTGTCACAGTTGTTGCAGTGGCCGGCTGATGGCCAGGAGAGTTCGGAGAGTTGAGACAGAGTTTACTGTCCCTTATAAACCTGTTTTAATTAGCCAAAACCTGTTTGATTTATATCAGGCTCCTGTAGGCCGATGAGCAGACAGACACTCTTTCAACAGATGTGGCATAACAGGCTGGCTAGGTGCTCGCCCTGCCTCTTCCACCCGCCGTGCTTTACAGCCGCAGCCTGGGCCCGGCTCGGCGGGGGTGCTCCTGTGGGGTTGCAGGAGAGGGAGAGACTGCTGCAGTGATGTCAGTGGTTGGGAAGGTTAAGATGCTGTTCTTTGCAGAGCATGCTCAGCGCAGTAGGTAGTGAGGTGGAGAGGTAAGAGGGAGCAAGACTAGGGGGCTACGGGGCTGCAAGCCGCACCAAGTCGTGGCTCAGCTGCCTCTGCTGGACTCATGTTAGCCCCCCTGCAGGGCTCCCCCTACTGGAGGGCACACACTGTCAGACCAGCCTGACGCCCACCTCTCCTCTCATCCTCCGACCTCTGATCCCCCCTGGAGCCACTTATCACCACTGCTCCTCACGCTCCTCATGCTAGGGCAGAAAAGTCAGGCCGCAACCGGTTGGGGAGCCTGGAAGAGCGTACAGGAAGCGGCTTGACAGGCAGCAGGGAGGTAACTGAAAATGAAGCTGGCCTTTCCACTCGTGGTGGCGATTGATGTCGGTGGAGCCGCGGCTGCCCATGACGCTACGCATGCGAATGTCTGACCACACCTCCAGAGTTTCTGCTTCTGTTCCGAGAGAGAGGCACTCAACAACACTAGCTGTAGGACATTGTGTTAGTAATTGAAGAATAAATAATTCTTGGAGAAGCAACACATATAGAGATAATTCACAAATGGTCAGAGGAACAAGATCCGGTCTGAATAGTTTGGAATGGAATATTCCCATGGTGTATGCTGGAAGATATATGAAAAACTATAGCAAGTGTCGATCAGAGCAATAACAGTGTCCGCATATTCTGGTACAACTATTCTATGACAGTATTTGCAAGTTACCTGCAACTGAAGCTAAAGTAACCATGTGGAAGAAACCATAAGAACCAGCATCTCTATTGACCATAAAATGCAGAACAAAAGCATTATGTGAAGGACATACAACAGTTTGCACAATGTTCATCGTCATTGTGCCATTGTTGTCATAAGATGGAAACTGCTATGTTGGGAAAAGAAGAATACACACAAAGCTTACCCTAATGGAACCAGGAAAGGAGAGTGAGGAGACTGACATCAATGTAAGAGTAAGAGCAGCCATTCTTGTGAGACTGCACTAGAGCATGAGATGGGTGTGAACTGACTGGGTTATCAACTTTGGCTTGAATTCACCAAAATGCCAGGATTAGCAGAAGAGACATCGTGCACCCATTGCCCGTTAGATAATATCACAGTCTTGACTTCTTCTCCCACCTTTAGCCCTTCAATTGCCTGTTATTTGACACTGATGTGCTGCTAATGAGCTAGGAGCGGAAACAGTAAACAAGGATCCTAGATCCCTATTTTAGGTCTTAACTACGAGACAGAGCAAGCTATTTGGTTGGGAAATACCTATTGTGAACATACTGTGGGCTTACATCCCGCCGATTGTTTATCATTGGTTGGCTTTACTGTCACTCTCATTTGCTTGCTTCTTATTTGGTGGCTGCCTTCCTCTTTGTCAGTACCTCCCTTGGAGCACAGATGCTTTACAGTCCTTTTGATTGGGTGATTTGTATCCTTCCACATTTAGGGAACTACTTTTTCTATTTCATTCAGTACTCCAGGAGAGTGCCTGTGATTTCTACTTCTTCCCTTGTGTGCTGCTTAACCCTCTCAAACTCCCCACCCTCCCCGTCTTCTTTCTAAAACCACAATAATATAGATAGTATTGCTGGGGTATGGCTGAAGGGCTAACTTTAACAGTTGTTTTTGTTTTATCTCCTACATTCCATATAAAGCATGAAAATATAACCTTTGGGCTGTAAAAACCTTTACGGTACGAGGTAAGGGCCATCTACTGCACTCACTTAGGTGGTGTCTGATGCAGAAGGTGTACAGAACATGGCACTTCTCTTAGAGGCCCATTAATCTGCTCCATGGGCTGCTGCAGAATACCAAATGACTGAATCTTGTGGAAAGCAAATTAGGCCTTTCAAGCATTTCCCTTTATATTATAGCGTGTTCTTATTCTTTCTAAAAATCTGTTTAGAGTTTTCTGAGTGAAACATATTTGAAAAATAAACCATGACATATATAAAGATTGAAAACATTGAATTCAATGTACAGCTTTCAGATGCATTAAAATATGGGTTTGCTTTTCCTCCAGCATTTTGAAATGCTTTAATTTTTCTTTTTTTTTAAACCATATTTTACAGACAAGCATTGGCAACAGCTCAACACTTGCATTATAAAGATGAGGCCGATTGGCTTTCCTAATGCTTGTAATTTCAGCTGCTGCTACTACTCTCATGTCCCCAGAGGCTAAGGGAAGACAAAGGCAAGCAACCACTAGCAGCCACCACTCCTCGTAGGCCCCATTCGACGTCCATTGTCAGTAAAGGCAGCATAAATTTCGAAAGAGCACTCTTGGACTCTGGAAGCATGAGGAATCTCTCTGCAGTAGTCTATGTTTGCTTATGGGTTAAGACATTGCAAGAGACCAAGAGACAGATAGATGTTTTCACGTCCTTAATGTTTGTGAAACTCCTGGTGCAATGCATGTCACTGTTAAGGTGCCCTATGGGCGTATCATAGTTGAATGATGATATTCTATAGACTGATCAGTGTGTTCTACTAAAGAAACATCTGTGTTCAGACTCTCAGGAGAAGGAGTAGCTGGTGGGATCCAAAACAAACAACATTGCACAGGCTTTCAAGCTGTGGGAGGGTAGAGGGGAAGAAGAGTACACAAGGAGGCATTGTGCCTCCACAGCAGTCCACAGAACTGAGCTTAATGTAGACTGAATCTCTAACAGCATGTTTGCAAAAGAAAAAAAATATTGAGAACACTAATATGCTCTGCCTGCAATACTATAGTACAGACCTATTGGCTTTCGCAGTATTTTTATCCCCAGAAAGCTGCTGTGGATTCGTACACATGGCGGATATCTTAGCCCTGCTTTCAGCAGGTGGTATATGCCCAGTGATAGCAGGCCACTTGTAATTCCATTTTGGGAGAAAACTGAACTTTTTCGGCTGAAACAGGATTGCCGGGTCACTCAGAAAGAACCCGGGCCTTAGACTTCAGATAAAAACATGAGTAAGTGAGGTTTCTTGTGTACCTTTCTCAGTTTCTCCCTCAACAAACACCTCTGCTCTGGATCAAAGGCTAAGGAGAAGTCTGGGAAGGTTCTGAACAAAGACATCTTCTGTTTTGTATGTAGTTGCTGGCCATATCTGTGTACAATAATTATACTCAACCCAGGCAAAAACTGGTCCTGAGGCTGGCAAAGCAAATGCTTGACAGCACCACACTGGTTGTGCATGCTTTGTCGGGGGCCGATTAGCTGAATCATATTTAGAAAAAGTGTTGGGAACGGCATGCTTTTTCAAATAAAATAATTTGGAAAAGCTACAATTTGAAAAGTTACAAACATTATACTACATATAATACCTTTGTTCGTTTGCGAAAAAAAAAAAAAATAGAAAAAATCCAAACGAACATCACTTGCTGCCATCTTCCATTTGAGATCTAAATTAAATTTGAAATAACACCATGCAGGTATAAGATTAATAAAATAATGTTAGTATGCCTCCCTGTGGCATGGACTATTAATAAAGTGAGCGATCAGGTCCTTGTAGACGACAAATGTTTATTTATTAATTTAGCGGCATTTGATCATGTTAACTTATGAATTTAATTTTCGTGAACAATCTCATTCTGATGGACAGGCCATGACCTAAAAATGAAACTGGCCTTGTGCTGTCTTTGTATCTGCAGTGGCAAATAACTGGAGACAGCCAGGGTTGGCAGCCATTAATGCCGCATGCATGGGAATTGGCCCCTTCTGTTAATCCATTGATTTTCTTTCTCAGTTTTATCGAACACTTCAGTCTACTGGCCTTGAGTGCTTCAGATACAGCAGCACATCATTAATTAAAGCAGTTAATAAAATGAATGAATACATCTCTCAGCAAACGCCTAAAGTGGAGTGTGACCAATACATAAGGGACAGACTAAAAAAGAGCAGAAATATACAGAAGCTACGAAAAAACACCCAATGCTAGTCAACAGACACAGGCTTTATTGGTGGGAATCTGTTGACACATTTTTAATGTGAGCACAGTCTATATTGCAGCAGGTTTTTTCATGAGCATCATTCCAGTGTAGATCATTCCAGTCCACTGATCAGGTTCTTACCTTTGAGTGAAACTATTCCTTTGGGGACAAACAAACCTTACCACACAGAGAAAGGTTCTTTACCTTGGACCTCTCTCTCAGCTATGAGCTGTTTCACTCAGAACTACACCTAAGATGGTTAGCCCTTTTAGATCCTTCTTCTGAGGTCAGGGCCAAACAGTTTTTTGCACTCTGCACCATCAACTCGTGAACACAATGAGAAGTTGTGCAATAAGTCCCTGCGAGAAAACAGAGTTCAGAGTAAACATTTATTTAAGATCTGAAAGCAAACTATTTATTCGATGCTCAAATGAACGCTGTATCATCCACCAGTGGTAACAGCTGTATTTTGCTTAGTTGATTCACTACTAGACCCTGGCACACAGCAAACCTGTAATGGCTGAGACAGAGCTGACATGTCCTGCCCTTTGTAAAACATAACATATAGCGTAAAGAGATAAAATGCTTTTCGCCCTTTTCTGTGAGCTCTTACCCATGCTATAGATACCTACCTTGGTAGATGTAAATCCCAGCCACCAAAGTTTTTGTCAAACCCCAAGATGAAGCCCAATTATTTACTTACCTGAATGATAACAATATCTGTAAGAGGTGTGAGGGTTGTACTGATAATAAGAGCCTTTAGATCAAAATGCAAAGCATCGGCCAATATAGAAAATAGTTCTAAATTCTAAAATAATCCAGAGATGCAAGATAGAGATTTTAGAAAATACACATGTTTAGTTTAGGTGCAACCATGGGGCGAACTGTGAACATGAAAGTTGAGGGTTGCTGCCCAATTGCTTCTAATATTGTATTTATTTTATTTGTTATATAAACATTTTGTGTAAAAGGGCTGTTCTGTTTGAAAGTGGACATTTTTAATGTCAGATTCATAAACAAGTGAAGCCAATAAGCCTGGCCTGGGCAAGCTGGAAAAATGTTTCTTTAATTTATTATCATTTAATTTTTTTTGCAAGCATGTACCATAAAAATAGAAAGGAAATGTACTGCCACATAACGTGGCTGCCATATATTTGCAACACATATTTTAAATGTAAAAGAAATGTTCACTTATATAAATTCTACTACTATTGATGTTCTCCTTAAATAATAAGCCTTCAATTAGCCATTCATTTTAATAATTAAATGTGAAGGATACAAGCATAAATCACCACTTAACCAAGCACTCAAGTGGCAGGTAGTTACAATGTTACAATGCCTCTTTATAACTACAATTTTAAAAAGAATTTAAAAAATAAATTTCAAATTAACTAGGCACTCGGAGTGCAGGGAATATAGTTGTTTTTTAAAATTATTATAAAAAATACATACAATTAAAAACACATTTTGAACAAGCTTTATCACTGAAGAGAACTATTTTAGGTGGAAGTGAACAATGTGCACAGGATTTGTGCAGGAAGTACTCAAAATGAAGGGAACCAATTGGTGAAGTGGGCTGACCCATTGCCCCATGCTGTATGCTGTGGTGAGTTGAAGCAAAATGGTACTGTCAATTAAGCAAACCATTGGATGAAGCCCACTGACCAAGAGCCCTTCAATACACATATATTGTGTCTCATTAAAAAAAAAAATAATAGACTGGTAAGATAGCTTTAAGTGTCTCAAAGGCCAGACCTTTAAAGACCACTACCCATAGAACACAAGCAAAAGAGCAGAAGACAAAATAGTTGATGAATGTTCTCCTAATCTTTTAAACAAAAGCAAATCTTATAAAGTATTACTAGAAAGAAATTCAAAGTATTGTTAAAACGAACATGGTATGTCATGTTACATGTGGGTAGCGCACAACCTGCCTTTGCTATGATACTACAACATGACTGTTCATCTGGGGTGACTTACCAAATGGTTTCAAGGTTTCCAACTTAGACCACTGTTTGACTCTGCTGGCTAAGGCATGCAGTAAGTAGTGTGATTCGTATATGTTCCTAGGTAAGGTCAATTTTGTTAATTCAGTGTGTTGTGGAGAATTTTGGGGTGTTTGATGGGTGAAATTAGAGGGCGGTATGAAACTACTGGTTGAATATCTAGTGGTTCTTCCTGCTAGACAAGTGAACTCACTATAACGTGGTGAGTTACTCCTTAATTGCTTAATGGAAGTTTACAATATGTAAAAGCACTAGACTTAGAAATGTGTTTATTCCTGTTTCTCTTATGTGTAGGCCTGGTAGTCAGATGACTATATCCTGAAGAGACCCTAACAGTCACATGTAGTCGAAAAGTCGATGAACCCTCCTCTTGATTGTTATGTGCAATTTAACTTAAAGAGTTTCCACACTGACATATGCAAATCCTGTTATGAATTTTATCAATCAATACATATTACCCATTGAGAATTGTACAGTGTCTTTTATCTATGTTCTCTGCATATGTAATCACCATTGGAGCAATGCGTCGTCTGCACTTTAATCACTTATTATGTTGATTGTTACACTTGATTGGAGTCAAAACAGTACAAGATGCAAACTATATCATACCTGTGTTTTGTCTTCTTTGTAATTAATTTTAGTCTGATAAATAAGTCTGAGTAACTCTGGGTACCTTCTAAGACACATAACAAGGTGAATGAGATCCAGGGAAAAATTGTTATAGTAATGCACTCATAAAGTGAACACACAATAACAAATGTGAAAACAAAGTGCAACAGTGTGTATGTACAAATGAACAGGTGATCACAAAAGGCTACATTAATCCAAAAGAATGTGAGATTTTTCAATTTCAAGTGTAATATCGGATATAGTTGCCAATGACGAAGTGGCCACATGTGTTGACGTTTCAACCATATATATTAGTGGATGGCCATCATCAAGTCAAGAATAATTTAAGGCATTGGATTGTAGCACATAAAATTGTCAGTAAGAGGGCACACTGAGGACTGGGATATTCATTAATATCATAGTATAATGCAATTTAATTACGACAGCTTATTAGTGGCTGTATAGGAATGACCACAATGTTACATGCTGGAACGTAAGGTTCTAAGGGTCTTCATCTCAGAAGAATCAACACAGCAGATCTCCAGCACATGTTTGCGAACAGTATGGGCAGCACAATCATCACCTTAGAAAGAGGAATGAGAGTGAGAACTGATGTTGTATTATTGTAGTTGCATTTATATAGTGCTTCATACCGCTGATGAGGCATTGAAACACATTTATGGATGTATACCAAACTAATCTGTGTTGTCTATAGCATCAATCCATGGCCAGACTGCCCATGTGGCTTAACGGCTAGGGCGGTCGACCTCGCAGCTGGGGAACCGGGTTTGAGACTCACCAGGGACGTTCAACATTCTGTGATTCTGGGCAAATCACTTACTCTCCCCGTGCCTAACAAAAATAAATGTGTCCGTCGTAATGTAACTGGTGCTTATGTAAAGCGCTCTGATACCTCCGGGTCTAGTTCGGGCTATAGAAAACTCCACAAAACATTGTACCACACTGGCATTTTCCCGGAAGGGTGCAGTCTAGCTAGCTGCTTGCAAAGCAGGGTAGACTACCTGGACCCAACCATAACCCCATGGGTCTCTCTACTCGTAGCCTCCTTCAGGTTTGAACAACTTTGCGAGAGCTGATTTTGGGTTCCAGCCCACCTGAATTTAACACTGTTTTGCAATGAACAGAACACAATGGCTTCAATTATGAGTGCCCCGGGCCGGACATGATGATTATCGCACCCAATAAGTTTATACTCTGACGTGTTCAGAAGTGATCGGGTGTAATAATTTTTCCCTATCCTGAGTTTTGCTCAGAAAATTGAGTTTAATATGTGGATTTTAGAGGTTACTGCATCAAAATTTATGTCCCAGCATTTACTGAGAATTCTCCCCCCTGTAAATATTGGCAGAGTTGACCTACTGAAATTTACCTGGGGAAAATTGCTGGACTGCAGTGTTCTTCGTTACAAAACTCATAATTCTGTTATCTCTGGTATAGCAGAATGAAATGGTGCCAACGCTTTCTCTGTATATGCTTCAGTATGAAATTGAGAAATAAACGTTTCCTCCTAATATTTTTTTAAAATACCTATTTTTTGTTACTATAATTTCCTGGCATAATAGGCCAATTCCAAGTTAATTGACAAAGAAGTTCATTTAACTATGCTCCTGTAAACCAATATACACTTTGTTTTGTGCTGCAAAATGATACAGTCTGGAATAATTGACGAATTCTCACTAAACAACAGATTCAACGCAAAAAATTCTGAATTTGGAATTATTATTTTCGAACAGTTCGATGTCTTAGCATCAGTTTGAAAATACTGCTTTTTAACAGTATTCAAGAGCGGTAGATACCAAGCATTCTTATGGTAATAAGGTTTTCAAAGCCCTTCTAGAAACAAAAGGGCCTTTAATAGAATGAAAAACGTGTTATTAAGCGGTATTCTTACTCTCCTCTTCCTCATGCCAACACAGATCATATGCATACATACATATGCATTTCCGTGCTGAAACAGTCAATCTACATTCAAAGAGACCGGAGGTTACAATATTAAACCAGCAACTTCCGACAAGTAAATTTAGGGAGAAGCACAAACATTAATTTAGTCCACTGATACGGAGTCTAATTGTATGTTCTTGATATTTTTGGCATTCGTAGATTGAGAAAAAAAAATACTCACTCCGAGGCAGAGAAAGAGATAATTTTAATGGCCAATTCAGCAGTAACCATAATATGCAAATTAGGATTCAACCCAACAGGGGTTAGGCGACAGAAGAAAACACCCAAGAGGTTTCTTTTGTCTGGCCAGGCACATTCCTCCATGTGGTTTTAAGAAAGGGGCAGGAAGTATGGTTCTTGGCCTCTGTCTGCCCTTTGATGCCTGGGAAGACCGCGGGGTGGGAACGGATAGAGGCTCAACCTGTTTTGTGCCAAGTATCCCATGTGCGGCTGATTCATTCTACACAACAAGCTTCAGTTGAACATATTGTGACCTGTTGAGTAAATGAAATACAACACAATCAATGTGTCTCTTTACTAAATGCAATGTCTAATGTGGGACTGTATGTATAGCTGAAAGGACTTAAGACAACCTTGATCTACAGGGATGCTATTGGGCGTCAGCACCCACTACCTAGAAGGAGTAAAACTAGCAGTTTTGCAGTCTGAATAATTGAGGCATCAAAAAGTGAAGGAAAATTAACATGCAAAAGAAACTGAGATTTGGGAAGTAGAGGAAGTCAAAGAAATTGAGGACAAACTCAGTGAATAGAAATTCCTGACAGAAGATATGACACGAAGGTGACCTCTTAAATGCACACATTACCAACATAAATGCCCATGGAAATACTCTGAGGTCATGCCTCCTCTCTATCGATCATATTTGCAGGCCCACTGCAAAACCCACTTCTACGTGTAGCAACTGGTCATGTATTGTATTGTAGTACATTTGTATAGTGCTTTATGCTCCTGATGAGGCTTCAAAGCTCTTTTACAGATAGGTAGCACAATACTCAGCGGGAGTGTTATGGATGGAAGCCTGTGTATTACATGGTTAGTGTTTTGATGTTTTGCATGAGGGACAGAGACATGGGGGTATTTACAAGGAAATTGCACCACCGAAGCATCACTTTTTCCGATGCTCTGGTGATGCGATGCCCTGCTCCATATTTACAAGGTGGCGCTAAGCCACTTTGCTTGGCTTAAAGCCGCCTTGTAAATGTGGCCCTCCTCACAGCAGTTTTCTGCGTCAAAGGGGCCTGCAATGGGTGTTGCTGTGGTCATTCCCATGCAACACCCATTGCTTTTTGACACTGACCCAGATTTACAAGGATCTGTAAATCTGAAGCAGCGCCAAAAACTAACGCCTTTGAAAAGGAGGAGTTAGAGTGGCGCAACAAGGAGAAATACTTTTATTTCTCCTCGTTTTTTGCTCTTTTTTATATGTGCTTAATTCTGAGCACACGTAGAAAGAGCAGAACACCATTCATTATTGTTTTTGTGCAAGAAGGTATCCCTTCCTGCACAAACATAATCATCACTGCAATACAGGCATGCTTGCACCATGGTGAAAGGGTGCCTGTGCTGGCGCTAGGCAGTTTTTTTAGTGCCGGCACAAGGGAAAACACAACGGCGTGCCGCATTCTTGTACATAAGCGCATCCCTGCATTGTTTAAATGGCGCAGCTAAATTGTTTGCAGCGCCGCGCTGCACCATTTAGTTGTAAATATGCCCCACGGTCGTATGCTTTGTCACTGTTCCTAAGCGTTCAGTTCAAGCTGTAGCAGAGTATGAGAAAGGATACATAAGCATTAAATGCTATTGTATTAGTGGGAAGGGAGTGGATGTATGCTGTGTGGCCAGTACAGTAATTCGTCTCATGCATGCATGTCACAGGTTGTAGAAGCCATGTTGCAGCAAGCGTGTAGCTGTGTCTATACACAGGTGTAGGAGAAAGGTATGAGGGAATGCACAGTCATGCGTGCATGCAAATACCTACTGTATCTACCATTTAGTGATTTAAATCACATGGATACCGGCACAGGAAGCGCCCAGAGGAAGCATGGAGCAAACAATACATTTGGGTGCTGTACAACCAGCCATGGTACTTGTCTGAGGAGTTTACCCTGGAGAAACAGTGAACAACCCATTGGAACTGGCATTGTACACCGAGGTGGAGTATGTGGTTTGATGCAGTGGCGGCCAGCACAGATCTGGGGTTGTGGGGTGAAGGGGGGAAGGGGGTATCATTCTAAAAAAAAGAAAAATTCACTTACCTCCTCACTGCTCTGTCCCACGTCGTCTCTCCTCAACCGAACAGGAAGCAGCCAGGCTCCCCTGAGCCAATCACAATGCTGCAAAGCAGCGCTGTAATTGGTCTGTGGTTCGGCGCTCAGATGGGGACAGGGGGCCTCGGCATGTTCTCCATGCAGGCTGCAATCCAGCCTGCATGGAGAACATGCTAAAGTGCGCATGACTGTTTGGCCGGCCCGAGAGGGCCGGTCAACGCATCATGCACACTTTAGTGTGCCCACCACTCCTCCCCTGCTCTGTCAGCAGAGCAGACGCGCCCTCATGCTGCCACCACAGGGAAGAATAAAATGATAATAACATTGCGTTATTGTCATTTTATTTTTCCTTTCTTTTACTGCTGGACATCAGCAGTGGGGCGACACTCCTCCGCCTTTGCTGAGGAGCCGCCACTGATTTGATGACTTAACTATGGAGCAAGAAAGCAAGACCATTGTACTACCAACCACAGAATATACTCTGAGTAGTTCATTTAGGAGCAGCAGGATGCTGTCCCTAGGAATGGGCATAATATATGCTCTAAAGGGTCCAATTTAGAACGAGAGAGGAGGAGCCTGTATGACTAATCAGTGTATGTGCCTCAGAAGTGTCCCTAGGTTTTATAGGGAAAGACCCACGGTAATGGGCACTATATAACAAGTCATGGAAATATATAATCAGACAATTCATTTGAAGATATAAGCAATTTATTATCATCCTGAGATTGTAAGGATAATATACCCATGTTAAATTCACCACCAATGTATACCAGCAATGCCAATATGCCCAAATTAAGCCAGGTAACCTCATAAACGTGGATGGATTTCTTATATAATGCAGTGATCTCTATCAGTATGGACTTAACTGAATTTTTAGTTGCCCAAGATCATAAAGTCAAAACTTAAACTAAAATTGTACTTAGCTTTATGGTTACCACGGAAGTGGGGTACTCTTCTCATGCTGAACCTCAAATAGATATTCTTGGAAGGGAGGCCAAACAACAATGCTGCAGAAACTACTGTGCATCATTTGAAACATTTTTGCCTAGCATGTTTGCATCAGCACAAGTAGAATTTGAAAATTCTGCTTCTAGGGATAAACATGATGGATCTGTTCTTTCTTCGATTTCCAAGCTATTTGCATATCAAACGATGCATGCTGTAATAATGACTTCAAGTCTGCAAAGTAAGTGCCACAAAAGAGCCTGTTGATTCTCCAGATTTATTTGCCATCTTTAAAATCCAAGTTAATTCCAAAAAATGAAATGCCACAAAACAACAGGGCAAAACAAAGAGGAGAGCAAAAACAAAAAAGAAGACTAATTTAGAAAGCTCAAAGACGTATGTTTTCACTTCGTGACTACTAGTACTCAGGTTCTCTGCTATCAAGAAATGATTGCAAAGTTTGATGAGAAAAATCAAACCAATAATAAAGAAAAGGAGACTCTGAAACATCAGATAGGGATAGAGTGCCTCCCATTGTCAGGCAGTGCTATTGTTTTGAATCAGACTGTGTCTTTTATCCTGCAAGCCAAGGCAAATCGTTAGCTAAAATTGACACACACTATAATCCACACAAGGAAAACACTTGAAGCACCTCGCAAGATGGTAAAAGAGTTTCAAACTATATGGGGCCCATTCACAAACTGTATTTTGTAGTGCATTTAGTAGTCCTACAATAGTATTGCTAAAGTACTACAAAATGCTACTTACAACCCTACAAGTGCAGATCTCCACCTCTGCTATCTTTTGAAAGAGAGGGTACTCATACATGTAAGATTACTACTTAGGGGCCGATTACGATCTCACTAGGAAAACCCTCCGTACAACTCGGATCCAGAGGGCTTTCTTAGCGAATTGCGCTCTGCGAGTCCGAGCGACCGATTCCGATGCATCCGTATGGTGACGAACTCGGTTCGCTCAGACTCCCATTGAAGTCTATGGGAGCCTGTACACCAAACGCATACACAGGCTCCCATTGCAAAAACGGGTGGTGGGGAAAAGCATACACCCTGTGGTGGGCACCCCATGGTGCCTGCCACACTGTGCATGCATGGAAAGGGGGGGAGCCATGGGTAGCCCCCACGGGACCGATTCAGAGGGCCCCGGGTGAAGGGGGCCTGCTGCAGCCCCCCGAAGTCCGATTCCCACAGCCGTTTTGTCTCACTGAGACCGAGTCGATACGGCTGTCCAACCGTGCATCGTACTCGCTCGTTTGGCAGCCGGCTCCATTGCGCGGCACAATTCGGCTACGAACGAGTCCGACTGACAGGATCGGGTTTGGAAACGATTCGGTCGACGCGGACAAGATCTTCGCATCGTACTTGGTCGTTCGGAACGGGGGACGATTCGGTCGGAAACATAGGCTCGGAATAGTATTTGCTCATTCCGGAAGCTGTCTGGAGGTCTTCCTAGCGAGATCGTAACCGGTCCCTAAGTAATGATCTAGAGAATGACCAGGTAGAGTCGTGGGCAAAAGGACTGTTCTCCCTTTTGGTAGTCAGAACCTGCTTTTTAATTAAACAGGACCATACTAACAAATGGGAGGGTTTTAGGGAGGAGTAAGGAGGAGTTTAGGGAAGATCAGGGATGGGTTTAGGAAGGGATATCACCCACACACAAAAGAGAAAGTTAATTGCTATTCACAAACTGGACTTCCAAAGTGCAGTTTGTGAATAGACAAAAAAGGACCGAAAACAGTAGTACATTACTCCTGCTAGTACTGGCAACACCCTTCCATTGAAAATAATGGAGGTAGAGACGTAAAATAAAAAACAATAGGGAGTTATGTTAATTCAAATAAATTATTTAAAATAGTTTAAAAATATATAAATATAATCAACTGTAAAAATATGCAAAAATAAAGCATATCTATTATTAAATTATAATGTACTTTAACAATTTATAAATTAATGTAACATTATTTTTTATTCAAATATATTTACATTACTATTAATTCTACACATCATTTTTTACACTTATTAATGCATAATAAAAAATGCTATTTCTTTACGTTATTGAGGAATTCATTTTTTTATTTCAGCTTCAGCAAAATAGTTTTCATTTAATTTTTTCTTTAATTTAAGTTAAAGTCAACTGAAGTAACTATTACTCACACCATGAAGCAACTATAACTCATGCCCTCGCCATGCACTGCCTGTAACCATGACATATTACATCACTTGTGACGTTTAATGACAGTATTGATAACATCACTGATAAATGACATCATGTACGACAACACTGAGCTGTGCTATCAGGAGTAGTGGAGGAAGTCTGTGAGAGTTGCATTGAGGATGGTGATTGAGAGAGAGCTGTTGGAAAGTGGGGTGAGTTGAGGAGAGGGTTTCAGAGGGATGAAGAGGGCTGAGAGGCGAAGGTTGTAAATTTGCATAGGGATTAAGAGATCGAAGAGTGGACAGAAGTGGAGAGCAAAGATTTTAAGGTTACTCTCAGCAGCGTGGACTAGCATGTTGCCATTTTTGTATATGAACATACAGACTAAAACTCAGTAAAGAGGAGATAGGTGAGCTTTAGGCCATATGATATTTTGACTGAGATGGACACAGATAGGTTAGTCAGAAAGAGATACTTCAATCCTGTGGCACAATGTGTATAGAAGATTATATCCACTTTTTGGCAGCCTTTTTGTTTACAGTAGTAGAGGTCCAATATGAGAGTTTCCGGGAGTTCTGTGCTTAGTGTTTTCAGAAGCATTTTTAGAGAGATTTGGTGGATAGATGATTCTAAGAGAATGGGGCTAATTGTCTGTTGTTGGGAGAAGTATCCATTGAGTATTCGAGGAGGCAGTTTAAAGGAAGTTACTAGGCAGGGCCTTTACAGGTGTGATCAGCATAGTGGAGGGTGCGAGGGATCAGTTTCACTATAAGTCTTGTACTGGTACAAGAAGTCAAAAACCATCAGCAAAAGGTGAAGTATGACTCTATAAGCCTGAATCAGGTCTGTGTTAAGATATTCACCCAAAGCTCTATTTACCTAGAATATAAATGCCCATAGGGCTCAGGTATTTAACCTACAGTCTAAATGCCCATAGGGCTCAAGCATATGTATTCAACAGAGGGCATGTCTTGGCGTGTTTCTGTGAGTCTTATGATGCAGTGTAGTTACTAAAAGGCATCTAGTCTAGTAGAAATGGTGCAGCCCATTGGCCTGCAATGAGAAGTTATAGTAGGGATGTAGACCTTTTTACCAGGCAGGGACATTGTCCAGAGTAAAGTGTGGGGATGAAGTTGGTAGATGCAGCATAGGTTTCATTGAAGGAATCCATGTCCTGTTGTGAAGAGGCTGATTGTATGAGTCTTGCCTCCAAGGCTGTGAAAAGAATGTCACTAAGACTGCAGCAACAGTCAGTAGGAACCAGGAAATGCAGAGAGTGTGTGGTAGAGAGTACTCACCGGACTAGTTTGGTCACAGTGAATTTGAGTATATTGGCTTCCTGGGGGAGGTGGAGGAAGGTGTGATTCCAGCACTCTGTTCCAGTGGAGCCAGAAATGCATTGATTTAGCCAGAAGAGTTCTTGGTAACCTTAGATCTGCAGGAGGCCTACCTTTACATTCCTGTTTGTGAGGAACATCAGAAATGTCATCAGTTTGCTATTGAAACTCACCATTTGCAATTTTTTGTCCTCTTGTTTGAGCTGAAATCAGCAATGAGAGTTTATGGTGGTCTTGGCTCCCCAGTGAGGTTGTTACACAATCAGGGAATTGCATTACACCCATATCTGGATAACTAACCTACTCCCCTTTGAAAGTTCAAACAGAATCCCATCTTGAGTAGGGGATTTGGCTTCTTCATTTTCATGGAGTCACAATCAACTGGAAACAATCCAAACTGACAGCGTCCAAAATCTTGTAAATTATAAGAGCAAAATTCTGGACAGGAAGAGGTCCTTCTGGAGTCCAGAAGTTTGAAAATTCAGAGGCATATTTCATCCCTTCTAAAGCAGAACTTTCTCATGGGCAGAGTGCGGCTTCAGGTTCAGGGAGATTTGGCAGCAACCATTATGATTGTACCCTTGGCAAGGTTCCATTTGGGGATTTTTGTGAGGCATCCTCTTGCACCTTGAAATTCTGACACCGTGAAGCTGTAAACCTAAGTGCAAAGGAATCTACACACCAACAGAGAGCTTCAGTAGTGGCTGGATCCATTTCATACAAGGTCTGGAACGCCACTGTTGCTACCAGCCTCAAAGATTATCACATGACGGATTCCAGAGGGTATGAATAGGGAGCCTCACTCGACTCCATGGAGTTGCAGGCCAGGTGAGCTCTATGGGTCAAAGCACACTCTTCAAATTGGAAAGAGTTGGAAGAAATCAGGTAAGCACTGTTGAGGTTTGCTCCTCAAATTCGGGGAGCTTCAGTATTGATATGAATAGGTAATTTGACAGTCAAGTATTATTTAAACAGACATGCGTGATCTTGATTCAGGAGCTTTGCTTTGAAAGATGTTGTGATTTTTCACTGAGCTGAGCAATATCACTATTGTCTGTCTCATTGAGAGAGTGGATAATACTACAGCAGACAAACTCAGCTGGGTGTTTCCCTCTTCCCAGAAGTTCTCTCGTTGTCATAAAGATCTTCTTTAGAAGGAGCCATCCAATAATAGATGTCTTTACCAGTAAGGGGAAGGTTCTCAGTCCAATGTTTATTTCAAAGACCAGCGAAGAGGGAACTACAGTGATAGATGCACTAATATGTCATAGGCCTCCAGGGCTTCTATAGGCCTTTCCTCCATTTCCTCTTATTCTAAAAGATTTGTCCAGATGAGGAAGGAGAAAGCTCTGCTAATAAAGGTTGCACCTTTTTCACCCTGCTCCGGCTGGATTCCTATTCTTCATCAGATAGGGATCGGTTACAGAATGGGTCTTTTCCACTCATACTTTTCCTCTTCTATCCCCTATTCTGGGCCAAGCAGTGTTGTCATGTCTACACTTGATGGCCTGATAGTTAGAAGGGTAGGTCTTCGGCTGAAAGGGCTGTCAAGGAAGTTACCAACAGCAGTATAATCTTCTAGGAAGCATTCTAACTTATGCTGTTACTCTCATCAATGGTCTACTTTTTGGAAGTGTTGTTTGAAGAGCAAGATTGAATGCAGTTTCTTGCAGTGAAGTGAACATCCTGTCCTTTTTACAGAAAGGTTTTTAGGTATGCCACCTTAAGACAGCGTTAAAGTCATTTAGGGAGCCTTGAAAAGGGTTTGTTCCTTAGAACCTTATGTTTTCAGGTTACACACAAGTTTTTCTATCTCTCATCCAGCATTGAAGAGCTTGGTTACTGATTGAATTACGGTGCCCTTCAAAAACATCCTTTTGAACTTATGTATTCTATCCCTATACAGGACTTGATTTACAAAGTTTTCTTACACGTTGCCATTACTTCATCTAAAGGATTGGGGAAATTAGGACCACTGTTGTGCAGACCTCCCTTTTTGAGAATGTTCCCAGATAGATTGGTCCTGAGATTAGGCCCTTCTTTATTAGTGAGATTAATTGTGCTTTACATTTAGATCAGGAGGTTATTCTATTTCAGTGTGTACATCATCTAGCTACTACAGAGTAGGAAGATCTTTATTGTTTGGATCTTAGAAGGGCTGTTTTGGTTTATTTGGAGCATGTATCATCCTTTGGAAAGGTGGATTCTTTCTTTGTTAATGTTGGTCAAGCTAGAAGAGGTTGAAAACCTCCAATCCTCCTTTGGGTCAATGAGTGTGTTCCACTATTGCAGTAGCTTATGAAGAGAGTCACTTTCCTTGCCCAAGCAGGGTTCTGGGTAAGTCAACCAGAAGCATGCCGTCTTCTTAGCCAGAACGAGACTCCATTTTGGAAATTTGTAGGACAGCTACTTAACCTGTTCCTTCAAATGTTGTGAAACATTTTTGTGTCTAATGTGAAGATTATTGGCATGGAGATTTTGGTTCCACAGTCCTTTCAGCTGTGTTAAGGTTTTTTACACTACACTGAATAAAGCTTTCACAAGTGTTGCAGCGTGTAATGCTTAGGTATTCTCAATGACCCAAATTTTTATTAATTAGCTTGGTTATTCCTTAATGAATAATGCCTGCAACATGGTGCAAGGATGTTGAGGGGGGCAACATAGGTGCCCGCCAGTCCCAAAAGCAGAGGGCCAGGGGGTAAGGGGGGCCTGCTAGGGGCCCCCAAAGTCGGTTTCCGACAGAAAATCCATGTCGGAAAGGCCGACATGGATTGCTGTCAGAAACCGACATCAGAATCCTGACGGCGGAAACAAACCTTAAGGGATTATGGTGCAGTTCTGAGCTTGTCGAAACCGAGTCGGATTCCCCTACCTGTTTAAACTCTGATCGCCATCATCCTAATGCGGCAGTCGGAGTTTAAACCTACCATGTCGGTCGGAGGCTTTCCGACCGACATCATAATTAGGCCCTAATATGTCACTTTACAGCACTGCACTAAGAACTACTTTATTAAAAGTGATAATTTTTAAACATGAACCTTTAGTGAACTAATAGGCAAGACAATTGCCATGTAAACCCTGTACTGGCTCACATTATTATAGAGTAACATTCCTTATGTTAAGGCTTTGTTTTTACCTATTTTTGCACCTTTCCGCAGTTTTTATATAGCGCGATCTCAACCCAAAGATATCGGAGTGCTTTACATAAGCACCCGTTTCATTACACATGGTCACTGTTAGAAATGGGATCTCTAGTTGGCAAGGGCTTGCACCTTTGTCCAAGTAGGGACCCTTCTTCCTAGTCAGGGTAAGGGTGTTACACTCGTGAAGTAACCCCTGCTCACCCTCGTGGTAGCTTGGCACGAGCAGTCAGGCTTAATTCAGAGGCAGTGTGTAAAGCATTTGCACATAACCAACAGTAATACAGTGTAAGCACTACAAACGGACACCACACCAGTTTAGAAAAATAACCAATATTTTATATACTCAAGACAAGACCAATTACGACAAAAATCCACAATACTGTACTTTAAAAATGAATGCTTGATACGGTAACTTCTTCTTTGCAGGAATAGCACAAAAGCAAAGTTCAGATGCAGTCGGTAGCTCCGTTCGAGCCTACCGTGATGCTGAAAACCCCAGAGTCTAACAGTTCCAGCCGACCGCGTCGATACGGGCCAGCAGAGTCGTGAACAGACTCGGTTACAGTACCTTTCCCGTTGTGGCTGGTACGGAGTGTACGAGCCGGTCGGCGTTCGTCGCGGTTGCGGTGCAAGACGGAGCGATGCAAGGTGCGGTGTCCCTCGATGCGGTGCAGGCAGCGGCTCGATGAGCGTCGTGCAGACGGAGTCGGTGAGTCCAAGGCGTGCGATGCAGGGTGAGACGATGCTCGATGCGGTGCTGACAGGTTGCGATGCAGGCGACCAAGCCGGAGTGCGGGAGCTGGCGTCGGACAGCGGTGCGAGTCGGAGCGGTGCGTCGCAGACGTGCGAGCGGTGCCCCAAATGCGGTGCGGTCACGACTCTTGAGCCAGTTGCAGCGACCGCGTCGGTCGGGTCCGGTTGGTTCAGTGAAGCGATGCGATGCGAACTGCGGTGCCCACAGGTCACGGTGCAAGCAGCGGCTCGATGTTGGCGGCGTCGGACGTCGCCCACGGTGAGACCAGGGTTGCGATGCGAAGCGGGGCGATGCGGTCTGCGGTGCAAACAGGTCACCGGCCAGGGATGGATTCGGTTGACGGAGTCGGTTGCAGTTCCCTTCCTCTGTGGCAACTGAAACAGCGTTCCAGAAGCGGTACCCAGAGGCTTGTGAAGTCTTTGTAGTCCCTGAGACTTCTTAACAGGAGGCCAGCTCGGTTCCAGGCCCTTGGAGATACTCAGCACAAGTTTGTAGAAAGTTCAGTCCAGTCCTTTCACTGCCCAAGGCAGAAGCAGCAGCTGCAGGCCAACCCAACAAAGCAACAACACAGCAAAGGGGCAGTACTCCTCCTGGCAGCTCTTCCAGCTCTTCCAGCTCTTCGTCTTGGCAGGTTCCTTGATTCCAGTGAGATCTAAATTCATGGGGTCAGGGCCCCAATATTTATATCCCAAATTCCTTTGTTCTCTGAAGGCAGAGAGGCCTTTGCCTAGTCCAAACCAGTTCTGGAGCACTTTGTTGACAAGTCTCCGTCCCTTCTTTCAGTGAGTAGGCCAGGGACATCAGACGCACCACAGGAGGTGGAGCCAGCATTGTGGAGGGAAGGCACTGTCCTATTCAGGGCCCAGGTGCTACCCTCCCACCCATCTACATGTAGACCTTGCTATTCAGCCCTGTGCTGACTCACCCGGTCTCCTGGCATCCCCCAGCCCCTGTCACTCACACTCCAGACAAGGAATACACAACCTCGCAGAGGCAGGCTTGGATGGTTAGACAAGAAAATACCCACTTTCTAAAAGTGGTATTTTCGAACACAGAATGTTAAAACCAACTTCACTAAAAGATGCATTTTATCATTCTGAGTCCAGGCATACTAAACTCGAATTTCTACCATGTTCCCGGGGTCAGTTAGGATTATAAGCTGTAATAATCAAAACTGCCCGTTCTGGCCTAGGGGGAACAGGTAGCCTTGCAATAGTGAAAAACGAACTAGGCTGTAATTCACTATCAGGACATGCCGCACGCACCCGGGCATGTCCTACCTTTCGCATACAACGCACCCTGCCCACAGGGGTACCTTGGGCCTACCTTAGGGGTGACTAACAGGTAGCAAAGGGAAGGTTTAGGGACTTGCAAGTGTGTGCTCTTGCCAAGTCGACATGGCAGCCCCAGGCTGCGCACAGGCCCTGCGGTGGCAGGCCCGAGTTACACTTTACGGGCTGTTTGCGTGGGTGGCACAATCCAGTGCTGCAGCCCACCAACAGCATTTGGCCTATAGGCCCTGGCACTCGCAGTGCACTTTACAAGGGACTGACACATAAACCAAATAGGCCAATCATGGAAACACCAATCCATAACGCATTTTATACAGGAGCACTTGCACTTTCCCACTGGACAGCAGTGAGGAAAGTGCGCAGAATCATTATACCAGCAAAAACAGAGTCAAAACCGGGAGGTCAGAAAGCAAAAAGTCAGGGGAAACACGCCAAAAGATGCCAAGTCTAACACATGTCCCCTCCAGCTGAAAGTAGGGAGAACTACCCAACCCCATTGGAGTTCTCCTCACTAAGGCGGAAGAACCTGGACAGACCATCTGCGTTGGCGTGTTCTGTACCAGGACGGTGCTCCACCGTAAAGTCCATTCCCTGTAGGGAGATGGACCACCTCAGCAGTTTTGGATTCTCACCCCTCATTTGCATCAACCATCTGAGGGGCCTGTGGTCTGTCTGAACCCGGAAGTGAGTCCCAAACAGGTATGGTCTCAACTTCTTCAGCGCCCAGACCACAGCAAAAGCTTCCCTTTCTATGGCACTCCACCTCTGTTCCCTGGGAAGTAGTCTCCTGCTAAGGAAGACTACAGGCTGATCCAGGCCCTCTTCATTCAGTTGTGAGAGCACCGCTCCCACACCATGCTCTGAAGCGTCAGTCTGCACGACAAATTCTTTGGAAAAGTCAGGTGCCTTGAGCACGGGCGCCGTGCACATGGCTGCCTTCAGGGCATCAAAAGCTGTCTGGCAGGACTCAGTCCAGATCACTTTCCTGGGCTGCCTCTTAGAGGTCTGCTCTGTTAAGGGGGCAACGATGGTGCCATAGCCCTTAACAAATCTCCTATAGTAACCGGTGAGACCTAAGAAGGCTCTCACCTCTGTCTGGGTCTTGGGGGTTCCCAAGCCAGAATGGTGTCAATCTTGGGTTGTAGGGGCGCCACCTGGCCGCTTCCTACCTGGTGTCCCAAGTACACCACAGAACCCTGCCCGATCTGGCACTTACTGGCCTTGATCGTGAGGCCTGCACCTTGCAGAGCCCTCAACACTTTCTCAAGGTGCTGCAAATGTTCTTCCCAGCTGGAACTGAACACAGCAATGTCATCCAGGTAGGCAGCACTGAAATCCTCCAGCCCAGCCAACACCTGATTGACCAACCTCTGAAAGGTGGCAGGGGCATTCTTCAACCCAAAGGGCATCACCCGGAATTGGTAATGACCTTCTGGGGTTGAGAATGCTGATCTCTCCTTGGCCCCATCGGTTAAGGCAATCTGCGAGTACCCAGACGTCAAATCAAACGTGCTGAGGAACCGGGCAGCTCCCAACCGATCAATGAGCTCATCAGCTCTGGGGATGGGGTGCGCGTCAGTCCTGGTGACGGCATTGAGCCCACGGTAGTCCACACAAAACCGGAGTTCTGGAGTGGCACCGGGCGCCGCAGCCTTTGGGACCAAGACCACTGGGCTGGCCCAAGGACTGTGGGAGGGCTCAATCACCCCTAACGCCAACATCTTAGAGACCTCCTCCTTGATGCTGGCTCTGACCCTGTCAGTCAACCTGTAAATCTTGTGCTTCACAGGAGGGCTGTCACCGGTGTCCACGTCATGGGTACACCAGTGAGTAACACCGGGGGTCAGAGAGAACAGTGGGGCGAACTGTCCCAACAACTGGCGACAGTCCCCCTGCTGCTCCTGAGTCAGAGTAGGGGAGAGGATCACACCCTCTACTGACCCATCATGCTCCTTGGTAGACAGGAGGTCAGGGAGAGGCTCACTCTCCTCTTCCACCCCATCATCTGTCGCCAAGAGCACACTCACTTCGGACCTCTCGAAGTGGGGCTTGAGGCGGTTCACGTGAAGGACCCTCAAAGGGTTCCTTGGAGCCTGCAAATCCACCAGGTAGGTGACGTCACTTTTGCGCTCCTTTACCTCATATGGCCCAGTCCACTTGTCCTGCAAGGCACAAGGTGCCACTGGGGCCATGACCCACACTTTCTGCCCAGGTTGAAATTCGACCAGAGTGGCATTCTGGTCATACCATCTCTTCATTTCTTCCTGGCTTGCTTCTAGGTTCGCCTGAGCGAGTTTCCTGAAGCGGGCAGTTTGGTTTCGAAAGGCCAGCATGTAGCTAAATACATCCTGGGGAGTTTTCCTGGGAGCTGCCTCCCAGCCTTCCTTTACCAAACTCAGAGGTCCTCTGACAGGGTGGCCATACAGGAGCTCAAAGGGGCTGTACCCAAGAGACTTCTGAGGCACCTCCCTGTATGCAAAGAGTAGGCATGGCAAGAGGACGTCCCACTTACGCCTCATGGGTTCTGTTAGACCCTTGATCATGCCTTTCAAGGTCTGGTTGAATCTCTCCACCAGACCGTTTCCTTGTGGGTGGTAAGGAGTGGTGAACTTGTAGGTTACACCACACTCCTTCCACAGGGATGTCATATACTTCGATATGAAATTGGTCCCCCTATCAGAATCCACCTCTCTGGGGAATCCCACATGGGAAAAGATCCCCATTAACGCCCGGCCCACCACTGGCGCCGTCGTTGTCCTGAGAGGGATTGCCTCCGGGTACCGGGTGGCATGGTCCACCAAGACCAGGATGTACCTGTTGCCCATGGCTGTCTTGGGATCCAGTGGCCCCACAATATCCATCCCTACCCTTTCAAAGGGTGTTCCAACAACAGGAAAAGGTTGGAGAGGAGCTTTGACCTTCCTCCCACTCTTACCACTTGCCTGGCAAGTTTGGCAAGACCTACAGTGTGCATCTGACTGCCTTCGCATTTGGGGCCAAAAGAAGTGGGTGACAAGCCTGTCAAAGGTCTTGTCCTGCCCCAAATGTCCTGCCAAAGGCACGTCATGAGCCAGACCCAGTAGGAAGGTCCTGAAGCGCTGGGGTACCACCAGCACACGGGCTGACCCAGGCTCAGCAACCTTAGGCTCACTGTATAGGAGACCACTCTCCCAGTAGATCAGATGAGACCCGGACTGATTACCAGCTGCCTGGTCTGCAGCCTGCCGCCGCAGACCCTCCAGAGTAGGGCACTCGCTCTGCTCCCTGCAGAACTCCTCCCTGGTGGGACCCCCTTCTTGCTGCCAATGGGTCAGCTCAGAGATGTCTCCCAGTTCGGCTACCTGCTCCCCTGTAGGCACCGGGCGTCCCCTCGAGGTCCGCCTCCTCCCGGTCCGTGGGAACTTCGGGGGCCGGTTTCCCACGCCCCCTGCCCTTTCTCTTGGCAGGGACTTGGGCCACTGTTTCAGGCTCCAAGTCCTCTTGATCACCCTTTCTGGCTGCCATTGACTGAGTAGACACGCATGCCCACTCTGGCAACCCAAGCATCTCCAAGTGAGACCTGAGCTCAACCTCCTTCCATAAGGACTGCTCCAGGTCATTTCCTAGCAGACAATCTACAGGCATGGTAGGGCTCACAACCACCCTCAAGGGACCTGAGACCCCCCCATTCAAAGGGAACCTGCGCCACCATACATTGGCGCTCTGAGTTGTCTACAGCAACTACTTGGTGGAATGCTCCTGGGACTACTTGCTTCTCAGACACCAGGTGACACCGGACTGAGGTCACACTGGCTCCAGTATCTCTGAGAGCCTCTACCCTGTTCCCATTAATGGTCACCCAGGTGCTACATTTCTTTGTGTTAGGGGGCACCTGGTTTCCTGGGACCATCTCACTGTCCCCTAGTGAGACAAGGGTCATTTCTGCGGGATCCCCACCCTCCTTGGGCACCCCTCCTCCCCAAGCGCTACACTAGCCAACACTTTGGACTGTCCACCGGTGGGCGGCTGTGTCCCCTTCGGGTACTTGGGGTCCCCCTTAATGTGACCTACCTGGTCACATGCATAACACTTGCGGGGGCCGGTCTCAACAGGCTTCCCTGTGGAGACCCCTTTCTTCTTATCACTGGGGGGCTGGGAACCTTTACCCTGGGTACTAGTTTGGGGCCCTTTAGAGAACTCCTGTGCTTTACCCTTGTCCCCCCCCACCTTTCTGCTGGGGACCCTGCCCACCTTTGGCTGAGTCTCCCCCAAACGCTTTCTTGTGGACCCTGGTACTCACCCAGCGGTCCGCTTCCATAGCAAGCTTCCTGGGGTCAGTTAGCTTACTATCCACTAGGTGCTGGCGCAGATCTGCAAAACATAGACTAGACAAGTGCTCCCATGCAATCAAGTTGTAGAGCCCCTGAAAATCTGTCACGCTACTGCCCTTCACCCAACCATCCAGAGACCTGCAGAACACATCCACACATTCCAACCAAGTGTTGGCATCAGACTTCTTACTGGACCTGAACTGATCCCTGTACTTTTCAGGAGTAAGACCATACTTCGTGAGAAGGGCATCCTTCATGTCAGCATAGGTGAGGTGACACCCCTTACCCAAAGCTATCAGAGCATCCCTTGCTTCTTCCGGGAAAAGTGGCCACAATCCTGCTCCCCAATTCTCCTCAGTGTATGGCTGCCTCATAACCCTGAAACCACCTTTGTATGTCATTCCCCTTCTTGAACTCCTTGCCTACGTTCTTGGGAATGTGCACAATCCTGTCTGCTTTTCTGGGCGAATTGCTGCCACCATCTGAGCCTGACTTACTCCTAAGTTCTAGCTCCTTCAGTTCTCTCTCATGCTCTAAGAGCATCTTCCTCTCCTCTATGGCCAATCTCTTCTCCTCCCGCTCACTCTCCAGCCTGAGCTTCTGCAGCTCAAACTGCCTTGCCTCCCGCCTGTCCTCCAGCTCCTCTGGGGACAGACTGCTGCTGCCTGACCTGGCGGGTTCCCCCTACCCAAAAGCACATCCACCCTGGAAATAGGCTCCTCCACCTCCTCACTGAGATTACCAGGCTGCCCATTGGCATGTCTGGCTGCTACCCAGGCCCTCAGCGCCTTCTGTAGCTCCTCCTTCCTTGTGAGGCCTTTAATTTGGACTTTCAGGTTTTTACAAATCGCTCGTAACTCCTTTACGGCGTAGGATTCCAACCTATCCTCCTCAAAGATAACTTCCAGAGATGCAACGGATGATGCAATTGATTCAGGCATGACAAAAGTAGTGAGTTGAAAACTGGCAAGATCAAAAATAGGCCAAAAGAAAAAGAACCAGTATGTGGTACGTAATGGTCTGCGATATGGTAGTAGTGCACACCAATCACTGTAAGTCAAGTGCAAACACAAGTCCTATCCTCACCGCTGACAACCAATGTTAGAAATGGGATCTCTAGTTGGCAAGGGCTTGCACCTTTGTCCAAGTAGGGACCCTTCTTCCTAGTCAGGGTAAGGGTGTTACACTTGTGAAGTAACCCCTGCTCACCCTCGTGGTAGCTTGGCACGAGCAGTCAGGCTTAATTCAGAGGCAGTGTGTAAAGCATTTGCACATAACCAACAGTAATACAGTGTAAGCACTACAAACGGACACCACACCAGTTTAGAAAAATAACCAATATTTTATATACTCAAGACAAGACCAATTACGACAAAAATCCACAATACTGTACTTTAAAAATGAATGCTTGATACGGTAACTTCTTCTTTGCAGGAATAGCACAAAAGCAAAGTTCGTACGAGTCGGTAGCTCCGTTCGAGCCTACCGTGATGCTGAAAACCCCAGAGTCTAACAGTTCCAGCCGACCGCGTCGATACGGGCCAGCAGAGTCGTGAACAGACTCGGTTACAGTACCTTTCCCGTTGTGGCTGGTACGGAGTGTACGAGCCGGTCGGCGTTCGTCGCGGTTGCGGTGCAAGATGGAGCGATGCAAGGTGCGGTGTCCCTCGATGCGGTGCAGGCAGCGGCTCGATGAGCGTCGTGCAGACGGAGTCGGTGAGTCCAAGGCGTGCGATGCAGGGTGAGACGATGCTCGATGCGGTGCTGACAGGTTGCGATGCAGGCGACCAAGCCGGAGTGCGGGAGCTGGCGTCGGACAGCGGTGCGAGTCGGAGCGGTGTGTCGCAGATGTGCGAGCGGTGCCCCAAATGCGGTGCGGTCACGACTCTTGAGCCAGTTGCAGCGACCGCGTTGGTTGGGTCCGGTTGGTTCAGTGAAGCGATGCGATGAGAACTGCGGTGCCCACAGGTCACGGTGCAAGCAGCGGCTCGATGTTGGCGGCGTCGGACGTCGCCCACGGTGAGACCAGGGTTGCGATGCGAAGCGGGGCGATGCGGTCTGCGGTGCAAACAGGTCACCGGCCAGGGATGGATTCGGTTGACGGAGTCGGTTGCGGTTCCTTTCCTCTGTGGCAACTGAAACAGCGTTCCAGAAGCGGTACCCAGAGGCTTGTGAAGTCTTTGCAGTCCCTGAGACTTCTTAACAGGAGGCCAGCTCGGTTTCTGGCCCTTGGAGATACTCAGCACAAGTTTGTAGAAAGTTCAGTCCAGTCCTTTCACTGCCCAAGGCAGAAGCAGCAGCTGCAGGCCAACCCAACAAAGCAACAACACAGCAAAGGGGCAGTACTCCTCCTGGCAGCTCTTCCAGCTCTTCGTCTTGGCAGGTTCCTTGATTCCAGCGAGATCTAAATTCATGGGGTCAGGGCCCCAATATTTATATCCCAAATTCCTTTGTTCTCTGAAGGCAGAGAGGCCTTTGCCTAGTCCAAACCAGTTCTGGAGCACTTTGTTGACAAGTCTCCGTCCCTTCTTTCAGTGAGTAGGCCAGGGACATCAGACGCACCACAGGAGGTGGAGCCAGCATTGTGGAGGGAAGGCACTGTCCTATTCAGGGCCCAGGTGCGACCCTCCCACCCATCTACATGTAGACCTTGCTATTCAGCCCTGTGCTGACTCACCCGGTCTCCTGGCATCCCCCAGCCCCTGTCACTCACACTCCAGACAAGGAATACACAACCTCGCAGAGGCAGGCTTGGATGGTTAGACAAGAAAATACCCACTTTCTAAAAGTGGTATTTTCAAACACAGAATGTTAAAACCAACTTCACTAAAAGATGCATTTTATCATTCTGAGTCCAGGCATACTAAACTCGAATTTCTACCATGTTCCCGGGGTCAGTTAGGATTATAAGCTGTAATAATCAAAACTGCCCATTCTGGCCTAGGGGGAACAGGTAGCCTTGCAATAGTGAAAAACGAACTAGGCTGTAATTCACTATCAGGACATGCCGCACGCACCCGGGCATGTCCTACCTTTCGCATACAACGCACCCTGCCCACAGGGGTACCTTGGGCCTACCTTAGGGGTGACTAACAGGTAGCAAAGGGAAGGTTTAGGGACTTGCAAGTGTGTGCACTTGCCAAGTCGACATGGCAGCCCCAGGCTGCGCACAGGCCCTGCGGTGGCAGGCCCGAGTTACACTTTACGGGCTGTTTGCGTGGGTGGCACAATCCAGTGCTGCAGCCCACCAACAGCATTTGGTCTATAGGCCCTGGCACTCGCAGTGCACTTTACAAGGGACTGACACATAAACCAAATAGGCCAATCATGGAAACACCAATCCATAACGCATTTTATACAGGAGCACTTGCACTTTCCCACTGGACAGCAGTGAGGAAAGTGCGCAGAATCATTAAACCAGCAAAAACAGAGTCAAAACCGGGAGGTCAGAAAGCAAAAAGTCAGGGGAAACACGCCAAAAGATGCCAAGTCTAACAGTCACCCTTTGTTTACAGAGATGAGGAAATTAAGTCACTTGCCCAGAATCACAGGATGTTGAGCAGCACCATGACTCGAAGTGGGTTCCTCAGGTCCGAAATCAATAGCTCTTGTACCAACGCCACATACAGAGTACGGAGAGTGGGGGAGGCAGAAACCACATGAAAGCTCGGATCGTTATGGGCTCAAGGTTCCAACAGGACATCAAGCTGAGCCAGGCTCAAGGCTCAAGCCTAGCTCGAGCTTTCAGTGGCTCGCCCACCTCTACTATCTCTACTATGTAATGCCAAATGGAAACAGGTGACATTAACTAGAACTAATGTATTGACGTAAACATCAGCCTCAGAGAGAGAGGTGTCAGACAAGGTTGACGTATTGATCTCACCTCATCTGCAATTTGTATCAGTAATCTGGATCAGACATTGGGTGCTGTAAGTGTTACGCCCCTCAAAATTGGCAAGCACTATAATACAAGTGTGTTAGTGATAGGTAAATGTATGTGAGTTGTACTTCAGAGCTACATTGATGCCTTCCATGAATACTCTAAGAAAAACTTCTTAAGAGTTAACTTGGTTAAGACTCAGATTGTATCCATCTGTAAATTTAGAAGTGGACTTTACTTCCATTATGGTAGGAATCCCCTGGAGTCAGCGCCTTGAGACCCTCACGGGTGAGTAGCGCGCTTACAATTCCCTGATTGATTGATTAATTGAAGTCATACCAGTACCTTACATTGAATATTGATAGTCAATTATCCTGGCAAGAACTTTTGACCTACAACTGCAGTGGTGTAAAAAATGTAAAGAATATTATCTGATGTTTCCAACCTTAGTATGGAGCATCCCCATTACTTGAGGTCAAAAAAAAATTCTGCCAAAAATACACCATTCGGAGACTCTTAATGCGCTAGTGTGGTTTTGGGATAGAAAAATTGATTTGTTCTCTCTCTGTGGGGGAATATTTTGGAGTGTGACTGTCCACTCCTGTGGAGGCAATTTAGGTAGAAATGAACATTATGCACCTGTGGGGGGAGCTGTATTAAGTGCTGTCTTAAAGTGTGAGTGAGAAATAAACGATGTACCAGAAGGCGCTTTGTTAAATAATCTTAAACAGTCATATATGATCAGGGCTGGGTGGGACAGAAAAGTGTTAAGGCTTTTTAGCGTGGATAGGTACATGATTGAGAGTGCTTAGCCTGGAGGAAATGTTTCATGAAGTGTCATTCAAAAGAAGACGTAGAAGATGCAGTGGCGGCTCCTCCATAGGGGCGTTTGGGCGTCGCCCCACTGCTTTCTCGCAGTGCGAGAAGCAGAAACATAAAATGGTAAAAACTACCATTTTATGTTTCTGCTTCTCGCACTGCGAGAAAGCAGAAGTGCCTGGTTGGGGGCGGGAGGCTGGGTGGTCGTGCTCGAGGGCAGGGGGAGTGGCTTACCCACTGTTGTGGGTACTGACTGTTTGGTCGGCCCCTGGAGCCGACCAAACAGTCAGTACCCACAACAGTGGGTAAGCCACTCCCCCCATGCCCTCGAACACTACCGCCCACTCTCCCTTTTTCTCTATGTAGGAGAAAATGGCGCGGCTGGGGAGCTCTCCCCTGTGCCTCACCAATCACAATGCTGCAATTGCAGCATTGTGATTGGCGGAGGGGAGGGAGGGAGGCTGCCTTTCCAGATGACGAGGAGCTGCAGGAATTGGCGCAGGACGGCGGGAGTCGGGAGTTGTCGGACCCATCCAGAAGCTGAGTAAGTTTTATTTCATATTTTTATTTAATTAAACCCCTCCCGCCTCCCCCCCATCGACCCCATTTCCACCCCCCCCACCCGACTATAATGCCGGCCGCGACTGGTTTATCATGAGCCCGAGATCAACAGAGCTCTCGGGCCTTGGCTCTGTGCTCCTCTGCCGATAGAGTGGTTGTCGTTGGTGAAACGGAAAGCACACGTGGCAAATGTTTAGGCGACTAGAAGTGCAGTACTAGTTGTTTGGGGTCCCTGGCATGTGTATGAGGCAGTGCAGGGTGTTGGTTGGATCTGTCAGTGACTTTGGCAGCTCGCTGTTTCTTAAATCTAATTTCTGTCGGCACAGACACCTCTCGAACAATCGCTCTGCCCTTTCTCTGTGCCACATGAACTGCGAGGGGTTTCAGCATTGTCTATATTTTAATACGTGGCAATAGGTGTTCCTTTAGCTGTAATCCTTCAAGTGGTTCTAAGGTGTGTGGACAGGGCTGGTGCACATTGAACCTGCTGGGTACTTCTAATATGGGGTGTGCTGCTGCTGCCATGCCTGTGTTCTTAGCTGTGGTTGAACTAAGTTCTTGAAAACGTAAAAGTAGAGCTTCCACTGCACTTGTGCTGTTAGGAACCATGCCAGAGTTGCTGTGCAGCCTTTAGCATTTATTACTTTCAATTAGTGCCTTTCATGGTCAGTCACGTCTGCCATTCAGGAGTAGTGACTGTGGTTTGAACACCGGGATGTGCTTACTAAAAGCAAAATGTATTATTGGTGTTGTTGCACGTATTATTGCATGTATTTCCTTAGTTTGGAGGCCTTTTGTCTCTAAATCCAATCGAGGGAAGCACGCTTTCCCTGCATGAAGACAAGAGGTTGATAGCAGTGACAGGAAGTTAACCTTTTAGCAACGGCAGGATCCTTCCAGAGACAGCTTGTCACAAGACGGAGAGTAGGGGGACCCTTGAAGTGTTAGGGGCATAGGGGGTTCCACCACTGTAAGGCCTGCAAGAGTCCGCGTTACACTCCTGTCCCTGCAGCTCCTTCACTGCTTAACAGTAGTGCTTTCAAAGGGGCTGCGCAGGCAGTGCGCTCCAAGGAGTCAAAGGGCCTCTTGGTGATGTGCTGGTTTTGTGCCCCCGTAGCAGGCGAGGCACCTTTCTTACTCTCATGGGACTTGGCTTACTCGGTGGGCTACATTAGCAGCTGACAACAAGCTCCAGGGCCTGGCTGTGGGCCCCCCACTTGTCTAGCAGCTAGCCTTGCATACTTCCATCTCACAAGTCAGAATCCGAGGTTAATAAAATAACGTGGTACACTAACCTCATAGTGATTTTTCATGAAGATTTTCAGCTTTAGCAACCAAATGCAGTGCAGAGACAGCCCTATGTGCAGGTAAGAAGATTGAAAACCTTGCTTGTTCAACTGTACAATTTGCACACTACAGTAACTATTGAACAATTTTAATTCTGTAAAATATGGAGCATTTTTATGTGTTTAAATATTTCAAGTCTGCACTTTCACAATTGCTTTATGAATCTTCTTGCTTTCATAAATTAGCTTTAAAATGCACGATTTGCCCACTCTTTTTTCAAAATTTTCCTGGGGTGAGAACCCCTCCAAACTTCCCTTATGACAGGCCCGCTCGCGGCACAACACTCACCCTAACTTTTACGCCCCACTACTTTCAAAAGTCACCAGCCACCACTGAGAAGACATAGGAAAGCTCTGAGCATGGCAGTGAAAAAATGCTTCACTTTTAACAGTCAGTAGCATGTTGGCTCTCAAGAAGATGTCTCTATATTTCCTCTATGGTAACATAGTAGAACTTGGTAAACTTCGTTCTTACTTTACTTTCTGTTTAGCCCAAGAGATAGAGACAATATTTGTTTGTACACAAATATATCCTTATGTATGTGGAACAAGGGTATGGCTGCATATATCGAGAATATATTAGCGTATTCAGATTATGTAATGATGAGGAAGCGATCGTCACTCACTTGCTCTTTGAGTGCAAGGTGACATATGACTTCTGGGAGAAATACATCTATCAGCTTGTTCATGCAGATTGACAGAGCAATAAGAATAGATTATAAGATCTGTTTGCAGCAATCAAGTGGATCAATAACACCAGAACAATTATCAATCGTTTCTATGATGCCAGGAAAATTTTCCCAGAAGGTCGTGGCAACTGATCGAAACTACATTTTACCTGTGTCACGCCAGGGTGGCACAACCAGTGCTGGATTCCCTGGGGTGACTCTCTAACTTTCATACCCTTGGTACCATACACAAGGGACTTCCAGTTAAGTTAGCCTATGCCAATTGGGTGATAGCTAATGTAACTTATACATTTTGGGGTCAGGGCACTGGCACTAAGGTCTGAATAGCAGGCCTCAGTGTACTCTCGAAGTCGAAAAACAAGCAGCATCGATCAAAAAACCTGGTGGTGACCATACAAAAAGAGGCATTCCCTTACACTATCAAACAGAAATTGCTGTGACGCTTGATCCTAAAACACGTCCACAGTTGTTGGTAAAATAGTTTCTGGAAACAAGCCATGAAAAGGCATGGAGCCTCCACGCCCTCACATCGAGTCACCTGTGAACCACAATGGTATTTACAGAATCAGTGCAACAAGGAGTCTTGCCACAGCAAGGTCCGACATGCTTCGACATGTCCACAGGTGAAGCATACCATAACTGGAAATGTGCAAAGCTAAGAGTACTAGGGGCCAGGTTACAAAGATTGTGCCAGTGTGAGGCAATGTTTCACTGGTTAAGGTGCAGTTCTGCTCCGTCATTTGCATGTACTGAGCCGTTCATAGATGAAATCTTCACTGAACGACTCGTACAGAATAATGTCCTTTGCAATGGTCAGTAAGTGCAGATCTTGTTTTTGCTCTGGAGATTCGAGGCAAATAAGGCCACCAAACGGTAAGTAGTGTCGACACAATGATTTTGTTGATCTTTGTCTTTAATTTTCATTATTTCATGTGCCCAGCCGGAGGCTCTCAGCAGCGCCTCCGGCTGGGCACATGAAGTTATGAAAATTAAGGACAATGATCAAGAAAATCATTGTGTCGACACTACACAGAAATTTTGTGTAATTTGCGTGTGCTTAGGATATTGTTTATATTTGTAGGATCCTTGGATCTTAATTTTTGAGGGGTTAGGGTGATTCAACCTCCCTTGAGCACCGCACCTACATTGACTCCAAACCCTTACTATTACGTTGATTTGGGAGCGCCACATTTTTACCTAGTCTTTATTTACCCCACTTATTGGCACCAGTGCAAAGCTGACATGTCAATGTTTTTATGCAATTAAGTCCCAGTTAGAGAAACGGAGGTTCTGAAATACACGCACACACAGCTCGTGGAACAGGGGTCTTTAAAAATATGTGTTTGAAAAAGACAGTGTGAGATATCTAGAATCAGGAATCCATGGCACAGACAGCTGGGGGGGGGGGGGGCTGATCCATGCTTACAAGATAAGACAGGCCTCTGCCGTCCTTTGATCCATTACAGATGAGTCGTAATGACAGTTTCTGCCCCCTGCTTGGAAACACAGGAATTCCTTTTGTTGCATTATGCACAACATCATTACTGATAAAGTACAAACTGGAAGCGCGCCGTTTGCATAGCCTGCAAGCACACTCCAAACCGATGGGAGATATGCACGTGCACCGCCCTTGCCACTGTTTGCATATTGTGGCATTGATGAGGCTGATGTCTGCTCTCTTCAAATACAACACAGATCTCACGCCCTCTGCCCGAATGCACTGCGGGCCGAAGGAGGCGGCTGGGCACTGTGGAAAACTCCCTTGCAAGCTATGCATTCAGCGATACAGCCTCTTATCAGCAGGGGGCCTAGCCCCCTCCTCAACCTGGGGCGAGAGCTGCCCGGGTCATACACATGCGAGATAGGAGGACAATTACAGCTCACGACCTCTGATACAGAGTCTGTGCTCTTGTGTTGGGAGACAGGGCCTGCTCTTGATAACCCGTCGAGATAAGCGAGCCACCTCACCTGGGAGGGGTTCCCGCCATAAATCGACGTCCCTTCTGTGCTGCAGGGCCGTTTAAATATAGCCCAGGACAGTGCAGATAAAAAACAGAACGGGATATTTTGAGATATGTGGAAAGAAAACGATCTGCTCCGGAGAATTGTTTCAAACATCGTGTTCCAGCCCTGCGTTCTTATCTGCTCTGCCAGCAGCGTATCTAATAACGAAGTCTGCAGGCAGCGGGGCACTCGGAGACAAGGACGCGCGAGGCACTTCCGAAAGTTCTGTGGGGCTGTGAGACTGCGTTAGGCATCTGAGCTTTGTGAAAAATCAAGCTTTATCTTTTTCAGTTTTATCACTGTGTCCCATGAATAACACCTTGGAAAAAACATGTGTGCAGTGATATATTCATGCCTATATCAATGCATATATTAATAGACCGCAATAGTTTGTGATCTAAAGTTAAATTCGAATTTTTAACTAGTCTTCAAAATCGCACATCTGCGTACAGCAAAATTGTACCTCAAAGTCCGACCTTTACAGATACCATGACGAATATGACTCGTTATTTCGCATGCAATTAGTTTTCTTAGCAATAACCGTTACTACGCAAGTTTTTAGTTTGCATACCATTACATTGAAAGTGTTAATGTATGCGAACTAAAAACTTGCCTAGTAATAATAAAACCCAACACTACATACAAATACACTACCCTACACATCCAAAAGTTAAAAACACTACCAAAACCCTCAAAAAGTACACTACCCTACACTACTAAAACACCACTACACTACCCTAGACCCTAAATCACTACCCCCTGCACGACACTGCCCCTAGCCCCAGTCCTGTCCATACTCCCAAACACTACCCTGCACGACCCTCCGACACTACCCTAAACCCTAAAACACTACCCTACACAAACTCCACAACACTACCCTAAACCCTAAAACACTACCCCAGCACGACCCTGCCCCTAGCCCCAGTCCTGTCCCTACTCCCAAACACTACCCTGCACGACCCTCCGACACTACCCTAAACCCTAAAACACTACCCTACACTACACAAACTCCACAACACTACCCTAAACCCTAAAACACTACCCCCAGCATGACCCTGCCTCTAGCCCCAGTCCTGTCCCTACTCCCAAACACTACCCTGCACGACCCTCCGACACTACCCTACACTACACAAACTCCACAACACTACCCTAAACCCTAAAATACTACCCCCAGCATGACCCTGCCCCTAGCCCCAGTCCTGTCCTACTCCCAAACACTACCCTGCACGACCCTCCGACACTACCCTAAACCCTTAAACACTACCCTACACTACACTAACACCAGAACACTACCCTAAACCCTTAAACACTACCCCCAGACGACACTGCCCCTAGCCCCATTCCTGTTCCTACTCCCAAACACTACCCTGCACGACACCCCGACACTACCCTAAACCCTAAAACAGTACCCTACACTACACTAACATCAGAACACTACCCTAAACCCTAAAACACTACCCCAGCACGACCCTGCCCCTAACCCAGTCCTGTCCCTACTCCCAAACACTACCCTGCACGACCCCGACACTACTCTACACTACACAAACACAAGTACACAACCCTGCATGACCCTACACAGCCCCTACACGACCCTACACAGCCCCTCTTACCTCTCTCTCCTCGTGGTTCCTCTCTTCACCTCCACACTTGCTTCCAATCTTCTCCCCCTTCCTGCTTCCTCCGGCTTCCTCCATCGTGGGCAGGCAGAATAAGGAGTCCCGAGGGCAGGCGCGGAGATGGGCATGACCAACAGCCAGCCGGAAAAGCAGCAGCAGACCCTCTTCCTGAAAGTTGACGCCCCCCTCACCGACTTGCGCACGCAGCTATGCCCCCTCACCGACTTCGCATGCGTTGTAACAACGCATGCGATGTAACAACTTGCATACTAAAGGCTACACGTTGTTACATCGCATGCGTTGTAACGCTTCCGTAGTAATGGTACGCGGACTAATGTCCGCGTACTAATGGGTGCTTACCAGCATGACGCATACTTTCCAAGAAATAACATTGAGGGGCTTATTTACAAGTCCATTGGGCCACTGGCGCATCACTTTTTATGACTCTCCGGCGGCGCAGAGTGCAGACCCATATCTACAAAGACACTTTGCTTGGCTTTTCATGGCCTTATAGATATGGTGTATGGCAAAGCAGCACAAGTCGCTGCATTGCCTTACACTGCATCAGGGAGGTGTTCCATGGGTGTTGTGGGTGTTCCCAAGCAACACCCATGGTTTTTGAAGTATTACCAGATTTTCAAGGATTTGTAAACCTGGGAATGCATCAAAACTGTACGCCTCCCCAGGGCAGACGCAACAAGGAGAAATATGATTATTTCTCCTCGTTTTTTTTCCTGTTTCTACATGTGCTGCATTCTGCAGCACACACAGAAAGAGGAAAACGCCTCCATGGATTGTTTTTGTGCAGGAAGGTGTCCTTTCCCACACAAAAACAATCTTGCCAACAATGCAGACACCCTTGTAGGTGCCTGCATTGGCGCTAAGCACCATATTGTGCGCCAGCGCTAACTGAAAGAACAGAATGCACTGTATCTCATAAATATGGTGCATTCCTGCCTGTTAGAAGGTGGTTCTGACCATCTGAGCCGCCAGGATTTTTCACTTTTTGAACACCTAATTGTTGAGCTTTTACTGTGGGAGAGCCTCATAAGTTGGGACTCACCCACAGTGAACTCATGATGAAAGAGACTGCATGGGGATTTTACCGGTGTCCCCCTGGTGAAAGTAGGCCGCTGCGCTGCAGCCGGAGTAAGGGGCACCAGGCTGGTTACATGCAGACACGTGTGTACATGCGTGTGCACACATGTAGGGGCTGCGCAGGGGAGATTCCTGGTGTGCGCAGCCCAGGAGCAGCAACAGATTGAATGGTGTGGCAGGAATTATGCAGAGCTGGGTGGTGACATAGAATAGGCTTTGTACAATGGGAAGAAACATGTAAGGGAAAGTCAGTGTGCTTTACTGTTTTCACTGAAAAACCACTTCATTATTCGCCTATGAGGATGGGGATCACATGGGATAGTTTCACTTCCCTAGGGCCTACAAATTCCAGACACGCACTAAAGTCCACTGTAACTTAGGTGAGAAGTACTATTCTGCAGAGTCCAAAGTCATATCTGTACTGCTTTTGGGTCATCCAGAAATGTCATATTCCTCTGAGTCAGCTCATAACCAGAGCCTGGCTGGGTGTGACCCTGCCAGGCTGGATTAATGACCTTCCTCCCCAAACTGAGGCATCAGATGCCTAGCCCTTCACAGCAAGCAAGCAAGCATTCCAAGGGCTAACGTCTTCTCTCCAAAAGGGAGAGAAGATGGGTGGAGCTACCCGGTTATCCGTCAGCAGCTGTCACCTGGTGCCAGGCACCAAGCTGCTCTGGAGAGAAGGCAGCAAGGGGGGAAGGGGCTTTCAGAGACCATGTGGCATGAGACCCTTGGACGACGCCATTTTGAACTAACCCAGAGGCCTGGGCAGGAAGGAGGGAGCAGGGGCAGAGAAGTGAGGTGTCGCTGTTTGATAGGGCAAGCCGAGACTTCCTGCCAGCCCCCTCCAAATTCTTTTAAAAGAGCTTGCAGAGGAAGAGGAGCTCTCTCTGGGGTGTGGTCTGCTGAGAAAGACTGGTGCTGGAGCCTGGCGCCATGGGCAGCTGGAAGGAAGAACCTCCAGACTGGCCCAGGACCCTGACTTGCGCCACAAGGGGAGACCAGGACCAGTGAGCCGAAGCCTGGGCCTCTGCGCAAGGAGAAGAGAGGCCCAGGAGGAGAGCCAGGAGAGAGGCTGGTGCAGGGAGCCAGTGAAGACCGCTCCCTGCTGAGTTCACCCTCCTGGAGACCAAGAGGGTGAAGGAAAGTGCTCCCAGTGGCTGGGGAGCGCCACCAGGAGCAAGAGGAGGCCAGAATGGAGTCGATCGGTCGCCTGGGGGCCGAGATACGCCCCCCCAGAAGGTAGGCGACCTTTGACCCCTGTGAAGACCGACGACGAAGCGCGGGGTCTCCGCCGCCAGTCCAAGATGTGCCCCCGGGGTGGGTCAGGTCCCGGGGGCTGCCCTCGGAAGAAGTAAAGCCGGGGAGCGCAATTGCGCTCCCCGTGAAAATTGCAAAGCGGGGTGCCAGGAGCCCACCCTGGCCCCCGGTGACATCGGGGGAGGGGGAACGCCGCCGCGCCCCCTTGAAGAAAGTTCGGGGGCCCGGGACCCCCAACTCTGGGCCCCGGTGATGGCGGTGAGGAGGAGGGGGGCGCGCCATCTCGCGTCCCCCCTCGTGGGAGAAGAGAAGACTGGGAACGCCATTGCGCTCCCCGTGAAGACTTTCCTGGGGCCCAGGACCCCAACTCTGGGCCCCAAAGCCAGGAAGACAAGTCGGGGAGCGCCGTTGCGCTCCCCGTAAAGAATTGCCCAGGGGCCCGGGATCCCAACTCCGGGCCCCGAAGTGAAGGAGGAGGCCAGGGGAGTGCCGCCGCACTCCCCTGAGGCCCGGACAGACTGGCGGGAGTCTCCGTGTCTGCCCGCAGGAGCGGGCAGACCAGAAGAGAGGTGCAGGCTCCCGCGGCAGCACACGAGGGTGCTGGCCAGTCGGGGAGCCGGCGAGGGCAGCTGGGGGTGGGCTCCCCGAGCTGCCCTCCAACGTACCCATGACACGGGGCGCATGGGTGGGACTGGCCCCCCAAGAACAGGCAGGAGCAGCCAGGGATGGGCTCCCCACGCTGTAAGGCACTCACCTAGCAACAAAGGGTCCGGGTGGGACCGGGCCCCCAACGGCATGAAGACACGGCGTGAGGCCGCCAGCTGTGCAGCGCGGCTCTCCCTGGAGCAGCGGGGGAGCCGCTGCTATAATATACACGGGCTGGAGCGAATCGCCACATAATGCCTTGCAAGACCGGACCGGCCTGCAAGAAAAAGCGGATCGTTTTCTGCGTGTGGTGGCTTCAGGAGTACGGAGTCACCACCAGGTGTGTGCCAAGTTGCAGGGGGGCTGCAGGAGCAACGCAGTCTTCCCTAGCACGAACATTGAAAGTCCCTCCCTAAGTCTCTCGGGGACTTGCAAGAAATAACCCCTCAAGGGCTCAGCCAACAGTCATCAGCATCCTTGGGCTGGAACTTTTGTTCTACAGCTGGGGGTGCGTTAGGGACTGCCTCAAGGTATTGATAGCTGTGCTGGGGATGTCTGGAGAAGGCCATCCCCTGGAGGTGAAGAGGTGCCATTGCACGAGAAGTGCATTTACCCAGGTTATTTCTGTTTGATGGACTGAAAGTCACATGTGTAATGGGAAGTACATGTGTAATGTGAATCCATAAGCAAAGTGGGGTTATGTTGCTGGACATTCCTGCTAGGGTGTCTGGCTGTATATGCTTAATCCTGTGATTTTAACTGTGATGCCTTTTAGGGGCTTTAATTGCAATGCATTTTAACTGTTATCAACTATGATGAGTACTGTCATTCTAAGTGATGCCCAAACATGTATTCTTGCTACTGCGTTAGGTGAAGAACAACCCAGACTGTTGGCCACTAAGATGTAGAGGTGTATACTGTATGGTCAGTATGAGATGCTAAGTCAGGGTTATGTGTCACCAGGGCAGGGGTACCTATTTTAAATGCTTGTTGAGATGATGGGGTGGGTCGCCACTGGGATGGTGCCAGTGGGCAAGGCCCTCGCTCCAGGTTATGTCAACCCACTGCATTAGGGGGCAAGATGATGTGCATACATGGGAGTGGTGGTACTAGACCCCACCCCCCCTGCGGGAGGGGTGGAGATGTTATGCAATGTCACAAAGTAATTCCAACAGCTTATGTATATTTGTAAATTGGTGCATAGTATTGAGTAGTGTGTGTGTTTAATAAATGTACTCTTTCTTTTATAAAGCAAAGTACAGACTGGACAATCAATTATTGAGTGTTATTTCTGCATACTGGTAAATGGCGATTACTAGCCTACACCACCTCCCTTGAGTAAGCCTTAGACTGCTCTGCAACGCTACCCTCTGAGAGTCAAGCGCTACAATAGGGTGTTTGGTTCCAAGTGAAGGATAAATGTTACATGTTATTTGTGCAGGCCTCACAGATACTGCCTCGTTTTCCAACACTGCCCTTTCGATTTGGCGTAGGGCAGCGCAGCCAGGGCACAAGTCCTAAACAAAGAAGTGGGGGGACTGACCTAGTTTGGCAGTATGCAAGTGACATCACGGCGTGCGACATCACGGCGCACAACATCACGGCGCACGACATCACGGCGCACAACATCACACATGGCATCACAGGCATTGACATCATAGAAAGTGGCATCACAAGCCACGACTTTACATGAAGTGGCATCACAAGAAGTGACATCAGATCTAAAGCCCTCACATATATGTTTAGCAGGTCTATCATGTGTACGTTTGAGCGCATTGCGAGGATAATAGCACTGTGAGCTATGGAAGATGATATGTGACTTTTACACCTTGCAATCCCCCAGTTTTATGTAACACATCCTGTACATTCATTTACAAACTTATATAATTTATTAACATGTAATATGCATGCTTTGATGTAAAGCGCTCTGACACCCTGCATTGGAATGAGTACGGCTATACAAGAAAAAATAGTGGTACTTAAATTATTTCAACGCCTCCTCAGGGAAAGTAAGCTCTATATAAATGCAATTTGCTTAGTGTAAATACTGGGAAAGACCAACACATCTGATAGTCTTACAGTGCATGAATATCTCCTAAACAGGGACTGAACAAAGTGAAAAGCTGCCTCTCTTAAGTATGTGTGAAGTGCTAACAAGGTGTGAGTCTTTGTTTCCCCTCCGCTTCAATTGTATCTAGGTGTGAGGCTCCTGACTGCTCCCAGCTGAGAGACCGAACAAAAGGAGGCCTGATGACCCCTCAAATACGGCCTTTGTAATGGGCCCAGCAGGAGTCTAAAACAAGAAAGTCCTGCCCCCGCCTTCACGTTGTTGCTTGTTGCAGATGGAAAGCAGACAACGTGCAGGAGCTGCTGAAAGTGTCCCGGTGTTTGGAAATTACACCGGGACCAGTTCAGCACATTATTCAGTGGGGCCCAAATTCTTGGCAGGGTGGACGGCGTTCACCCTGTGAAAAAAGTGGGTGGATGCCGTCTACCCGCGTGTACCCCCGACTCGTGCCCTGAGCGCAGCAAAAACACTTGCTGTGATGCCCCACGCCTAATCATTGTAAATGAGGCCCTCAAGGTGCAACCAGGGGCTATACACTGAGGGCACCATTTACAATGATTTGGTGTAGGGCAGCACAGCAAATGTTTTTGCTGCGCTGCCCTACACCAAATCGAAAGGGCAGGAATGCATCATATTTACGAGATACAGTGCATTCCTGTCCTTTCAGCTAGCGCAGGCACATAATATGGTGCCTACCGCCAACGCAGGCACCCTTGCACCATGTTGCAAGGGTGTCTGCATTGTTGGCAGGATTGTTTTTGTGCACAAAAATAATCCATGGAGGCGTTTTCCTCTTACTATGTGTGCTGCAAAATGTAGCACACATAGAAAGAGGAAAAATCGAGGAGAAATAAACCTATTTCTCCTCGTTACGCCTGTCCTGGGGAGGCCGCATTCCCAGGTTTATAGCTTCTTGTAAATCTGGGAATGCATCAAAACCCATGGTTGTTTGCATGGGAACACCCACCGCTACACCCATGGAATGCCTTCCTGACGCAGGCCTCCCTGAAGTGGCTTTGCATGGCCTCGTAGTTAGGGGCCTGCCCTCTGCGCAGCCAGAACATCTTAAAAAGTGATGCACCTGTGGCGCAAGGGGCTTGTAAATAAGCCCCTGAGTGTTGAAAGAAATGCATAATTACAATACTATCATCTGATTAACCAGTGAAAAAAAAGTGCAGTCATAAAATCTTCACCACCTCTAGATCTTCTCTACTTTGCTTTGCTGTTTAGTTTTCCTTTATGCAACCTTTAATTTAATTTAATGGGTAGCCTGGGGATATGAGGGGATTTTAATCAAGGTGCTAATCATGGTTTGGGGGTGTGTTAGGGATTATTTTTCTATATATTTAGCTCCTTGGTGAGTGGTTTTCCCCCGTGACGTGCCTTTGTTTTAGCTCTCTTCCCACACAGTTGTGGTTGAGAGCCTTGTGGACCCTGGAGGCAGAGTATTTGTGTTCGGCTGAGGTTGTATGCTTGTTCTCTTGTGGCCCTTTCAGAGGGCAGGCAATTGGGAAGATACTTCATGATTGCTGGTTAGATTTTACCATTTAATGAGGACCTTCCCCAGCCTTTATGGGCACAATCGAGGCGGTCCTCGGCTGAATTGTGCTAGCTCTAGATGCAAGCACATGTATGATCTTATGGGAGCTGAGACAGATGCTGCTGTAGGGCTCATACATCAGACCATGAGTGATATTTATTTGTCATTGGCTACTTCAGATGTGGTGGAGTACCCTCTCCACCAAACTGATGGTACGCCCACTCTAGAGTTAGGCAAACTGCCATGTACATTCTGGCAGAGCCCCCCCTGGTTCTACCAGCAGAAGCGTTAGACCAATGGCGCCATGAACATCGAGCCAGCAGTCTAAATACCTTAGACCAGCCACCCCTTTTACGGTGGAAGTTTTCACATTCTTTTTTCCTGTTCAGGATCACCAAGAAAAGCCTGGTGGCCTGGTACAGGAAAAAACTAAAAATGCCCCACACCCTTGGAGAAAAACATTAGTTGCAGTTTTTTCAAAAAGAAAATCCAGTTTTGAGAGTTTGTTTTTGAAAAACAAACACATTTGCTGAGGAGCTTCATGAAACATGGCAGCCACTCAGCAAATTTACAATGCATCGGAGAAATACCACTGTGGCAGTGGCTTCTTTGAAGGCACATACTGCAGGCGGTCATCCTCCATGGTGTCAGAGGTTACAATTTTCCACCACAGTGACAGGATACCTGCCAGTCTTTAAATAACCCCCTTTGTCTTAATTTGCTAGTGACATAGGGGAAGAAGTATGTAGTAGTATGCAGAAGTATGTGTGCACATATTTGGTGGTATTTGTGTAGCGCAAGCCTATCTAAAGAGCAATAAAACACTAAACAATGGTGTGGGGTCATTATATGATTTATCTAAAAAACAGTATGCAGTTCCTTTAAAAAGATGTGAAGAGAGGGAAAGATTAGCAGGTCAGTCAATGTTCAAGTAAATGGACACAGGGTCAGTTCCTTTGGGAACTGAAGTCCTCACACACCCAATTTGGTGTCACGCTTCATCATAGGGCAATGCTCCTTGTCAGGCCGGCGCTGCAATTCCCTACGGGCACCTGCGAAGGGGCTCCTTATCGGAAATCTTTTAGTCTCAAATGCTGTATGTGAAGTGGGGTGTAGGGCCAGTAATTGTAGATTGGTGATGTAATTGAGTGTATAGAAGCATGGTGATGTTTAAAATAGACTAGGTAGATTTCTATTGGAAATTTTAATGTGAGTCTACTTGTCTGGTTAAAAGTTGTGGCTAGCAGTGGATGCAATAATCTCTGATAGCTTAAAATTGAGGTCTACATGTTTCTTGCCGTGTTAGTCTGGAGAGATTAAGTGGTGCTTTGTCAGGACCAGGAGTCTAATGAACGCAATGGATGGAATCCAATTCTTGTCCCGATATTCCAACCAGAATAAACCAAATTATGGTGTACCCTGATACAATGCTATGTAAATGGACCGACCTGATTAGAGTGGCTCGTGTTGCCTCCTCGAATGAGGACAGAGCAAATGCTTAATTAAGCGAGTTACGTCATCACACCAGTGCCGGACAACCTACCCATACGTGGCTGATTTGGGAGCCATGATATGATTCACAGACTTTAACAAGCACTCAGCCTAACACAGGGGCCTTTTGCTTAGTGAGGTTGAGATGGGTTATCAGTTACTTTCAGAATAACAGGTGGAAAGGAATTTAAAGGAACTTTTTTCAGGAGTCCCAGGACAATCAGGTATTACTGGGCTCAGACTGTGACATTCAGGTATTACTGGGCTCAGATTGTGACAATCAGTGCCTTTTTTCACCAGTGAAATGAAGATTAACCTCACAGTGTTGCTTAAAACTAAGCACAAAGTACATCCTTTGCATGTTTGAACCCCAGAGTAGCGAGGTCGAACAGTCCCTGGGGCTCAAGCCTCAAACCGCAACAGGGATCAAATAACAATACATGAATTTCTGTCCAGTCAGTACTTTAGTTTATGAAAAAAATAAAATTATTTATTGCTACCTTACCTACCAGTGCTTAGAAGCAAAAATAAATTGCCTGCTGAGAGAGGGAAGAAGCCTGCCAACCATGCAAGAGGTGTGACTGCCCTAATAACGCCAGTAGCAGCTGACCCCCAGTGGTGTGGGGATCAGCTAAAGAAGAAATAACATGGAGAGCGATCTGAGTGCCCTGAGGAGCATGGGCACATTCTCTCTGTGTTAATTGGCTCTGAGTGGGAATGGTGGAAAGTGGTTGTTGCTGCTTTATGAAAGAATAGTGGCTGAGGTGGACTGTGCCACTGCATCTATGAACTGTGACTGAGGTGTACTGTACTACTGCAACAATGAACTGTGCCCAAGGTGGACCGTGAGGCCACAGCTACAAATGGTTCCTGAGGGGGGTTGCGCCACCACTGAGAGACTGTTGAACCAGGCATCTGTGAGGACGTGGGATGGCAGCCTCCTCTAGTGTCTACTGTGGCCCTCTGCTGGAATACAGATCATACATTCAGCCAGTGCATCTCTTCCCAGAAGAGACATTTGCCAGAGGAGCCAGAAGAGACATTTGCTGGAGGTTTCCACTGCCCTCCAAGAAAAGGACTCTGATGACAGTGCTATGGTTAGACCTTATAGAAAAGGGGACATGTTGAATAACTGAGTGCTACAAATTAAACTAAGGCCTCATCGGCAGCTGAGCCTTGATATATGCCCAAGAGGTACTCTAAGGCCCAAGGCAGACCTTGGTTTGAATTACCAAAGTGGGGCACACCCAGAAAAAGGGATGAAGTGCAGGCGGAATACCAGGCCCTGTAGCCAAAGCACCAGTGTTTTAATTCTGCCTGTGACCTGTTCTGTTGAGTATTGTGTTTTAAGTGTGTATATTAAAGTAATGTTGTTTACTAAAGTAAAGCATTGGGTTAGAAATTCAGTTATTGCGCTGCTGGATGACTGTTGAATTCTGAGCGTAAGCACCACCACATTACCTCCCTGAGAAGCCTGTGACTGCTCACATCACAACTAATAGATAGGCAAATGCTGAAGGGGCTGTACTTGGTCCTGTTTTTTAGAGCCTCAGTAGGACAGACACTTGAACATCAAAGGCAAACAACCCCAGGTCCCATGGATCAGGGCAAGTAACCTCTGCTGCCCAGGGCCACCATAACGAACTCTGACAGAGACAGTTTATTGTGGTATTGTGAATTGCATCCTGGTCCTGCAGGGGGAGTTTCAATGGGGTTCAGAGGGAAAAATACTTTTGGGCCAGTATAGTCCTGGGCTACCGGTTCAGTCCCAAAACAGAGTCACACGTTTTCCCTCACTTGAATGCTGGGAGTTGCAATGTCACAGTACTTTTTTTTGCCATAGATGAGAGTTCATTAATTTCGGGTCTGCAGTTGCCTTGCTTGCTCCTGGTTGCAGTGCATCATGCCTGGATCTCTGAGCAAGATCTGCATGATCATTATTCATGGCCCCATTGGACTCAGTGGTGGTGCACAGTAGATATACAATTCACCAGGCAGGCATTATCAGCATCAGCAACAGCAATGGAGCGTACATACTGGAGTCATGGTGATCGCGATTGGGTTAGTCTTGCTCCAGGCATTCTTTCTCAAGACCAAACACAAGCCACCATCCTCAAATTAGCTAGGAGTCTTTCTTGGTCCAAAAGATGAGCATGTCAATTTCCTCCTTGGCACACCTTGGATCGATGCAAACACTGTCTGTGGTGTTTACCATCAAGAGCCTCACACATCTAAGCAATCAACTACAGGTAGTGGGGGTCACCCAATGAACACTTTGGAGTTCTCCAGGAAGGCCAACACTCACAGAGCAGCTTCCACAGGTCAGTCTCTGTTGTAGTTGCTCTTAGTTCCCCTGGAAGTCCTCCAAAGTCAGGAGCAATGCAGGTTCACCCCTGGTTTCAGTGGCCGTCACTGTCCATTACCTCCTAAGCTCTCTTCATTATCTTTTTGTAACAGCAGATCGAAGGGGACTCTCCCACAGACAGTTATCTTCGCAGCATGAATGTTGTTCCAGATCCTGGTTGTATAGATGGAAAATCCTAATTTCTGACATTTTCCTTCTTGCATTTCTTCATACTTTGTTCGGCAATGCCCTAACTCCTCGTTTGGTGCAGACATTGTAAGGGGGCTACCTTCTCTGCCAGGTATGTGGGGTGATTCTTCTTATGACCTTGAAGGTGAAAGTAATAATGACCAGTAAAGCATGCTACTGAGTGTGCATTTAAGAGTAGCAGATATTTTAAGAGGCACAATTAACAAGAAAACTTTTCCATGATCATGCACCATCTTTTATACGTATGAAGATCATGTATATTGGAGGATTTTTGTTTTTTCTTCAAACAATTTGAGTTATTATACATAATTTTAGAAGTTTTAGAATTAAATTGAATCAGAATGATGGCATTTGGAAATGGACAAAAAAACAGGCATTATTTGAGTATACTTCTTTATTTCTTATAGATGGCAATCGCCTGGTTGTATTGATGGTAGTAAAATTAATAATACTGTTAATGCCTTTGAAATAGATTTTTCTTACACACATCTGTTAATTACTCTGTTAACAAATCTGTATGTTTATCTATAAAACAGCTTTAAAAAATATGGTAAATTCAAATACAGTCTAGTTGCCTACAGGACCACAAACGCATTCATCTCCCATCTCTTAAGAGGTATTTTGGCCTAGTTGGCATGTGGTTGAGACAGAGGAGCATGGTGACAATAACATAGTGACTGAGATACATGTAAATGCTTTATGAGAAAAGAAACATTTGAATCAGGTGTACTCTTCTAGGTAATGAAAACGGATGAATTGTCAGTATTGTGTCAATAAAGAAAAGATTCAAACTCCTCATGAAATGGCAGAGAATGACCTCTCATTGTTCCCTTGACTATAAGGTGCCATTGACGACACTGTTACATCAAAATGTAATTGCCTTTTTGTGAAAGTAAGGGAAAGACCATAACACATGTTACAGACAATGTACTAGTGATGAAATGACAGATTATTAAACATTGCTATGATTTTAGCAACAATCATCAACCCTTCATAGGCAACAATAGCCTTAGGTCCCAGTGCTGATATAATGTCAATATGGTACCTTATGGATGACTCAAATGGCTAAATGCCTCTTAGGTAACACAAACACTTCTTCGTCCATGAAAAGGAGTATCAAATTTTGCTTAACAAAAACCTGTGATTCCCTTAACTGGCCACCAAGTAAGGAACTTTGGTGCTAGATATATTGTATTCCTAAAGGATTATTCATAGGCGAATCAACGGCCCTCATAATACATAAAGCGCTGCCAGACATGTAGTAAATGCTTGTTGGCTATGAGTTTTGGAAGGACTGAGAAAACACAGCATTGATTTCTTAGCACAAGGTGACATAGAGGGAATGACAGGAGAGATCCTAATCATTCCACCCTTCTCCAATTCTCCCCACAAAGGGAAATGGCCATTTCATGGGGTAAGGAAAAGATCAGGCAGGGGTCAGACCTTTCGCTTTTTAACCACTTTCATAACTTTATATTAAAAGAGTACTATTTGCCAGGCTTGTTTGTGTTTTTTTTTTCCAAAACGAGTCAATAATATCAGACAAATGGTCTTATACGTAGTGCAAGGGCAATCATCCAGATAGAATAGTATGAAATCCATACTCAGACAATCGTCCCTTGAAAAGGCAATTGCTTATCTTGATAGAGGGGGACATGAGCACATGTAGAGAATACAAATATATAAATCACAAAGATTGAGAGTTAAATTGTTATTTCAAAATGGAGGTAAACATATTTCCCTAGACATACTAAAAGCAGGAGATTGGTTCTCAAGCTTGGATTTGAAATATTCATACTTAATGGTTACTGTGCTCAAGACTTAAAAGGATGCCCTCCATTTTCTAAATCTCCATTTCAAGGGGAAATATTGAGATTTATCCATCCCTCACTGGGCCTTTTCACTGCTTGTTATGATTAAAGAGAAGTGAGACTAGTTGTCTATCTGGATAGCAGATTATTTGTGGCATATGCCCAGGGAAGCTTTTGATGCAGTCGTTCCCTCAGATGAATGTTAATATGTTACAAGACCACAGCTTTCCAAAAGGTCTGACCTACTGCCTTCAATATTGATAGAATTTCTAATTATATAAAGACACTCGACTGGTCATACTTATTTTACCATACGAGGAATTGAGATGCATTGGGAAAAAAGGTTGGGCGTTTTTAGAGATATGTCTAGAGACAACTTGGTAAGTATTATAGATTTATCTTCAATTATATTTCTTGCCATTTCAGTTGGACCACTGGATTGCAGAGATCTACAAAGGAAGAGGTTGAAGAACATCAATGTGATTACAGTCTCAGAAGAATTTACTATTACAGGAGAAAATGAGGACAGGCGACTCTTAATCAATTAAACACACCACTAGCCACAGTACTAGCCTTTAAAATGTTGGCGAGTTTTTCCAAATGGAAGTCATGTGACCTATTAGGCATCTGGTAGAAATAGATGCATCTTATATGGAAATTGTGACTAGCTATACGTAGAGCTGTAGGCAACTAAGGCATTAGAGACCTTGTCTGCACTGCCTAATTATTGAGAGGTGCCTGACATACTTCATATAGAGAAAAAGACCAAGAGTTAAGATGGCAAGGGTACAGAGTCTTGAAAACATACAACTGATGACCGACTTTTTCCCAGGACATGTACTTGTTATCTAGTCTGCAATAATTATTTCACTCCTAATCATTACCCTGTATTAATTTTCTGTTGAATCATCTCATCTATATTTTCCACTTATGCAGTTGCAATATGTTTTATATATTCAAATTTGTGGCTGTGTTCCTCTGATAAAAGTAAGCCTCTTAATCTGTCACATACTCCTTTTTCCTAACTCCTTTTCCCCAAAACCCTCTATTTTATACCACTTTCTTTCGTTGTGCGAGAAAAATATTTTATCGCCCTGCATGGTTATACAGTGTGCTTTGTTTTGCCATATTTTTCTTAGCGCTTTGTTGATAAATCTATGGTGAAGTCTATTATCCATTGTACTTTTATACTCTTTTTTAAGAAGGAGCATGGGGTTGATTAACTTCTAATTTTATCTATTCCTAAATGCTGTTAAAAATTTTAAAACAAAATTTTCATAGAATTATTGAGTAACTTTGTTGGTGGCTAAAGTATAAAGCAACATGGAATGTGAAGACAATATGTACGACCTCTTTTAATTCTGTGATACTATCATGTGCCATTCATATGAAACAGAGGGACATGTTCACAAGGAAAGTGGCGAAGCGTGTCATTAATCCAAGAAGGCTAACGACATGCTCCGTCACTTTAGAAATGCAGGGCTGCACCATATTTACAAGAATATGGTGCAGCCCTGCATTTCCCCCTGAGCTGGCGCTAAATTTTGCTGCCTAACCCCAATGCAAGCACCCTTGCACATAGTGCAAGGGTGTCTGCGTTGAGGGGAGTGATTGTTAATGTGCAGGAAGGTGTCCCTTCCTGCCCACACATAAACAATCTGAAATGACGATTTGAAACTTCTATGTGTGCTACTTAATGCTTAATGCAGTTTTATGTGCAGGAAGGGATACCTTCCTGCACATAAGCAATAAAAGGCGTTTTGCTGTTTCCATGCATGCTGCACAATGCAGCACACATGGAAACAGCAAAAACGAGGAGAAATTAAATATTTCTCCTTGTTTCGCCAGGGTAAGACCAGGTTTTCCCTGGTCTTTTAATTTTGGCGCTGCCCCATATTTAAGCCACCCTTGTAAATATGGGACAGCATCAAAATCAAAGGGGTGTTGCGGTGGAACGCCCACAGCAACACCCATTGCCCTCCCCTGTCATGCTAAATATAGCGTGAAAGGGTGCCTTATTTACAAGGCAGCGTTAAGCCGTATTAAGTGGCTTAACACTGCCCTGTAAATAAGGCGAAGCCCGTACCGCCACCACAGCTTCTTTAAAAGTGACAGGGTGGTGATAGGGGCTTGTAAATATGCCCCAGAGAGTTGGCTTTCACAAGATATCGATGGGGATGGGTTGTCTTGAATAATGAAGGCAGTGCAGACAAAATGTTGTATGGCTGGGATCTCTGTCCTGAAGAGTGTGTCTAAGGATTAGACGACGATTTTGGGACTTTGCAAATGGACAACATATGTATAGTGAGTTGCATCAGTCAATTGGATGTTATGGTATGTTATCAGATTTTGTAGAAAGCGATTTATCACCCGAAAGAGTATCCAGGAGCTGAATGACAAATGTGAATTACATGCCAACCAACCAATGGATGAAGAAGATTGAATGAAAGCCCCCTCTAAGTAAGTAAATATGTATTTTTCATAATTTTTTTGGGAAGGAAATAAACATCACAGTTTGAAAATCACATCAGGGGGGCATGTGCTGAAAAGCATGATGCTGGTGAAAGGCCGGTACAGGACAGCTCAGGGATAGCGCTGTAGTGATACTTTTCATGCAGCGCCTGCTGTGGCTCTGTCGCAAACTGTAACTCTGAAAATATCAGACATTGTTTAACTTCTGTAGGGTGGGGGGGTCACATCACAGAAACCATGAAAGGCCATGGAGGAGAACCTGCGACCTCTTGGTGACCACAGCGCTCCCAGCACATGCATTAACTCACCGAGCTACCTTCCCAGCCGTAGGACTTCGGTGATCACAGCCTGCAGGGCTCCTACTGGTCCTTCGGCTGCTGTCTGAGGCTCCCACTGCTGTCCCCTGTCCTGCTGCTATGGATGGGCACATATAAAACGATCTGAAGGACTAGAAACCATTTCGTGTAGTGTCAATGTGTTTCCATACAGGTGGGTATTTACAAGGATTAAAAAGTGTTGCTGTATTCAAAATATCTCTGGGACTCCCACAACCCGATCATGAACAGGGAAGGCTTTGACAAAATCCAGGACAAGTAGGGTCACCTCAGATAAATAGATTTGCAACTTGCAAAGATTCACTGGTGCCTTAGTTTTTTAGTTGGCACTCCTGTCCAGAGACTGAGGATGTCGGCGGTTTAAAAGATCTGGTCACAATCTTGAAACATTTGCATGGACAAAGTTTACTTGGATGTCCAGGTCAACTGCTTCAATGAGAAAAGTGATTGGTGGCCCAGTATTAGGTAAAACTGTTTTTAATGTCACCGGTCTGCTAAACAACAGCTTTGGAAATGATAGTCGATTACTTGCCCCAATCTTCTCAGGAGAATTTACTGGCATAGCACAAAACAGAACTAATGAAACTGGGTTCCTTATCAGTGTGTTCTTTTTGGGATGGCTAGAGGGATACTATGTTGTGCCAGGTCTTTTAATAAATGGTCATCCTGTGTCAGGGAGTCAGGGACCACTGTTACTTCTAACAAATATATAGTAACATTGAAATACTGGGTATGATGGTGTCTCAAACAGAGGTTTAATGCCGTCCAACACATTAGAGTGTAAAAAGTAAATTGATTATCACAGATGATTCAGAAATGTAAAAGATACATGCCACTCAAAGTGAATATATCTTTTTACCTCTGTTCTTTATAGAATGTCTTAATTGGTGGAAACAATGGCTCAAGGGAGTAATTCATTGGCATGCCATTTAAAGAGAATCAAGTTGAGAATGCTTCATATCTATGTTGCAATAGGAGAACTGATGCTGTTTTTGGATTGGCACAAAAATCAGAAAGTGTTGTTTCAGCATCTGATGGTGACAAGGAAGACCGAGGCGTGAAGCGGGAGGTGGCCGTCAGCTCCAGCAGAGCTCCGGAGCAGCGCGGCTCAGAGCGCAACAGGCGGGGGCAGAACTCGGCGGAGTCCCGGAGAGGAGCTCGGAGGAGAGCCCAGGACGCACAAAACCAACGGCGGGCTCCCGCAGCAAAGCCCGTGAGGGGAACGGCTTGACCGGCTCGAGCTCCAGCCCCCAGGAGGCATTGGGGCTTTCCCGCTTGACCCTTGCACCAGGAGGTGCACAAAACCAACGGCGGGCTCCCGCAGCAAAGCCCGGGCTAAGGGTGGGCCCGTCTGCGCCAGGCTGGGCAGGGCCTACTCTTTTTCGCCGTTCTCCCGGGTGATTGAGTTTCTGCGGTTTATTTTAGCCTGCAAGGACTTTTCTGACTGATATGGTGAGAGCCACATGGGGACCTGGTGTTTGATTTTCCCCCTTGGTCTTCTCAGCTGCTTCCCGTTAAATTGATATCCGGCGCTGGGCCCCATCTTTGTTCCTGGCACTACGAGCGTAGTACTCTTTCAAAAAGTAGGGTTGTTTTTTACCTGGACTATAACTTCTGTTTTTTATATATTGATTGCACTTGGTTTTATCCTTAGTTTCATGCAGTTTTATGCAGTCTGACTCCTGTGGTCCATTTTAACTTTCTCGCTTACCTTCACATGCACTTTACTGTTTGAACTTAACTTGTCTTACCTACCTCAGCATACACATTGCACTTTGGATCTTTTATAGTGTGGGACCAGTTTTAGATCTTATTGTACTCTGCACCTTTTGCACTATTGGCACTTTGTACCATCTATAGATAATATAGATTATATTGGCACTTGCACTTTATTAGATCCAAATAAAGTCCAGCTCATTCCCTAATTTACCAACAGCATGGGGAAGAGGAAAGCGAAGGACCAATCTTCGGGCCCAGATCAGGTAGCAAATGCTGCATGCCATGAGACTATGGATAGGATTGAATTGATTTTAGCAGATTGCCACACCATTGTAAATTCAGATACTACCATCCCCTTGTCCCCTGGTGGCATTCAAACTGGTAATGATAATGTTATGGGTCCACAGTCCTCTTGCTCCCCCCATCCAACCCAGGCAAAAAAGGTTATGAAACAGATCCCTCTGATGTTTAGATCTAATAAGAGGCGCAAAGAATTACTTGATGACAAACTTTCGGGCGAGACCTCTTCTGATTCCTCGCCTGTAAAAAAATCTGCTAGATTGTCTTTGCGAGCATCTAAAAAGCACCGCTCGGGGCAAAGGAAGGACAAGGGTAAGGCGCCCGATGTATGTGCCAATACTAATAATCAGGGGCCAATTTCCGAACCCACCACGAGTCATGCACTATTTTCTAGTATTGAATGTTCCAACAGATTCGACCCTCTCTGCCCACTAGTAGTAGAGGGCCGAGAGGAGGCGGGGAGGTCTGATCCTGTAGGCACCAGGGGGGCAAAGAGTGATATGGGTGGGTCACAGCCACTTATTGACCTAATAGAAGCACTGAGAGCAGAGGTTCGCTCCCTCAAAGATGTAGTCACTTTTCTCCTGGGAAAGGTTGGCCATGCTAAAGGCGAAGCCCCTGAGCCTCAACACAAGAAGATCTCAGGTTTGAGGGACCCAGTAAGCCCAAAAGAGTGTAGCGCAGGCATTAGTTCAGGAAGGTGTCCTATAGATCCTACTCACACTAGATTGTTAAATCCTTTATTGCCTATGAGTGTTCCCTATCAGCAGTCGTCTACTAGCAAGGCATCACAGGACCCTCCCCTAGCTTCAAAATCGGGCAGGGATGTCCATAGAGGTGAAGCCGCTCGTAATGCAGATCTATCCCACATGCGGGCTCAGGGGGAGGGACCAACTAGAGGGTTTGTGCAGGAGGGTGTATATGTGAGACCTGAAGTGGAAGAAAGCCCCTCTCGGATTTTCCTTATGGAAGTCCCCAAATACAATGGCAGAACCCCTGAAAATCAGGAGTCCCTTACAAATAAGATCATACACTGGTTTAGACACACACGCCAATGCTACTCTATAATCAGGGATGATATCAGAATGGCTAAAAGATCATCATTGCCAAATACCCCTTGGGACATGATTGAGGTCACTTTCTATGATGCTGCCATTATCACTGGGTTGCTTTCCATGGAGGCCCGCAGGATCCCTCCCAAGAATTCCAGTATAACTATCAGGTATAGACCACTTTGTGGTGGGTTACCTTGTAGGCCCCTTCTGACGAATAGGGCTGATGGAAATAGTTCCAGTTGACCCCAGGGTTCGAAAATGTCATTGTACATGGGTAGGCAAATCCCTTATTGTCCCCCAAAACAAAGCCACCAGAGTAATTACGTGGGAAATAGCTCTAGTGTACCCAGATCTCCAACTATAAATTCTCCTTCCCCAGTGTGCGTCTTGGTTCCGGACGTGGCTACAAACAATGATTGTGCCCTGGTCACTGGACCTGGGCCCGAGTTGGGCTTGAATGTAGGCGAGCCAAGTAGCAATGAGGATAGGTTAGCAGTGACACTGCAGCCCTCTCCTCTCAAGGTCCTGGTTTGGAATGTGGCAGGGATTAACAAGTTATTGGCAGACCTAGAGTGGTGTACATTCATAGATTCCTTTGATATCATTTTATTCCAAGAAACGTGGAGTCTCTCTTGCCCGTATCGATCAGGTTATGCAACTTATGCAAAAGAAGCCACCAGGAGAGTGAGAGGGAGACCGTCAGGAGGCCTAGCAGTCTGGGTGAACATAGAGCTTGGGTGGAAAGTTAGACAGTTGCAGGTGGAGTCAGAAGACATTGTAGCTCTTGAAGTTAACAACAACAGTGGTATAAGAACGAGAATTTTCAATTTATACAACAGGGTAAAGAAAGGCATGGCTGAAACAGATACACTGCGCATCCTTGACAATGCATTAATCCAGTATTCTCACAACTCCCAGCTATTGGTCTGTGGGGATTTTAATTGCACATTTGAGCCTCTGGCTTCAGTTCCCGACGACCTAACCAATGAATGGGACTGCGAATGGCAGGTTCCCCAGCTTGATTTGCCTTTGGTTAGGTGGAGTGCAAGAGGAGCGCAGTTGCTGGCACTTACTCTGCAGCATGATCTTAGAGCAACAAATGGCAGGACGCCCTCAGATTCAAAAGGGGACCCCACCTTTAACAGGTTCGCCCAGGAAAGCAGAATTGATTATTGCCTTGTTTCCCTTAACCACTGGCATCTTGTCTTGGACATGGCTGTGGTCAAAAGGGTTGATAGCGACCACAATGCTTTAGCTCTGACCCTCGCAAACCAAGCACCTGGGTGCACTGTAGATCGGGGTTGCCCGGATATTGGTCTCCTCTCAGTTGCCAACAATCAGAGGAGAATCAAGTGGAGCTGGGTTGAGACTCACCCGGAGGCTCTGGGTTCAGTTAAGGGGAAGGTCTCCGCACTCCTTGAAAAAGCCGCTAGTTCAACCATGGAGCAGGTTGACGATGAGATAGGCACGAGCCATGACCTCCTCTATAGAGAAATCACGGATTTACTGGGCAGCCAGGGGAAGCCGCAGACAGTGAAAACCAACATACAAAATAAGCAGGGAGCTTGGTATACAAAAGAATGCAGGCTGTCAAAACAGGAACTTCTAAAGGCAGTCAAGCTTAAATCTCGCACTGATATAATGCTTTGCCGTACTGAGTACAAACGAACCATTGAAAAAGCCAAAAAGGAATGGGAGGCTAGCGTTTGGTCATCGCTAAGGAGTGCTCTGTTAGCAAGGGATTCGAAAAAGTTTTGGAGTGTGGCTGCATACTGGCTATAGGACAATAAGTGCCAGTTGGAACTTACGGTCCAACCGGAAGCCTGGGAAACCCATTTTGGTACCATATATGCATCAAGAGATGAGATACTTGTGGGACAAGACGTAAGCTTGGCCCCTGAGGCCCTGGACGCAAATGCCCTTCACATCTCGCTTGAGGAGACTCTAGCAGCAATTGCCTCTTGCATTTTAGCACGTGCGCCTGGGCCCGATCGTATCCCCAATGATCTCTATAAGGAGGATGTGGTCTTATGGGGCAGGTATATTAATGTCCTAACAAACTCCATTTTAAGGGGTAGCCCCATACCCACCTCCTGGAAAAATGCTGAGATCGTTCCAATATACAAAAAAGGGGACAGAACTAAGCCTTCTAGTTTTAGGCCGATAAGCCTCATCGATTCTTTGCAAAAGATTTTTTGTAAACAGATATTATCCCGACTCCAGGATTGGATTGTAGAGGCTGAAATCCTAAGCGATCTCCAGGCAGGTTTTCGTGTTAAAATTAGTACCCTTGATCAAACGTTCCGCTTGTCATGCCTACATTGGAAAGAAGTGCACATTAAAGGGGGAACTCTATGTGGCCTTCGTAGACTTGCGGTCCGCCTTGACCTAGTTCCTCGGGCTAAACTATGGAGGGTCCTCAAAGATTTAGGTATGCCACACAACCTTTTAGATATTTTAATCAGACTGCATGCATCTAACACAGCACAGGTTAGGTGGGGGGGAGAACAACCAAGTCACAAACACTTTCCCTGTGGATTGTGGTGTGAGACAGGGATGTGTCCTTGCCCCCACACTTTTTATTCTTTTTATAAACGATGTAATAAAATGGCTGGACAGGGATGGGTGCGACGCACCGAAGGTGGGTAGTCGAAGAGTTCCGGCCCTCCTCTTCGCTGATGACACTCTCCTGATTGCAAAATCTCCCAAGGTCTCCAGCAGCTTTTAAATGATTTTATTTTGTTTTGTGAGGAACGAGGTCTGGTGCTAAATGAAACCAAAACAAAATACATGATTTTTAGGAAGGGCAGGGCCAATCGAAACAAAAGACAGGTCCTTGCAGGCAGCAGCAAGTTAGAGCATGTGGAATTCTTTGATTATTTGGGCATTCGCTTAACTCCAACTTTGAGGTGGGACCAACATATTGACAAGGTAAAGCTGCAACTTATTTTCCAAACTGCAAACCTGGCGAACATACACAGAAATACCTTTACTAGGCAGTTGGCGCCAGCATTGGAAATTTACGACATGAAAATTTTAGGGGGTGCACTATATGGAGCAGAACTCTGGGGCTCTGGTAAAATAGCACCGTTGTCATTGGTCGAAAATCGATTCCTTAGATCTCTGGCTAATCTCCCAGCAAGTACCCCGTTAGTTCCACTTTGTTTTGATTTGGCACACAGACAGTTGGTCCATAAAATCCATTACAAAGTCTTGATGTTTTGGTATAGATTGTGGACAGTGGAGGAATTGTCCCCATACCGGGAGCTTCTTTGCGAGCTCATGAAATCATCTACTATCAAATCAGTTCCATGGTTTAGAGCTCTGAGGGCAATTCTAGAGAAGCTAGGGATGTTGAGGTTCTGGTCTGACCCAGGAAGCATGATCACTGTCTCAAGAACAGCACTGAAGGAACAGTACTGGGAAGCCACATCCTTACAAATTGCACTTGACGCTCAGGGCAGTCTGACTATCAATTTCCTAGACTTCAAGTGTGTACCCTGTTTTGAAGACACAGTTGATGAAATTGTTCCTCCCTTGGCCCGGAAGCTGTTTTTCCAGTTTCGCTATAAAAACGCTTCCGCTTAAAACTTTTTGCAAAAACTGGAGGTCAGGCTTTGAAAATAGCGTTCTTTGCCCCGCTTGCAATGCGAGTCCTGAGTCCATCACCCACCTCCTATTTTTCTGCCCATTCTATAAATCACTGAGGGCCAAGTGGATCATCCCGCTCTGCAAAATCATTGGCCCCGGTCACTATCTGGAGGTGCTCAGACTGTTAAGCACGGACACTAGTAGACTCGTGGTCTTTGGTCTATCTAGATTCTGGCACGCGGTATGGCTGAAAAGGTTCAAATGCTTGAAGTGATGACCACTGCCCAGCACTGGATCAATCTCAATGCACTTTAGTCTGGACATCATTTATGATTCTAAAACTGATTTACTTGATGCTTTGTTTTGATTTCCTCGCTCCCTCAATTACATTGATTGCCGCCTTTATTTTTGTAATTTTATTCCCTTTTAATTGCATTATATTTAATCATGTACTTTATATGTGCACTCTATATATGTCTTCTTTACTGTGCTGTGTATACTTTTATGACCCTGTGGTCGAAATAAAGTAAAGAAATGAAATGTTCATCATTACAGTAGATTCTTCAGTGTTACAGCTTCAGATGTCAACAACGCGTGTTGTGCTTCACCTTGTCTACATTTCATCTTCATCTCTAAGTGATGGGTAATTCCATGTTTCGAAGCACAGACCCCAGATTTAGATTACATCTACAGCTACGGATTTCTAGAAGCAAGCTGACTTTGCATCCAGCTACTGTTTCGGCACTTGTGCTCCAAGGGGGTCATAATACACTACTGTAATGTTTATTGTGCTAACCTTGAGGGACACGCATACAAAGCACCATTCTTCTTTTTGGTTTTGATTTGTGACTGCAGTGCAGGCAACTATGACATCCACTCCCTTTGTGTAACATCTCTTTCGTTTTTACAGTCTTTCCATCCCGAACAGCTATTTTCTTTTTTTTCCATTTCCTGGCACTTTTCTTTGTTCTACATTTTTTGGCCCACATCACCTAAATCAGGATATACTTACCGGTCATGTCTCTGCTGGTCTCGTAAAAGTACTTTTTAGGTCTCGCCTACGCAGGGCGCATGCGCTGCATAGGAGGGGACCTTTTGGAATAGATCAGCATTTTAGCCAAAAACGTGCACGTTTTGCATTGCTTTCTATTGCAACGCGTGCACGTTTGGCGTTTCCCTTGCGGGAGCGAGCAGCGGCGCCATCTGGTTGCAATTATCGCGCCTGGCTATGCTCGCTCCCGCAAGGTAAAGGCTGTCCATGGACCTCCCTGTGTTTCTTTAGCCTGCAGCTCTGTCCGCTCAGCGGGTCACTTTCTCTGACCGCCTCTGTCTCTGTGGCATCTCCTCTCCTTGGTATTACTTGTCAACCGCTTTGATTTATCTGTGATAAACTAGCCCTCTTAACTTTTACACTAAAATAGGTTCCTGTGCTCTGTGTTTCACATGCTCTGCATGCTGGCGAGATTCAACTGACGATATAATTAACCCGGTGACCCATATTGAGTGGTTACTTTGTGCAATATTCATGACCAAAGGGAAAGTTGTGTTTTTTTGCCGTTCCGCTGACAGATAGCATTTGAATGTAGAGTAAATCTGTACAAAAAAAATCCTTTACAATGTGTTAATTGTGCATTACCTCCAAACCGGTGCAGCCCCTCAAAGAACTGCGATGTGTTGTTGAATCACAGGCCTGTGGTAGCGCAAATCTCATCAGGACAGATGATGTTGTCAGGGTAGTCGCATTGTGCCCACTGCCCCCGGTGTATTGTATTTAAAAGTGCAGCGGAAATCCCCGCCATCTGCTCGAAATCCACAGCTGGGGCCTGTTATCTGCACTAATCTGTCGCAGTGGTCACATCCGGCTTCGAGTGTGTAATAGAACTTTATTGGTTAATTAAAACCCTTACAATATAAAAACACTTGTAGCATATTCTTAAAAGAAACATTAAATAAAATTACGGAAGTTACAATTGACATTTTGGTTAAAACTCTGCAGAGCTTCTCGGCAGTTAATATTCGACTCGAAGGCCAAGTTCTGGTCAACAGTTTTTTTGATGGTCGAAAAACTGTTACTGTACCCAGATGGGATACCGCGCTGCTATAGTGGGGAGTAGTTAGCAGCACCGATGACTTCCAACAGTTTTAATGCCTTGATGACAAATTTTGTTAACCCGACATTCAACATCGTGCTGTCCGTGTTTAGGGCTGCTATTATGGCTTGGCGGCATGATCGAATTCCAAGCCTAAACCATTCTTCTCGCAGTAAAAAACGTCTAACAGTAAGCATTGCGGGGCATAGACAAACTATGTGTTCCATTCCTTCAGTATGGTATGGTTATCTGGGCGGCGCCATTCTGGGAGGTTCTTTAAAAAAGGCCATTCACCCATCCTTAGGGCCAGGAACTTTCATTTCAGATAAAGTGCGAACGTGCTTGATAAATAGGGGGGTACGACTCCTGGTTTAAAATTGGTGATCACAGCCCAGGCGTGTTTCCTTTTTGACAATATTGCCCTGTCCGAATGAAAGGACCACAGCCTGACGCTCTTCTTGATAACTGCTTTTAATGCCAACTGGGAGGGGTTTGTTCCCCAGAATTCCTTGACACCAAGTAGTTGTAAACTATGATCCAGGTGAAGCCGATATTTATGACTGGCATGACTTTTCTGAACTTCTTGCCAGAGTCTGGCCTCCAAAGAACCCTCCCGGGCGTGACGCAGTCTATTACAAAACTTTATGAATGCTCCACCCTCTAAGCCGTGATGGTCAAATAGACCGAATTCGAGGCGAACTTGTGCTGGCGATGCTGACTTTGGCAGATGAAATGCACATTTAAAAATTTTGATTGTTAGTTTGTTTAAAAGAGTGTTTGTGGTACCCTTCATGATCTCATGGCCGTACGTCAATGAATTGGTTATCTTCACCTTCATCACTTTCAACATTGGGATTAAACTAGGACCAAGTAGCTTTTTGGACAGTTTTGTAGCAGCGACCTCTAGTGCCAGGGCTTTGGTCCTCAGTACTTCTTTCTGCTTGACAAATGAGCTTCTAGTGTCAAGAAATATTCCCAAATATTTGTAATGATGTGTTGAATCGATTTTTAAGTTATTAAAGTGCCACCCTCCACACGTCTTCTTTAGCTTCCCAAAGGTAATTGTTTTTGTTTTTGATAGATTCAACTCTAAGAGGTTGCTTGTAGTATAAGGGAGCAGTTCATCAAGTAGCCTCTGTAGGCCCACCTTCGTATGACTAAGCAGCACCAAGTCATCGGCGTATAAGAGGTTACTGATACGTACTCCGTCTAGTTGGGGGGGATGGCAGTTAACACTGTCAAGAATTGGCGAGAGATCCGATATGAACAAGTTAAAAAGGAGTGGAGCCAGCACGCAGCGTTGTTTTACTCCGCTTTTGGTCTCGATCTTCCTAGAACATGAGAGCCCTCACCCAGCTTGATTCTTATCCATGTTTCAGAATGGAGTTGGGCTATTGCGAGTAGTAAAGACCGAGGTATGCCCCAGGCCTTTAATTTTTGCCACAGTAGGCCCCGGGGCACTCGGTCGAAGGCCGCTTTGAAATCTACAAAGCAGTGCAATTGAGTTTGTTGAACTGTTGCTTTCTCTATCAAAACGGATAGGGTTAGTAGATTGGTTGTTGTACCAGAATTAGCCACAAAACCCATCTGATTGAACGGGAGGCGCTTTGTTTCGTTGGCCCAGGTCAGCAGATCTTCCAATAAAATGCTGGCATAGTATTTAGACTCAACATCTAGGAGTGCTATCATTCGGTAATTACCGGGATCGTTTCTCTTCCCGCCCTTATAAATGGGATGAATGATGGCAACTCTCCAGGACTCGGGAACTACGTTGTTTAACCTACAATAAAAAAACAAGGGGATCAGATGGACTGACCAAAATTCGGCTTCCGATTTAAACATAGCCTGGGGAAGACCGTTTGGCCCGGGTGCACCATCGGCCCTAGCTTTCTTTATTGAGCGTAGAATCTTATATTTTAATTCTTCTGGTGTCGCTGTTGTCTCTGGAAATGAATTGATGTTATTCCCACAAGCCACATTTACGGGTTCCTCAAATGTATTAATAATTGAAAAGCTGAAGCCCGGTCGTGTAGAATTCATAGCCTCCGACGATAATATCTTTGCGTTGTTTATACTTGGAGGTTTGGGGCAATTGACTTTATTGTTATTAATCTTGAAATGAGATGATAAAAAGTGGGTCCATTCATCAGCACTGATATTTGCGCTGCCATAGCCACTTCCGCCCCGCTGACCCCTATTTACCAGAGACCAGAATTGCTTTGAATTTGATTTCTTACTTTCGTAGAGGAGCTTCAGCCAGAATTGATCCGAGGCCTCTTGTTTTTCCCTGCGTACTGCAGACTTGAAAGCTGCTTGGGCTTGCTTGTAGTTGTTAAATTTGATTTTATTATCTGGGCTCTTCCTTGATTGCCGGAGGGCTTGATTTCTGCATAACTTTAATTTTTTTATTGCTGGTGAAGTATTAGGTCAAAATACGTACTGCCCAGTACCCCCTTTAAGTGGACCTGCTTCGAGTAGTCGATTGATAAAGCTAGCCCAGCTGCTAATAGCAAAGGAATCAATATCTGGTAGTTGGATTAGCAATGCTCTGCATTTTTCCATCAAGAAGGGTGCCGCGTCGTTCTTTCACCGCAAGATTGCCGACATCCACGACAGCTTCAACACCCAGACAGCCCCAACTAAGATCGATACACCAGACCCGCCACACACCATCGACCACGACCCCCTGCCAGCCTGGACCAGCGTGAACATCGAGGACACCATCAAGACCATGAGCACAATACACTCCGGCTCCCCGGCAGACCCTTTCCCGCACCACATCTTCAACAAAGCCAGCAGCTCCATCGCACCCCACCTGTGCAACATCATCAATCTCTCCTTCGAGACCGCGACCTTCCCAGAGAGCTGGAAACACGCAGAGATCAACGCCCTACTCAAAAAACCCAAGGCGGACCCGAGAGACCTCAAGAACTTCCGGCCCATCTCTCTGCTTCCGTTCCCAGCCAAGGTCATCGAGAAGATCGTCAACAAACAGCTAACCCGATACCTCGAAGAAAACAGCATCCTGGACCCATCCCAATCGGGGTTCCGCAGCAACCACAGCACTGAGACTGCCCTCATCGCCGCCACCGACGACATCAGGATCCTGCTGGACAATGGTGAGACCGCAGCCCTCATCCTGCTGGACCTCTCCGCCGCCTTCGACACTGTCTGCCACTGCACTCTACGCGCACGCCTCCACGACGCAGGGATCCGAGACAAGGCCCTGGAATGGACCACCTCCTTCCTCGACGGCAGAACCCAGAGAGTCCGCCTCCCACCTTTCCGATCAGAAGCCTCCGATATCATCTGCGGCGTACCCCAGGGATCGTCCCTCAGCCCAACACTGTTCAACATCTACATGGCCCCGCCGCACGCATCGCCAGACAACACGACCTCAACATTATCTCCTACGCCGACGACACTCAACTGATCCTCTCCCTCACCAAGGACCCCTCGCCGCCAAAGCCAATCTCCATGAAGGAATGAAGGCCGTCGCCGATTGGATGAAGATCAGCCGACTAAAGCTGAACACGGACAAAACGGAGGTCCTCATCCTCGGCTCCAACCCCCTCAGCCTGGGACGACTCCTGGTGGCCAACGACGCTGGGAGCAGCCCCGGCACCCACCGACCACGCACGCAACCTGGGAGTCATCCTCGACTCAATGCTCTCCATGGCCAAGCAAGTCAACGCAGTCTCCTCCTCCTGCTTCAACACCCTCCGCATGCTTCGCAAGATCTACAGGTGGATCCCGACAGACACAAGAAGAACAGTCACCCAGGCCCTCGTCAGTAGCAGACTGGACTATGGGAACGCCCTCTACGCGGGAGCCCCGGCCAAGCTCATCAAGCGACTGCAACGCATACAAAACGCCTCCACACGACTGATTCTCGACGTACCACGCCACAGCCACATCACCCCCCACTTGAGGAACCTGCACTGGCTCCCCGTCGACAGGAGGATCACCTTCAAACTCCTCATCCACGCACACAAGGCACTCCACAAAACTGGCCCAGCCTACCTCAACAGACGACTCTTCTTCTACGTCCCCAACCGCCAGCTCCGCTCCGCCGACCTCTCCCTCGCCACCGTCCCTCGCACTCGAAGAACAACCACCGGTGGCAGATCCTTCTCACACCTCGCCACCAAGACCTGGAACACCCTTCCACTAAGCCTACGACAGACCCAAGACCTGCTGACCTTCAGGAGGCTACTCAAGACCTGGCTGTTCGACCAGTAGCAGCATCCCCCCCCCTTCCCTCTCCCCAGCGCCTTGAGACCCTCGCGGGTAAGTAGTGCGCTCTACAAATTCTGTGATTGATTGATTGATTGATTGACCATTTCATTCGTTTTAAGTTTTCCGTGTGGCAACCTGCGAGGGTATGGGCGAGCTCCTGGTGACGCGGGGTATTAACGAGAATTGCTATTATTTGAGGCCGATGGTCACTCTCACCTTGTGGTGCAATGTAATACCTCTCAATCAAAGGGAGAATTTCCGTGTTCCCTAGGGAAAAGTCCAGAAAGGAGAAGGTTCGGCCATCGGATCGTGTCCAAGCTGGTGGAGTATCCGTATGGAAACGACCGTTCAGTACGGTGTAACCTACACTGCTTAGCTGAGTAACTGCGTACTCCCCCAATTTAGATGGTCTGTTTCCTATGGGAATTGACTGTGTGGCAAGGTGTGGTGGAACCGTTAAGGGAGCAATCTCTGGATCCTCAAAGAGGTTGCAGTAAAGGTTGGTGTTAAAATCTCCTGTGATTATACTTGGTATACTACCATACTCACTAAGCAGGTTGCAAACGGTGTTGGTCAGACAATCCAGTTTAGATTTTTTCTCAATGGTGCGTGGGGATATATAAACATTAAGAAGAAGCAGCTGGCTATCGATCTGTTGATTTCCCAAAACTATTCCAGAGAGCCAGTCTTCCTCAAATTTTAGCTGCTTAATACGCTGGGATAGTTTGGTTGACACGTAAATCGCCAGGCCACCACTCGGCCTGCCAAACCTGGACTGTCTTATTGCAAAGGACGCAAATTCAAGGTAGCCTTTGATAGGAATATTGTCCACTGCCCAGGTTTCCTGCAGTAGAATAATATCATGCTCCTTTAAAAAACCTCGGGTGGCTGCTGATTGAATTTTATGTCCAAGGCCATTTATGTTTCAGGAACATATTGTTATACCAGAGTTGGAGGTGTTTCAATCTTTCCGGCTTCTTACTAGGGCCCCTGGGAGCCATGACCAGTCTGCCTTGTCATGGTTTTGCTGATTCGTTATGTGCAAGTTTTGCATTGCTTTCTATTGCAACGCGTGCACGTTTGGCGTTTCCCTTGCGGGAGCGAGCAGCGGCGCCATCTGGTTGCAATTATCGCTATGCTCGCTCCCTCAAGGTAAAGGCTGTCCATGGACCTCCCTGTGTTTCTTTAGCCCGCAGCTCTGTCCGCTCAGCGGGTCACTTTCTCTGACCGCCTCTGTCTCTGTGGCCTCTCCTCTCCTTGGTATTACTTGTCAACCGCTTTGTTTTATCTGTGATAAACTAACCCTCTTAACTTTTACACTAAAATAGGTTCCCGTGCTCTGTGTTTCACATGCTCTGCATGCTGGCGAGATTCAACTGACGATATAATTAACCCGGTGACCCATATTGAGTGGTTACTTTGTGCAATATTCATGACCAAAGGGAAAGTTGTGTTTTTTTGCCGTTCCGCTGACAGATAGCATTTGAATGTAGAGTAAATCTGTACAAAAATCTTTTACAATGTGTTAATTGTGCATTACCTCCAAACCGGTGCAGCCCCTCAAAGAACTGCGATGTGTTGTTCAATCACAGGCCTGTGGTAGCGCAAATCTCGTCAGAACAGATGATGTTGTCAGGGTAGTCGCATTGTGCCCACTGCCCCCGGTGTATTGTATTTAAAAGTGCAGCGCAAATCCCCGCCATCTGCTCGAAATCCACAGCTGGGGCCTGTTATCTGCACTAATCTGTCGCAGCGGTCACATTCGGCTTCTGTTGAACCTTCATTCAACAACACAACAGTGTCCAAAACGCATGTACTGCTACAGCACGCGCGACATTACCCCTGCGCGCGCTAGGACGCCCACGAGCGCAGCAGTCCAAGCTCCAGCGCGCCGCGCCAGGCCGTGCGCGAGGCGCGATTGTCAGGAGGCCCCTGCCTCTTTTACATAATATATTCAGACCGGAATGCAACCCTCGCTCTCTCGGGATGATTATCATAACATTCCAGGCGGTGTAACCTTAGGCCGGCGTAAAGAGGGAGGACGGGGCCACTACTGTGTTGGAAGTTGTCAGTCGTATTAGTGGCATTTCGTGCCACACAACATAACAAAAGTAGTGAGTAATATTATTATAAATAGAAACATGTATAGTCCGTGTTTGCTGTTTCTCTTACTAACGAGAAAGTGGTGTTAACAGATGACAGTTAAAGAGCTTGATTTTATCTAGTTAAATGGTAAGTTATTGCTAAACACAGCGCACTTCCCGGACCTCAGCGACGCTTCCTCAGGTTAGCGCCCAGTGCGGTCGTACCAGTTGCACTACCCTAAAGCCGGCTCTGTGCGGAATGCGTGGAAATGCAAATTAAATATTTTTCCTCTAAAATTTAGGGTAATAATCTAGCTTTTAGTGTGAGAATGTTTTTCTAGTGTTTTACGTTACTTCTTTACACGGAGGCATATCTTGTGAAAAACAAATATAACGAGATAGCAGGCAGAGAATGGTTTTCGAAGAAAATGTATCTCAGCTAGACATTTTCTGCGCAAATCCTTTCCCTTCAGGCAGACCTTAAATGTTGAATGCGCCTAGTATTCATCACTCAGAAACATCTCAAAAGATTACTATGCTTTTAGCCTGGCAAGGAAATCTAAGAGTCATAGGAATAGTGAAACCTTAACAGCCCCATAATCAACAATGAAACCCGCTGGGCAGCCTGCTTTGAACTCATTGTATTCCCAGGTATTTAGCAACCAGTACGAAACCAGCTAAACCAGAGCCCCAGAGTTAGAGCACAGCCAATCCCCCTGGTCAGAAATTGAACTTTCATGGGTTCTATTGCAAAATGTGCTTTTGGACCTAACCCCTAAGATGTTGCTTAACAACAATACTGAATCTCTGAAAAGGGTGGGAAGCTTTAATCTGCTTGTATGGAGGGCTGCCTGTTCTCAGCACCTCACTGTGTGCTCGTGCCCCATACTGATCCCTCTTTCGGCTGAAGGCATGCATGTAGGTTTGTCTGTCCAAGTTGAGGCCTTTGCAGAAGGACCACACATCTTCTCCACTTTACCGCAAACAGCCTTGGCCACAGAACTGTGAGGGGAGTCCTTGCATCTAAGAAGGCTGTTGTGTATCGGCACTGGCGAGCATGTGTACCAAGCACCACCAAAATCCCTCTGCAATTATTTCTGAGCATTTCTCAACCCTTTATTAGGCAGGGGGCAGACCTTCATTCAGTCATACTTTTGTTCAGTAGTAAAAACTATGAAACAGTAACGAAGGAATTGATCAGAAATTCAAAGACTTGTGGAGTGATGGTAATACGTGGGTTACCAGGGAAACTGGATTCTGCAACTACTAATTAGCTCTAAAGTCTGAATGTTCAACTGGATCACTGCCATACTTCCTGCTCTTTACCCTTGTGTACGGAGGTATTGCCAGTAAGTCCAGTAAAGAAAAAGTGCTTGTATTAATGGAGTGCAGGAGTGTCCTTCTCCAGAGGTATTGGCAAGAACCAGTGGACACATCAGCAGCCTTCAGAATTTCATGTGGGACAGAGAAAGACGAGACTGGTCACATAATCCTCAGTCTGTGATAGAGCATCTAACCATTATCACAAGGATCACACAGGAAAAGCAAGACATCAACAGCCAAAGCGTCTGCTCCGTTCCTGAAAAGGGGGTACCTTTGATGTCTTTGTGGGACCTAAAACTAATCCTTATGGCCAGAGGGTACACCACCAGCCCAAAACTTAGGAGAGAGCGATGTCAGCCCTGCGCGTGCCTCTTTGGAAGGAAAAGCCTTAGCCATAGGACTATTCTCTTTGAGAGCTGTTGCTGGGGACCTAAAGTCTGACAAAATCCAATCCCTCAACAGCTCTCCTATCCCCCATCTTGATCAGGATGGCTGAGAAAAAGAATCTGGCATACTTGATTCATTGTTTTTGCAGCATCCAATGATAGTAACAAGACTAGCAGACTCCTTCTGTCTGCTTTCTCCACAAGGAAGGCTAGTCACCTATTAATATCACTCTTTGCCTAAGTCTGAGAAAGCCTACTTGGTCTGGGCACATCATGCTTGGCATGAGATCCAATAGACATATTGGCAAGGGCTTTTGTGAATATTTTTGTATCCGTAATCAAACGTGCAATAGGCCTGTAGGAGGCGCAGCCTTCAGAGCTTTTCCCTGGTGTGTGGCTATTGGACCCGAGAAGGTGCAAGAGGTGTGATGGCTGCGGGAATTTTTTTTGTAGAAAGATACAGGAAACCTGCCAGGTCCCAGTGTCCCAGCATTCAGAAACACTTATAGGCTCTTCCAGAAAGTCCATGATTTACCCTGAGAGTGTAGACCAATTGCATTCTTCCCCCGCTCATCCCCTCCCTCCCAGATATGTCTGCATATCCTATCCATGCTCAAATGCCATAGCATATACGGCTTGAAAGAAGTCTCTGAACGCATTCTGCTCATCGCAGTTCAGTAGTGCCAATGAGACTGGGGTGCTCACCGTAGCAGTGTGTCTCTTTGCCCTCTGAAACCCAAAGATCTGGCCAGTAAGATGCCAATCGTATCACCCTTTCCATTGAAAATCTGACCCGCCTTCAGGGGAATGGTTCCCACCCTATGGTTCCATTGAGTTTAAGCTGTCCTCAGATCATTGCCAAATTACAGTTTGGTCTTCTGCATGGGGTTTTGTGCATCCAGATCTTATGTTGTAATTGATAATTATATCTTGTGCACATGCTGAGTTTATTTGTAACTATGCAGAGTGTCATTTGGAGCAGAGACTGCCTTGTAACAGTTTACAAAGCCTAAAGCTCGTTGAGAGGTTATTTTTTTTACTATCCACTTCTGCCTTGCTACGTAAGTTTCTATGCTAGGGGCCTTTCCTCACATGGTTGCTTAAAGGCATCCCAAATTATGACTGAACTGTGCCCTGGGGTGTGCTGGTCTTAAAGAATGTGTTAACACTTTCGCCAGCTATGTCTCCAAGAGTTCCTACCTCCAATAAGAAATTATCTCTCTCTCGGAGGTTCCACCCCCTACCCATCCCAGATCATCTCAACACGAGCATGGTCTCGAATTAATAAGTCCTAATTGACTACTCTGGCTATGGATAGAAACTATGAGTACAATGAGAACATGTAATCAAAACAACAGTATGTGCATTTACATGAGAATAGAAAGAGCAGGGTGGAGATATCTCCAAGCGTCTATGTGTACTATCTCTGTGAGCTCCCTTTTCAGTTTCCCAAATAAAACTCCTGAGCCCCGGTATGACTTTGCTGGCAGCAGGGAGAGCTTCTGGTACCATACGGTCCCTCATCGTCTCAATTTAGCTTGAGCAGCTCCTTTGCCTCCTCGTCGTCGTGACTGAGCTGGCCTGTACTGTGGTGATGCTCCCTCTGTCACTCACACTAGTGCCAAAGCTAAACACTTATAAGGTCCCAAAGGCGAGACCTATTGGCTATGCCAATGCTTGTTTTCCTTTCTGGTCTGCCTTGCTGCACCACCAGACTTGCCTCTGTTGACAGGAAGGCAGCAGCGTCCTGGGAGCATTGTTTTCTATTAAACAACATTGGCTGGGGGATTATTTTAGATGATTCATTAGGCTGGTATTAAAAGCTACATCTGGTTGGTCGCTTGAGCATGAAGTACAGACTTATAAAGTTTTTATGGTAGACATTTCCAGATTGTTCATTAGATTTCACATTTAGAGCATTTCATTTTCAATTTAGTGGCCAGGCTTGGCAGTAGTGTTGACAAAGCAACAAAGTTATTTAGTGCTGACATCCATACATTTCCATGCCAATTTCCTCAGCCATTTTGTTACGTAAATCAGAATCATATAAAACACTTAACAATTATTATACAAAACTATGCCCCTCTATTTTATGAAGCTGTGTTTGCAATTCCAGTTTTATTTGCTGATGAGTTTATCCATTCGGTAGCACTAGGTGATGGCTTGCTCTTTATTTCAAGAAAGAGTTTGAAAAATGTCAGCTTTTTCACCACCCCAGCTGGGATTGATGTACTTTTTCAAGGGAGTGAGTATGTATTGCACAACGTTCTTCTCTGTGTCCCTTCTTAGCCTAATTCTCCAGTAGGACATTTTCTACACTATTACTATTAAATTATTCCTCATTTTTACACCAATCTTTCCCACTTTCCTCCTTGCTCTTCCATTTTCCACCCTCACTCACACTCCACTTATCCATTTCTAAAGCCCTGCATTTTCCCCATTGTTCCTCTTTCTCCACACTTGTCAATTCGACCCTCCCTCTTCCAATCTTTGCTGCAGTTTTCATCTCTCTCCACTCTTCCTATTATCAATTACTACCACTTCTGAACTCATGTCCAATATCACCATCAAAGTGTCTTATTTCATAATTATTGATCATCAAGGATTCCAGAGATATCCTAGCCACTATTAAAAAGGCTTCAAAATCCCCTTTTAATTGTCAGTACATTATAATGCATGACACCACAGCATTTTACACAAATCATATTTTTATCTGCTCATCCTTCAAGATTGCTAGGGTCTAACAAGCTTGTAACAATGGCAAATGTTCCCCTAGGCTCAGTCTGAACAGTCCCTCGTTTTCCGCCAATTATTTCACTTTTCTGTAAATCTTTAATTGTGATTTAATCTGTTACAGACTGGCAGCACATCAGTTTTTAAATGAGTCACGCATAATGTACATTTGCTTAAGGGCAAATATGGCTACCACACCCAGGGAGAACTAGTTTATATAAATATTAAAGTATTTCCTATTTATAGGTGTGGAAGAACATTTTCAATGGTGTCTTATGTAATATGGAATAGACTGGCAGATGCGAAGAAGACCTTAAGGAGGGTGGCGGAGGTTGGACGGGGATAGTGCAGTGCAACTATTTGATATTCAAAATTATGTATAAAGATTGATTGACTAGTTGAGAACGACTAGAGAATATCCAATAGCTGCCAAACAGTAGCGGATGATTCTTCAAGGGGATCTGGGTGGTGCACAGGAATAAGACGAGCCCTGGGACAGAGTGTGGGGAATAGGAAACACTGGCAAAAAGGAAGGTAACGGGGAAAATCAAATATAGGGTAACAGAAGCCGAATTCATCTTGAAAGACGAGTAAATATTTTTTACTCTGCCACACATACCAAATATTCGTGAATAGATTTAATGTGAGCATTACCTTCAATGATGAAAGATGCATGAACTTGCATACCTTTTGCAAAATTGGCTGATCACTCCCCAGTTTCATTTAGCCAGCAGTTAGTGCCAAGTGTTGTTAGGGGAATCAAGATGCACATTTCATAGAGCACTTTTAAGAAAGTTTGCAGACAATCTATTCCTCAAAAATTTGTAAGGGATCTTGTTGATGGATTGTGGCATTTCAAAGGTTGAAATAAGGGGGGCAACAAGTGCACTTCAGCCAGCTCTTGCAACTGGAAGTACTCCATGTTTTGGCAATTCAGAGACTGTGGCAGACCGAATCTGTTAATAGTTGATAATTGTTAGTGCTAAAATTAGAGGGATCTCAATTTGTAAGCAGTACATTTAAGTTCATCTGCATTTTTTCCAGGTTCACTTGTGTCTCTTAGTAAAACAACCACTGACAAAGCCAATGGATCTTGAAATTGGGACCTATTGGCTTTGCCAGTGGTTTTTGCCACGTGGGACAACATCCCCGATGCTGTACCGTATGCTGAAGATTTTATTTTAAAAAAAGCGTTTGACGCCGCCGGCCAAGTCATTTTGTAGATGCGTGCTCCACACAAGTGTGCATCTACAAAATTATGCAGCTGCTTTTTTTCTTTTTAGTTACAGATCTGAGTTGATTCGATACATAACTAAAAAGAAAAAAAGTATGAAAGCGTTCTGTTTTTTTAAGCGGTTGTGGGAATCAACATGCGGTGCAGGTGGGAGAAGAAGTAACACTGGGGACAGTGGGCAGAAACAACTTGGGGGCACCGGTGGGGTCAGGTTTTTAAAGTGGGTGGAGAAGTAACACAGTAGTGGGAGCAACGCGTAGGCACGGGTGGGGGGAACCAACATGGAGACGAGGGGCAGAAGCAATTTGAGCTTTGGTTTAGGGATCAAGCAGGTGAAAGAGAACAACATGGAGCTAGCGGGGAGAAAGCACACTAGCAAGATGGCAACACTGGAAGAGTGGGTGAGAAGCACACAGGCGAGAGAGAGAAACACGGAGCATAGTGGAGGAAGCGGAGCACCTGATGGCACAGAAGGAAACACGTGCACTCTTGTAGAATGCTTGAAAAAAAAGAAAAATGCAGCACCTGAAAAAGTGAGCAGTGGAAGGTCATAGTGATGCATCCGTTTTCCAGGAGCAAGACAAGCAAAAAGACGAGGGAAAGGCCACTCAATTAACAAAGAAGAAGCAAGCAAATGAGAGTTACAGTGAAGCCAACCAATAGTAAGCAATAAGCTAGCCCTAAGCCCACCGTAAGCTAACAATAATTCACAACAAACAGTGCATGCGCTGTCTTTGGTGGGACATAAACATCCTATAATGTTCTCAGTGTCTCTGATTCCATGGTGGTAGCAAAAATCCCAGACTATCACCAGGACATGTCTATTTCACTAAAACATGTAGCTGGCCTTCAGCTGTCTTCTACCAATGGTCACCATAAGGGGTGCAGATGTCTATACAAAACATCTCCTTAGTTTAACTAACTAGGCTGCAATGGATTGTGCAAGGGGAAGGGTAATGAGGAGCACAGAGAGGTGGGGCACGGTGGAGATAGGAACTACATGGCCTATACCTCTCAATGTCGCAACTTGATGCTAAACATACAGAGGTGAACCGCCATGGGGGAGGGGTCTCCTCCATATGTGTAGCCTGACATTTCATCAATTTAAAAACATTCTACACACATATGGCACTTTGCAGCAAGTGTGGTGGTCCAGTGATTTATCAGGGAGGGCAAGTATGCAGTCTCGCCAAATTGAGATGCAGGTCAAGAAGGCCTGCAACCCACACCTTTTAATCAGCTGTCACCAGTGGTCCTGTCATGGCTAGGATATGGAGATGGTAGTCTGTATGATAGAAGGAGGTTCACATTGGGGTAAACCCCTCCTCAAGCGAGATAAGCATGTTCCTAAACATGTACAGTATCTGCCAGGATACTCATGACGAGGGCCTACTGGGCAGGGAAACACACTGGGTCAGTCAGAAATGTTGAAATAAGGAGCAGGTCTGCACAAGCCTATTGCACCGGGGACTTTCACCTCTACAATAGTTTTTGGCACCTTAATACAGCCATGGCAGTTTCTGTGTTTGGTCTTTAAGTGTATTCGACAATAATTATAGAAGTGGTCATTATGCAAAGACATTTCACCAACTGTACTCGAGTTAACTAAACGTAATCAGTGACCAGTAGTAGTAGTATAAATCTCTATTTGGTTAAAATATAACCATAAAAGATACATATAAATCATAGCAACATAGAAACATATTAAAAGGCAGATTCCAATAAAACCTCAATGAGCACAAAATATAAAGTCCGACCCACATTCACACCATTAAAACATTCATTACAATTACATGCGCAACATACGAGGAGGCTTTGAGCGTTTAAAATAGTACAAAATGACCTCAACTATATCCACCGACTCTGATCGAAGAACAATAAAATAACACCTTTATTTCCCACCCATCAAACCCATCCCAACATAAGATTAAGTCCATGCTTCACACATCTCAAACAATTAGCTACACATACACAGGGATAAACATTCCTGAGCATAAAAAGATGTAACATAGCATGCCTCACCTGTTTGAATTTTAAATCTTTAAGAAGGGGTATTAGAATCGTTTTCTGGGCCAGGTAAAGTATAGACAGAATAATACAAAATGAGAAATGGTTTGGGCTGATGAGCTATCGCTGTCGCAGCGGCCCAAGGTGCCCTCAGCAAACCAACACTCGGGAAAGCTGATCAGTTGAACAGAAAGATTTCATCTAAACCTTGTCAATAATGGACGATGATAAACATTAGTCACCCATCTCAGATATGGTTCTGTTGAGGGTACTGTTTTTATGAGACAGAATGCTTGGGCGGCAGGTTTCTGTAACTCAATTCTTTCTCTTGTGGCTGTGGCACGGGTGGTAAAGGTATATTTGACCCACTCGTAGTCTGCTTTGGTGATACACATTTGGCCCTATGAACCTAAAGGAGGGTCTTAATTGGTTTCCTGCCCAAACTTGGTCCAAATTCCAGAGCAGCTACCCAAGACCAAGCGAGTGTTAATCTTTTAGATGTGAGAAGGGGACCCCAGGCATTCCTATTATCCAACAAGATCCCTAAATAGTTAAAAGTGTGTACTTGTACAATATTACGTTTTTTACAGAAAAGGGTTTTGTGTTTAGTAGACTGAGCACTGACAACCATTACACACAATTTCATATGGTTTATAGAAAGATCTAGGTGATCCATAAAGTCTGAGAAGGTGTCTGTTAGAAATGGGGGTCTCTAGCTGGCAGGTTGTTACCCTTTCCAAGTAGGGACCCTTCTTCCTAGTCAGGATAAGGGGGATACACTTCTAAAATAACCCCAGCTCACCCCCTTGGTAGCTTGGCACGAGCAGTCAGGCTTATCTCAGAGGCAGTGTGTAAAGCATTTGCACAGAACATACAGTAATACAGTGAAAACACTACAAAAGGACACCACACCAGTTTTAGAAAAATATCCAATATTTTATATGTGCAAACAAAACCAAAAACGATTTAAAAAAAAGAATCACCATACAGCTCTTAGAATTATCAATATGGAAAATTAGGCTTAAAATACAGTTGCTTGAAGTCAATAGCTCCTTCCTGGGCTATCATGGCGTCGTGAACAACAAATCCAAGCAGTTCTGGCTGACCGTGGGGTCCCGGGCCAGCTACGGTGTCGAGACTCGAGAAGACCCGCAAAACAGTACCTTTAGAAATGCAGGGCATTGGGACCTCGCGGTGAGCTCTGAAGAGCCAGCGTCACCAGGCGTCAGTTCCGGAGGTCGGTGCAGGAGTTGTCAGGTCCTTGAAGTCACAGAAGTTGCAGAACGAACTCCGTGCGGTTGAAGTCGGGACCGCCGGCGGGCATCGGGGCTGCGGTGTGGCGAGCGGTGCCTTCAGGTCTCTCTGCAGGCAGCAGCTAGGTGACGGTCGTCCAGCAGCATCAGTAAGACCAGGGCTGCGGTGCAAAGTGGTGCAGTGCTCGCCGCGGTGCTGGCAGGTCATGGTTTAAGCAGCGGTGTCATCGTTGCTGAAACGCTGTCGCCGGCTGATGAACCGGAGACAATGGCATCGGCGTCGGTAGGGCATGGCTGCGGTGCGGGACGGGGCAGGGTGGTGCATCATGTAACTTCTGAGCGGTGCCCTCAAACCATGGTGCAAGCAGAGGCATTGATGTCAGCATGGAGGGGGGCGTCAGGGATGCCAGGGTGGCAGCGTGAAGCGAGGCGGTGCGAAGTGCGGTGCCCACAGGATGCAGTGCAAGCAGCGGCTCGGTGGCGTCGTCAGTGAGACCAGGGCTGCAGTGCAAAGTGCGGCAGTGCCCTCTGCAGTGTCATCAGGACATGGAGCCGGCAGCGTTGATGGCGTCGGGTTGCTTTTTCTTCTGTTGCAGCACAAAACACACAGTTCCCAGTGCTGGTAGCAGATGAACTTGAAGACTTTGCTGTTCCTGAGACTTCTTGAACAGGGGGCAAGCTCTACCTCCCTTGGAGAAACTCAAACAAAGAAGTTGCAGAAAGTTCAGTACAGTCCATTTTCTGCCCAAGACAGAAGCAGCCACTGCAGGTCAACACAGCAAAGCACCCAGCAAGGTGCTAGTTCCTCCTCACAGCTTCTCCAGCTCTTCTTCTTGGCAGGTTCCTTGATCCAAAAGAGTTCTAAAGTTATGGGGTCTGGGCTCCAATATTTATAACACATAGCCACTACTCCTTCCGCCTTATTTAGAGTATGTTTTTCATTTTACATGGCAGTTCATCCTCCATACCTGTGTTGGAGTAAAAAGAGCATAAATAGCTAAACACTGCCAATAACAACTACAAACCCTACTCTGTCAACATTGCCATGCTATTCCAAGCCCTGGTACTCTATCTGGCAGGGGTAGATGAACAACAACACAATGCACAACAAAATAGAAGATAAGTACAACTTTTGAAACTGTTTATTTCATTGTCTTAACTATTAGTGGCACTAAACGTAACTTTATGTACACCAAACCAACAGCAATTTGCCTTGTATGCTGCTCTGCCCACATACCTCACCCTATGTATCCATATTAAATACTCACCTAATACAATTTTACAACCCCGTTCACACACCTTAAGTCAGTAAGTGTATGTTCATTTTTTTTAAAAATCTACATCGTCAGATAAACATATAATGGTACCACCCTATAACTAAGCAGTTTCAAATGTTTTACAAAATAAATGTATATTAATAATATCTCTAAATTGGAGTGTTTAACATAAATCATCAACTATTCTGAACCTACCTTTCATCCCACTTTATCGACTTACCACACACACCACAATCATATGATTCAATAAGGTACACCAAAAACATATTACCACTACCCATTTGCTGATCTGTTACGTCTTTAAATCTGACACATAATATCAGTGCCAGGACATACACTTACGTGCCAGACATTACACTCACATATTAAACCAAGGTGTAGGCATGCAAAATAAAAGGCACTACACTACACTTTGCCTCAGCTATTACCAAGAGGTTTAAGGCAACTATCCCTCAATCCGCATCTCCAGCCATAGAGGTATACAGGACAGTGGCACAGACTGCTGCGCTATATGGTGCAGAAGTCTGGGAAATCTCAAACACCTAAGGTCTGATCACCAAGGAAAAAAACTTGAAATCCCTATTTAGCCTCCCACAGAGAAGACCCCCTCTCCCACTCTTTTTCAACACAGGATTAAAAAGGGTGAGAGACTTAGCAATGATAAAACCACTTCTCTACTGGGTGAGGCTGTGGTCTATTCCAGAGCTTCACCATTACAGGCTAGCAATGGAGGAAATCTTGCGCCACAGAAATGCTCATCTTCTCCCCTGGTTCAAGTTTGTTAAATCTCATTTCATTGACTTAGGCTGGATTGACCTTTGGAGCAACCCTTCTACAGTGGGGAATGACACCAAAAGTAGACACAAAGCCTCTTTTTGGGATAAGAAAATAGATGAACACCATCAAAAAGCGAAATCCGGGCGGTTGATAGAAGCTTTCCTAACTTGCAAAGTCCTTCCAGTCAAGGAAGCATACATCAACCAGATCCAACAACCCATGGCACGTACACTCTACATAAAAATCAGACTGGGAACACTTCTTGTCAACAATTTTACACACAGATTGAAGCTCTGTCAAACCATACCCTTAGCTTGTGATTTTTGCAAATATGCCACCGAAGATGTCGAACATGTTCTCTTCTTTTGGCCAAAATATGCTAAGCACAGGCGGAGATAGATTAAACCGCTGTGTAATCTCTGGGGTGTGAGATCATATCGGGTGGCTTATCATATCATGAGATGGGACACTAGCCAGGTTGTGTTATTTGGAATCAGCCGATACCTCTACATAGTGTGGTTATATAGGAAAAAGGTGGGAGTGTTGCTTTAAACGCATATGCACTTTTGTTTATATTTGATTAATTCATTTATATGCAATTCTAGAAGGCCCTATGGTTCATGTGGTTTGAAAATTGTATTACTGTTCCCTTTTTTAAATAGAAATGTGACTACTGCTATATTTATACTTTTTAGAAAAAATTTATTTTACTAGGCTCTTGTATTACTCACCCCAATTGGGGATTTACGGACTGTGCATGGGGGCACTTACATTTATCTATTTTAATTGATCTCCTTTTGGTAATCGCTGAATCATGCTTTCAAATTAATTCATTGAACTGATATCACAATTGACAATGTAATCAATTTGCTTTGTATACATTTTTTTAATATGCTTTTATGGTCTAAAGAACTGAAATAAAGATGAAACTAAACGAAACGAATGGCATGGACTTTATGTAAACCCTAATATCTGAAGATATTGATACACTTAATCACATAAAGCAAAAAGTTAAATGTAGTCACACACACTAGGCCCTCACACACCACACATTCCCACTTCTTTTAACACACATGGGAAAGGGAATGAATTATGTCTCCGACAATCCAACATATAGGAAATCACAAGACCTGGAAGTAAATGGCAACATAAGCAACATATTTTAATATCACATTCGGCAAACATTATAATATTTAATAAAACTAAATATATCTAGAGTAAACAACAGACACAAAAGGTTTAATTAACATTTTTATAAATTAAAAATAAAAAGGAACAACAAAAATATTCTTCCTCTGCGTAATTTTACCATCATTAAAGATACAATACTTCAAAGTAAAGTTTGGGTTGGATTATTAAAAATAGCCTCCTATCACAGTTTGTAGTAGGCCCTGGGCCTTTATCTTGCGTACACCTCAGAGTAGTGTCCTCTGCATGGTGCTCTTCTTCGTTGTGGAGCAGATGGATGTCTGGGCACCTACTTCTTGGGATGGGGTGGGGTTTTTAGAATTTTTTTAGGGTGGGAAGGACCAGGGATCCGGGGAGGAGTGACAATGGGAATTGTGAGGTTTTTGGGGTTAGGTAGTCTTTGGGGATATTAGAATGTTTAGGAGTGTAGGGTGGTTTCAGATCTGGTGGAATGTCGGAGGAAGGTGGAGGTATTGACTCAGAAGGAGGATGGGCTTTGGAACGGGGTCAGGGCTTTGATAAAGAGAGTAATTTAATGCACAGAATGACACCAGAATGACAAAAACTCCAAGAAGGGGAACTAGATTTATTAATTTTAGAAGATTTAGGCACTAAGCACCAATGTGGGTCCAGTAGTCTCAGTTGACTGGGACCTAGGCATGATTTCAGGCCAACCACAATGGAGCGTGGGACAGATACACCAACCAGGTGCGACCCACTCTGAGGGTTTACTTGAGACTTTGTCTCAATAATGGAAGTCAAAATCATTCAGCGGGGCAAGGCAGCAGGCTGGTTTTAAAATTTGTTTTAATAACTTGAAAACTTGAAAACTTGCTTACTTTGCACCTTGCGCTATTGCACAGAATTAGAATTCATTAGGCTCCCGGGGTCCGCATTTGACACGCGGGGCCGCCATTTTGGGAGTACACAGGGCTGCGGGGTAGTCTTTCCCCCCTGAAGGTGATTAAATCCAGGCTGGCGCGTGCGCGCAGCGGGCGCGCCGCTGGCGCGCCTAAGGCAAGCCCGTCTGTGCCCGTCCGCGCTTGTTCCGCGCTCAATGCCAGCACCCCTGCACAAAACACATTAGGTAAGGTTATGCTTTTACAATATTCTAGCAGTTTCCTAAAAGGCTTAAACATCATCAACACAGACAAGAAATGCTGTGGTATTCAACTCGATTCCAGGCCCCTGCAGGCCCAAATGATTTGCCCGGGCTGCAGCATCAAACTACCAAAACTATTGTTCCAACCAGTCGCTGCGATAAATAAGCAACCGCCAGGGATAGAAAAGGACAATTCCTCTAGAGTTTGGAATTGTGTCCTTCTCAATGCAAGGTCCTTAGTCAAACATAGCACTGACTGTGCCTCCCTCATAGAGGATGAGAAGATAAACATTGCATTTATTACAGAAACGTGGACCGACGAGCCTTCCGGCCCAGACTTAGTTAAAGCCACTCCTCCGGAGTATATCTGCTATACGTTGAATGGGTCACAGAGGAAAGGAGGAGGATTAGCGGTCTTATATCATAATTCAATTACGGCGTCCTTCAACCCACTAGCTAGTGAGGAATGTGAAGCGTTGGATTTCTGTTTTAAGCTCTCATATCAATATACATTTAGAGGCACCCTCATCTACAGGCCTCCGGGCCCGAGAGGACTGTTTATAGCTCAAGCAGGTTGTATAATGGAAAACGGGATAAGTGCGAATTCCTACACAGTATTGGGAGACTTTAATTTCCATTTGGAGTTGCTTTCAGATCTAGATACCATCAATCTTCTGGACCTGATGAATGGCGGAAGCTTAGAGCAACTAGTGACTGGCGCTACTCACCAAGCAGGTCACACATTAGACGGCATCTTTGCTAATAACCCACAATTGAGATTTACTGGCCTTCTGCCCTTAGTCTGGTCAGACCACAGGGCCGTACTATTCGAGCTCACGGTCTCTGACCACGCCTCTTCCAAACCTCAAACAAAATACTTAGAGAAAAGAGCCTGGAATAAGGTAGAAGCAGAGGATTTACAGGAAGTATTATCCTCGACTCTTACCACGCTGCCCAGAGATCTGGATGAAGCAACCAGGTCTTACACAAACTGGCTGGAAGCAGCAGGGAACAAGCTAGCGCCCAAAAAACTTCTTCGCTTCAACAGACAGCGTCCTTCATCTCCGTGGTATTCGCAGGAGCTTAGAAATCAAAAATTGTTTTGTAAACACCTGGAAAGAAACTGGAGGAAGGATTACAATGATAAGGAAAAAAAGGAATATAAGATGAGTTTTGCACAGTATAAACAGCTGCTTTTAAAAACCAAACAAGAGTATTTCACTAAGAAAATCAATTCTGCTAATAACTCTCCAAAAGAACTCTTTAAAACGGTCACCACCCTGGCCCACCCTACTGTTCCCACCTTTCCGGCTAGCCAGGAACTGTGTAACAAAGTAACGAAGTTCTTCTTTGACAAAGTCAACACTATTTTTTTAACGTTTTCGGACTCAACTACCAAGAATACTACTGATCGGATGATTAGCTCCAAGATAGATGATAATAAGGTCTTTTTATTGAACAAACTTGCCCCTTTAACAGTCGCAGACACTTTCAATCTTCTTATGAAATTGAAATCTGGTTCCCCGTACGAGCCCTGCCCAGTATCCATAGTAAAACTGGCAGCTGAGCCAGTCGCACGTGAAATAAAGTGAAAACCACTGGGTAAAGTCGGAGAGAGACTTTATTGAACAAACCCAGCCAACGTCCGACTCATCAACCGCCCACACCAGAACCCCCGGGGCTGTGGTTCCACGCTAGAACATGGAACGTGGAACCAGGCCATATCACACTTCTTCCTTCTTACATTTGAAAATGTTTTGCATTCCACAAAAGGATAAGAGCAAGAAACTAAACATGAGCCCACTTTCCCTCAACATGCACAAAAGGAAAATGGGAGCAGAAAAACCATAATACACAGTAAATTGAGAAGAAAAAAAAAATTAACTTCTGACAAAATCCTTTAGATAACTCGAGCATTTGCAGGCTCTTACACTCCTACGAATAGGCTCACAAACCAAACGAGAAGAGGTTCTGTCCAAGAACTTTGACTCCTCAATATTCCCGTTTTCGGGCCCAACATGAACAACACGACTGTGGTTCCAGATGCGACCATCATTGGTTTTAACAGCGTTTTTAAACAATTTAATCACACTCTTTACAGAAGTGAACTTGGACCAGTTTTGGCATCCTACAGGGGCTTTGATTTTGACCTTGTCACCAACATTAAACTTAACCACTTTACAAGACCTGCGAGCATCAAGGTAGGTCTTCCTTTTCTGTTGGAGAGCTAACTCTTTGTCCCTCCAATCACCGATGCCATTGTCCTTAAGACCTTTGTCCAGAATCATCCACCCTGGACACAAAATCGTGTTAGGAGATCTCCCTTTGAATAACTCGAAAGGAGTCTTCCCAGTTGAAGAGTGAGGTGTAAATCTATAAGCAGAAATCCAATTTTGTAATTCAACCCTCCAGTTTAAACAGTTGACTCTCGCTAGTTGAATGCTCTCTTTCAAGGTTTTATTCAATCTCTCAATAGCGCCATTTGACTCAGGATGATAAAGTGAAATTTTCTTGTGCTCAATCCCACACTTCACCAAATAATCCTCCATTTCACTTGAACAAAATTGAGGCCCATTGTCCGATAGCAATGAAGATGGAAAACTTTCACGCTTGAAGATGGAATCCAAGAACTTGATTATAGATTGTGTCGTAATGTCCCTCACAGAACTCACTTCAATCCACCGAGAGTACAAATCTAACAAAACAATCAAATAAGGAGTCTGGTGTTCGCCATGAAGAGGACCAACAATGTCTATAGCCACTTCATCCCAAGGACACATGGGTAGTCTCCTACAAACCATAGGTGGTTGTCTGGGCTTGAGAATTTTGTCACTGGCAGAGCATGGAACACAACCACGCACTGCACGTTCCACCATGAGATCTAAACCGGGCCACCAAAAGTCTTGTCTAATGCGTTCCTTGGTCTTAGAAATACCCATGTGTCCCTCATGCGCCATTTGGACAATGTTGTTCCTTAAACTCTCAGGTGGAACAAGTCTGGTGCCTCTAGTAAGAATGCCATCAACGATAGCTAGTTCATTAGACACTAACGACCACGGCTTCCCAAGTCTGTTACCCTTGTCTTGTGACAACAAGTCCATTACACCCAACATTTCTGAATCTTTCTTTAATTCCTCCTTCCACTCATCCTCTTTTATCACACCTAAAGTGATGTCACACACTCTTACCTCAAACTCATCTTCCACCCCTTCCTCACAAGAGAGATCATTTGAATCAACAGTGTCTACTAAACGCGAGAGACAGTCAGCAGACACATTTGAGCTCCCAGGAATATACTCACATACGAAATTATACTCCTGCAAAGATATCACCCACCTTCTGATCCTAGAGGAGATTGAGTCAAGTCCTTTTTTTTCAAAAATTTCCTTCAGAGGTTTATGGTCTGACCTGACAATGAAAGAGGTACCCCAAACAAATTTCTTAAACTTGTTGAGTGCCCAAAAAACGGCAAGAGCCTCCTTTTCAATGACCGAGTAATTTAACTCGGCCCCCTTCAAACATCTTGAAGCACATGCAATCAATTGTTCTTGCCCACTCCTCAACTGTAATAATAAGGCACCCAATCCTTTTTTGCTAGCATCAGTTATGATGTATGTCACCTCACCAGGTATAAACGCTTGTAAATTCGGGGCATTCTTGAGATCCAATTTAACTCCTGAAAACTCTTCTGAACACGCTTCATCCCACACAAACTCAGCATTCTTGCAGAGTAAACTCCTGAGTTGAACAGTTTTATCAGCAAAACTTCTAATGAATTTGCTATAAAACTCAGCCATGCCCAAGGAGGAGGATAACTCCTCCTTTGAACACGGCTCCTTCAACTTCTCTATGGTGTCCACCAACTCCTTTTTTGGCCTGACACCACTACCAGAAATGTGATGCCCAAGATAGTCAACCTCAGTTACTCCAAACTTTCACTTGTCACGGCGTAAAGTCAGACCAGCTTTAAGTAATCTATTTAACACCTTATCAACTCTGCCATCATGTTCTTCAGCAGTTTTCCCATAAATCAGCACATCATCTTGGTAACACCTGACGCCTGGAATCCCTTTGATGACATCACACATGATTCTTTGGAAAACAGAGGCGGCTGACACTAACCCGAAAGGCATCCTTAAGAACTTGAATGCCCCCATGGGAGTTATAAAGGCAGTCAGCTCTTGTGAATCCTTGCTGAGAGGCACCTGATGGTATGCTGATGCCAAGTCTACGGTACTAAAATAACGAGCACCTTCTAGAGTCGACACCATTTCATCAATATTGGGGAGTGGGAACTTATCAACCACAACCTCCTTATTAAGGGCGCGAAGATCCACACAAAGACGAATCTCATTGTTGGCCTTACGAGCTACGACTATGGGAGCCAACCACTGTGTGGCCTCCACGGGGTCTATCACACCAGCAACCAGTAACTTGTCGATCTCTTTCTGTACCGCTTCCTGCACACTGATCGGAATCCTCCTTACTTTGGCTGCAATGGGTTTGGCACCAAGCTTAAGTCTAATCCTATGACTATAACATTTCAAACAACCTAAAGTGTCTTTGAACAAACCCTCAAACCTTTCCACAAACCTATTGTTAACATACTCAATCGCCTGCACTTGCACGGGGGGGTTACCATTTGGATTTAGGATGATTCCCAAACGTGCCTGGTGACTCCAACTCAGCAAGTTGTCACCATTCTCTGCCACATAAATCTTAGCATCCGTAAATCTTCCATTACATTCAACACAACTCACGAAGTATCCTACCATTTTGATGGGAGTTCCACCATAGCCTGTAGGTCTTACATCAGATTTTAACAATTTTACCTTGTTTGCAAAATTCTTTCCGAACTCCTCCTTGGATATGAATGTAAGATGGGAGCATGAATCAAATTTCATCTTAATTTGAACCTCTCCCACCTTGACCCACTCAGAAGGATGTTCCACCCCACACTCATTCACGTGAAAAGAGACTTCTCTCACTTCATTCCTGCTGTCAGTTTTGTTTCTAAAACGACAGTTCTTTGAGAAATGACCTTTTTTCCCACAATGACTACAAATAACTTTGAGAGTAGGACACTCTCTTGCATTCGCTTTGTGACCATATTTACCACAGCGAAAACATGTTCCCTGAAAAGGCATAATGCTTCTCTTCTCCTGAGTAGTGTTTGCTGTCCTATTCTCATCCTCTCTACCTCTGTTGCTGACATAATCAGATTTTTGTACAGCCTGACATACAACCTCATCCACTTTCTCAATGTGACTGGATGATTTTCCCCACCTTACTCAACTCCCCAACACATTTGAGCATATGTTCCACACGCTTACCAATAATCATTACTTCATCTAAAGGTGGCTCAACCTTTAACCAGAGCTCTTCCCTTATCTTGTCGCTGCTGCATCTTAGAACAAATTGATCTCGAATTCTCTCTTCCACAAGCTCCCCAAATTTGCAACTTGAAGCTAATTTGCGTAGCGCAGTGACAAATTCCTCTACAGACTCCTCTTTTCCTTGTTCTTTCAACCCAAAATAATATCGCTCCATGATGGTGCTCACCTTGGGCAGATAATGCAAGTCTAATTGTTTTATGCATATCTCATATTCATTCAACCCCCTTTGGACCGCAGGGCTCAACTGTGGCAAGTTCTCTAATACCTCTTGCCCCTCACCACCTAGACAATGAAGCAGTAATGCTTGCTTCCTCTCTGCACTTAAAGTAGTCCCACAAACTCTTGCATAATTCTCAAAAAATGTTCTCCATTTTTTCCACTTCACAGGAGGTTCCCCAGGATTAGTCAGGAAAAACGGTGGCGGAGTTACATTTTGCATAGCTAACGTCAATAAATAAATAAATGAATATTTAAAATATTTTGAAAACACACTTCAAAGTAAGCCCTATCACTTTCTTTGCTTACAATACATCACAATAGTAACAATGTATTCTATCATTCATAAAAAATACAAAAAAAAAAAAATTGTGCAAACCACACTCTCTTTAACCCAACACTACAGATTTTCACAACAACATTAGCACATTATTCAATTTTAGGTGTGCCTGTCACCGTGATGACAGGCTTTTAAACCAATAAGGTGGCGAAAATATAGTCGCGAATATTTTAGGTGTGCCTGTCACCGTGATGACAATCTCTAAAACCATAAAGTAGCGAAAATATTGTCAAGAACACATACCAAAAGGTGTGCTTGTCACCGTAATGCCAAGCCGTAGGTTTCAATAGTAAAAGTAAAGCACAAACCCTTCTGTCATGAAGGATCGCTATAACTTGAAATCGGCAAAACACACTTTAAAATGGCCGCCAACGTGCCCACGTAAACATTCAGCCCTTTCTTCACCGTTGGTAGGGCTTGTTTTCCTCGTAGAAGAAAGAATCAGCCTTAGGACTTCTTTCTTAGGGAAATAGGGTTCATCCAAGTGTTGCGTCACGCTTCGTGACACGCAGACGGTCCAATGCGTTTCACCAACGAAGCGTAATTCCACAAGAAGCTCCGATCGCTGCCGGCAATGTTACTTCGCCCAATCCGCTCAGCGCATCCGCAGTGGACCTCCTCTAACTTGAAATCCGCCAGGTAGATGCCTCTTGTCTTTTACTCTTTACCGCTTCCTCTTTCTACACGACCCTGTCGTCAAACGCTTGGCATTCCCTCCTCATACTTCGATGTCCGATGTTGGGGTTGTTCTCTCCCTGATGCGCACGTAGTCGTCGCCAGTGAAATAAAGTGAAAACCACTGGGTAAAGTCGGAGAGAGACTTTATTGAACAACCCCAGCCAACGTCCGACTCATCAACCGCCCACACCAGAACCCCCGGGGCCGTGGTTCCACACTAGAACATGGAACGTGGAACCAGGCCATATCACAGCACGCACTCTGACCTCTATCATAAATTCAATGTATTTTGAGGGTTACTTTCCCAGAGATTGGAAACAGGCATCCCTTCTACCCCTGCTCAAAAAACCTAGCATGGATGCTAAAGACCCAAATAACTTCAGGCCCATATCTAGAATACCACTTCCAGCAAAAATCATAGAGAGAAACATGAACACGCAACTCAAGGTGTTTTTACAAGAATCACAGGCGTTAAACCCAGCCCAGTACGGTTTCAGAGAGGGGCATAGTACGGAGACCGCGCTCCTCAAATCCACGGAGGAGATTAGGACTATTTTAGATCAGGGAGGAAAGGCTGCATTGATTATGCTGGATCTCTCAGCGGCCTTTGATACGGTCCATCATGCTTTGCTGATGGACCGATTGTACGAGATCGGAGTCCAGGGTACCGCCTGGAAACTTCTCAATTCCTTTCTCTCTAACAGAACTCAAACGGTAGCTCTGGGCGAATACAAGGCTGATTCATTCTCACTACCCTGTGGAGTGCTGCAGGGGTCTTCATTGAGTCCGACACTTTTTAACATTTATGTGTCCTCATTGGCGCCCCTAATTGAATCCTTTGGTTTCAGTCTGACTTCCTACGCGGACGACACCCAAATTGTGGTGTCCATACGGCCTGAGGTGCTTCTGGGAACTGCGTCCGGGCTCCAGGATTGTATGAATGCCGTAGGGGTCTGGATGGCACAAAATTGCCTAAAACTCAACTCCGGTAAAACAGAGGTTGTGCTCTTCGGCAACAACCCCAACTTTTGGTCTTCTGACTGCTGGCCGGACACTTTGGGCCCCTCCCTACTCCCAGTAGGAAAGTGAAAAACCTGGGAGTATGGATTGACAACAATCTTAGCTTTAGGGACCAGGTGAACACAGTGGCGTCACAGACTTCCTATATCTTGAGATCCTGTAGGAAAATAATGCCACTGCTCCCCAAAGATACTCAAAAAACAGTCATTACAGCGTTAACAATGTCCAGATTGGACTATTGTAACAGCCTATATCTCAATATCCAGGAAGGACTGATGAACAAATTACAGATCCTGCAGAATGCGGAGGCGAGACTCCTGACTGGCACACTTAAATACGCCTCTATCTTGGCTGAGATAAAAAAAACTCCACTGGCTGCCGATTAGGAAGCGCACCCGATTCAAAGCATTATGCTTGGTCTTCAAAGCCCTTCATGGAATCGGGCCAGACTATCTGCAACAGCGACTACGCTGGTATGCACCGAAAAGATCGCTGAGGTCATCAGTTGGAAAACTGGTGATGGTGCCATTGGTGAAAAAAGCCAGCTGGGGGGGCAGAAGCTTTGTAGCCAATGCTGCCAAGGCATGGAACGGCCTTCCAGTACACCTCAGGAGTATGACTAATTTACTTGCCTTTAGAAAAGCATTAAAAACATGGCTTTTCATTAATTAATATCGGTGTTATTTCTTCCTCCTTTAGTCTTCGGTAGGACTTCATACAGCGCCAGGACACCTTCGGGTAGCAGTAGCGCTCTAGAAATGTCAATAACAATAACAATAACAGTATACATGGAGGGCTCTGCGATCTCTGATAGGTGTTGGATGAGGTCCAAGTGAAGCTATTGGTTTTGGTGAGAAAAGCTCAAAGTAGGAAAATTTAATTTTCCCGCCCAGGGAAGACCTTTTGCTGGCTGGATACTTTTGGCACCTTTGCTCAGTCAAAATTATTACTTTTGGACATAGTCTTTTTTCAGAGGTCAGAGTCCTCCAGTGGGGCAAGGTTGACAAAGGCTTTACGAGGACCAATACCTTCTCACTGAGGGCCTGCTGAAATGGATTTGATGCTGCGTAGAAACTCCAAGCAGGGAAATCAGTTTCTTCAGCCCAGCGAGGTTGCACCTTGAGTGGATCGCCCTTGGCAGGTTTGTCCCGGTCCTTCATAGGTCTTGAAGTCCTAAAATCTTCTAAGCCCCTGGTTTTAAGGAGTGGTAGGAGACGTCTGTTTAAACACAGCCAAATGTCCTAGGCCCTCAGGAAGAGCACTTTGGGGGTCAAGCCCCCTTCAGTAGAGACCTCTAGCAGGGTCCATGGCAGGTCCGGTTGGTATTGCTCATTTGGGCACTTCAGGGAAAAGGCCTCTGGTAGCTTTTTGTCTCTTTGTAGTCACACAGGAGGTCAGTCAACTGAGCCCTGAAGTCCACTTCTTTGTCCTGGGTACAAGTGGGAACTGGCTCAGCCCTTCAGGTCTCCTCACAAGTCTCAAACTGCAGGTGAGGTCTTTCTTCTGTTCTTTCACATGTCCAGTGTTCTCATGTATATTGGGGTCACACATTTATGCCTGGTACTAGTTTGTGGGTGGGTGGACTCCTGGCTCCCCCTAACCAAAAGGGTACAAGTTCCCAGGGGTAAACCTACCCACTTTTGCAGCAGTGCCTGAGTGCCCTACTGCAAACAATCCTACAGTGCCCCTCATATACTAAACCCAAGATGGAGAACCCCTTCTCCCCCTGTGCAGAGCCTATGTTCCCACCCAGAGGTGTAGCCAGTGTAATGAGCATCCCTTCCTTTGACATCACTCTAAACCATTTCTGGGGCAGCTTTCGCCTCACTGAGTTGGGTGCCTGCACGACTAGGAGGACAAAGGAAGGGGCCTGTTCAGTGTCAATTGACATCTGCTTGTGATAGGAGAGGCCCCTTTGAAGGTCATTAGGGTTCCTGGACACAGCCCAACTGGTCTTCATGACAGTGGATCAACCCCCCCCCCCACCTAAGCCATTGTTTCTGCTCTGGGAGCAGTTTTCACACCTCATCAGGGCCATTCACCAGCTTGGTGACAGTTGTAGGCTAATGCAAATTAGCCAGGAGCTTCAGGGAGGGAAAAGGTTAGTTTTTAAAAGTCCCTTTTCCTAAAAAAAAAAAAGTAATAAAAAACCGACTTCTGCATTAAGTAGGGTTTTGAATAAATGAAATGCTTTGGGACCTGTCCCTTCCTCATTCGTGTTGCTGAAAGGGGCCAGGGAGGACTACAGGGAAGCTCTAACTAGATCATTTATTTCCCAGCTGTGAGGGATGCATGAGGGCCAATCTGAGCCCAGAAGAGGCAGGGCAGAGCCACCTCCCATGGCTCAGAAACTCGTAATTTCGTTCCCTTTGAGCAAGCCAGAGTTGTCTGTATTAATCAAGGTATCTTGAAAAACTGTGCTTATCTTGATTAGCTAAGAGGAATATATTCATCCACGTTTGTCATTTTACCAAGCACCTATGATTGAACTAAGTGACTGCTGTATCAGTTTGGTCAGCAGCATCTGTGTAAATTATGTTTACTTATTTTAAACTATTGTTTGTTAAGTTCGTCAAAGGTGAAGAAGGGTTTGCTGGGTTGTTATTTTTGGGGTGCAATCCTGTATAAAGATGATAGACATTGCATGAAATTGACATAGGTGTTGCTATTGGCAGTTTATGCAAATAGTCCATTATCAAAGTGGGACGTCCGTTGTGATTATACATTGTAAATTTGTCCTAGAGTGAGAGGCAGTCGTCGGTTAAATGTTTTTATTTATTTATTTAAGGAGTTTTATATAGCGCTGGCCTGGCCCGAGGGTATCGGAGCGCTTTACAACAGTTGTTTGTGCAAGAGTCATACAATAGAGCAGTATTATACATATTGGTTCGGAAGTCCAAGTGTGCTGAGCAGCATTAAGGTAGTATGTGAGTCCTGAGATAACCTCATTGAGAGCACGTTGTCTTGGGTTGAACCTCTTAGGGGGGGAGGAGCAGGTAGGGGTCAAATAGCAAGGAGGAGGTAGGTCTTAGTGATACAATGTCTGGGAGCAACGGCGAGCAGGAATTTGCGTTTGGACGGCGGCTATCCATTCGGGAGGGCGCGGTTGAGGAAGAGGACTTTTAGGTGTTTTTTAAATTTTTTGAAGGACGAGATAGTCCTGATACCGACTGGGATGGAGTTCCAGATTTCGGGCGCGTTTCCGGCGAAGGACCTTGCGGCAGTTTTTTGTTTGCGTGTTTTCATAGGGATGAGTAGTAAGGTGCTGGAGCTCCTGAGGTTCCTTGTCTGACCAGCCCTCTTGAGTTTAGCAGCCAGATACTCAGGTTTTCCTGTGTGCAGGACTTTGTGCGTGAGGCAGGCAGTTCTGAAACTGGCACGCAATTCGATTGGGAGCCATTTTAGTTCTCTGAGTGCTGGTGAAATGTGATCGTATTTTCTAATTCCAGTGACCATTCTGGCTGCTGCGTTGAGAGTAGTTTTGAGGGGAGCTGGGTGACATTTTGTTGTACCAGTGAGGGTGGCATTCCCATAGTCGAGTCTGGATAGCACCAGTGATTGGGTGGCTTGTTTGAGGTCTTTGGTTGGGATGAATGGTTTTATTTTGTTGAGTAGCTTCAGGTTGATGAAGGCACTCTTTGCGGAGTTCTTGATGTGTTTGGCCATGTCGAGTTTTGAGTCTAGGGTGATTCCTATTGATTTTACGGAGTTGGTCAAAGTGCGATTGCCGTTGAGAGCATCCAAAGCTTTTAGCCATTCTGAAATTTGAGGGTTCTCTTCTTTGTTGGAGATGAGGAGGATCTCAGTTTTGTCTTGGTTGAGTTTTAAGTGGTTAAGCAACAGCCAATGTTGGATTTCTTTTAGAGTGTCATTTAGTCTGTGAATGTCATCTATGGAGGAGGTTTCTAGATAGATCTGGGTGTCATCTGCATATAGGTGGAAAGGGGTGTTGGCATTTTTGAGTAAGGTGGTGAGGGGTTCCATGTATATGTTGAGCAGTTGAGGTGAGAGCACTGAACCTTGGGGGACGCCCCTGCTTACGGGGTGTAGGTCGGAGGTAAAGTTTTTTATTTTTATCCTTTGTGAGCGGCTGTGTAAGAAGGAGGAGAACCAGCGGAGGACCACCTCATCAGCACCTACCCTTTCTTGTAAAGCCTTGATGAGAAGTTGGTGATCAACCGTGTCAAAGGCTGCCGATAGGTCCAGGAGAATGAGGAGGCAACATTGGTCGGTATCGAGGGATTTGTGGATGTCGTCTGTGATGTTAAGGATCGCGGTCTCGGTGCTATAGCCTTTTCTGAAACCCGATTGGTGGGGATCAAGAAGGTTGATGCTGTCCATGTGCTGAGTCAGTTGTAGGAGGACGCATTTTTCAAGGATTTTGGATAGGAGGGGGAGATTGGAGACGGGTCTGAAGTTTTTCAGTTCCTTGGAGTCAAGGCCTGTTTTTTTTAGTAGTGGCGTGACTTGGCCAACTTTGAGGCATTCAGGTATGATGCCGGTTCTCAGGGAGTTGTTTATTATCTTGCACCAGAACGGGGCTATGGAGAGTTTCCGTTTTTTGGTCAATTGGGTGGGTATCGGGTCAAGGACGTGAGAGGCTGGTTTGGAGGTGGAGATCAGTTTGAGGATCTCGGTTTCCGGGATGGGGTTGAAGGACTTCCAGGATTTCGTGGGGTGCTTGAGCGTGCTGTCTACTGTCACTGGGGGCAGGCTTTTGCAGACGGGGTTGACGTTGATGTCCAGTGAGAGCTCAATCTTGGTGATTTTTTCTTCGAAGAAGTTGGCGAAGTTTTCGCACAAGTCCTTGGAGGCCTGTAGAGAGGATTCCGGGGGCTTGGAGGTTTGTTGCCTGATGATTTTGAACAGTTCGTTGGGCCTGTTTTTGCGTTGTCCAGGGCGGCGCAGAAGAAGGTGGATTTTTCGCTGCTGATGTGTTTTTTGTATTTCCTTCGGGCTGCTTTGAGTTGTTCGTGTAGGCTTGTGGAGGGCTTGCTCCTCCATAGTCTTTCTGTAGCTCTTAGTTGTCTCCTTTCGTTGTTAATGTCCGTGTTGAACCAAGATCTGGATGGGATGTTCCTGGTTTTTTTTAGTTTCAAGGGGGCTACTTGATCTAGAATGGAAGTCATGTTTGTGTTGTAGTGGGTGGTGAGTTCTGTTGTGGATAGATCATCCGTGGAGGCAGTGAGGAGAGAGTTAACCCTTTCCTCTAGGTCAGTCATGTTAATCTGAGTAAGGTTTCTAGTCCATTTCGGAGGGTCTTGGGTGGAGGGTTTAAGTGTGATCAGCTGAGTGAGGTGGAATAGGATTAATTGGTGGTCGGACCAATCCACGGGCAGGGTGTGGTCTATCGTGACTGTGTCGTGCTGGGCGATAATGGCATCTAGGATTGCTCCTCTGTTATGGGTTTCCTCTGAGCAGTGTTGGGTAAGGTTGTTGCTGTGTAGCAGCCCATTCATGTTCTGGATTAGCGGGTTGTTTTCTTCATTCCAGTGTAGATTGAGGTCGCCCAGAATTAAGTTGTTCGCGTCTCGGAGAGAGCAGTGGGCAATCAAGTCGGACAGGTGTTCAAGTGTTATTTAACTCACTACACCCATGATGGACAAAAGAAAAGTAACTGAAAGTCCAGAGGGTGCACCTACTAATAGGAAACCAGTTAAGTATCCAGAAGACAATTGCACACTTTATAAGATAGATAGACTCATTGAAGAGGTAGAAACCATCTTGAATACTGGGAGAACAGATAGGAACTTAAAATTAACCTCTAAGACTGCCCACTCTTTTTAAGAAAGAATATGAGCAAAAATAAGAGCAAAAATTGCCCTAATGTGACTTCAGATGATCGTATACAAGACAGCAGAGTAGCGCAGTAGTACTATGCGAAATGGAATGGTTAGAGGCTATCTTTCAGTAAGAGGGATTGTGCAGCTCTAGGTAAAACAGGTGTTGATGAAGTAACCACTTCAGCCCCCACTATGTCACACACACATTATACTCACATAGAACCCAATATAATCTGTCATAACAGGTTTGCACCACTTACAGTTCCAGAACAGTGAGGCAGTACTGACAACTTCAATTGTGGCTGTAAACTGGGCGGCTTACAAAAGGAGTTAGAATCTCCCATTGTTTCTGTTTCAGGCATGGGCCATTATGATCAAACTAACATTTTGCAGCTGCTCAGAGATGACAAAAACCAACTGAAATGTATAGTCTTCGATTTATACAAGAAATGTAATGGATTTATTGATGGTGGTTAAAGGTCACTAGCAAAGACTCAGGGTTGTGGAATCAGAATCTAGTTGGTCAGCAGAAGGAGATGCCCTGCGAAGAAATGCCAAGTCAGTGTGGCCTAAGCAGAGCTACTCAATGTGAAACTAACAACGCTAATAAAACAATTATCGCATGTAACTCCTCCAATCGTAATAGACATTTTAATTAACTCAATTCACATCGTTAATAGAGAAGACAGTCTAGTGATCCTAGATCTAGAAAACGAGTCTCAAGTATCCCCAAGAGAGATCACTTCGCTTATGGTCCACAAAGGGATCAGGAGGATAGGACTTAGTACTCTGCTGGCGTGTCAAGCTGAACAAAGGAGCTATACATAATTCAGACCCCAAAATTGGCACCACAGGCTATAGAGGATAGTAGTTCCTTGAAGAATAATATCATACACTGGATCAGACATACTCGTCATCGCTATTCTATGAGACGTTCTGACTTAATTTATGTTAAGCTCCTCATGTCACCTCACAAACCTTGTGATTGTATTGCACTGACATTAAAAAATGATGACTTAGTGGAGGGATTGTTCAGTCTTGACTTATACACAACACCATTTAGTGGCTCTGAAAAATCAATTCAAATTAAATCCACTTTACGCAATAAGACCTGTACCTTTTTTGATTTGTGCAAGAGATTGACTTCTTTGCAGCAATGATGAAATAATTTCAAGCATGTGCAAAAACCTTCCAGGGTCAGATGATATAGATTGACAAATAGATGGGCAATAGTTACCCTGCGCTGGGCCTTGCAACGAACCAATGACTAATGCTCTATCTACTATTACCAGTTTTAGTTATTTACATGAACCAAAGGAAGAACCATCAGAAGTGACTTCAGGAATTGGACACATTGTTTATGATATTTATGAAGAGTCGAAGCCCACTAGTAACTTCATGGCCCATGATCTATTTGATTTATCAAGGATTTGTACATTATCATAGAAGGTGGGGGGGCCTTAAGGAAAGTTATTTGATCCATCATGAGGTGATTTCATAGACAGGTACCATGTATGTATCTTTCAGGACACATGGACAATTTAGGTTTTGTAAATTTCAGCATCGGTGCTAAACCTTCTGATGTTGGGCGCCCTTTGGGAGGATGTCTTATATGGATAAAGAACTCACTAGCATGAAAAATTAAGCCCCCCAATATCTATATTAATTATTACTACTGCAGGTTTTTTTCTGAAACTATTTAATGTATATAATCACAATTCTCCCAGAAATAGAGAGTCTATTATACAGACCCTAGATTTTATTTAGGACCGACAATTGAAAGCTGTCCAATCCTTCTTGCAGGAGACTAGAACATCACTTTCGAACATTTGAGTATAAGAACTATGCTAACAGCTAGTCAGGATGAGGGATGGGGCATTACAGCATTGACAGTGAAACCTCTGAAAAACTGGTCAAGCGGTATGCTGCAATTAGCTTCTTTTACTTTGGCTCATGATCTCTATGCTTGTAATGGCTGAACTCCTTCAAAGAGGGCTGCGGCACATACCTGTAAGAGTGGGAGCAGTATTAATAAGATTGATTGCATATTATTGGATTTATGATTGTGGTCCTGTCTGCTTGATATCGTTGGCATTAATACAAATGACGGTGATTACAACGTACTAGCACTTACCTTGGTAAACACACCTCTTAGAGACCAGGCTGTATCTGATAATATCGCTGATTCTCCAATATACTATACTAATAACACAAGGAATGTTAAATGGCCTATCATTAAGATATCCTTGTAAAATATATGCCTTGGTTGTTAACACCCTAGGACCCTTTGAGGAAACTCAAGGAAATTGCATCCCGATATGGATATTCATCATACTTTGTTTGAGTCCCTGAGGGATTTTTCTACAGAGAAAAAAGACTGAGCCATCCAGAAATAAGGAAAACATTTGGTATAACAAAAACTGCAATGACCCAAATCAGAATTGTTGTTAGATTCGGTTAAAAGTGGCGAAAGGGCAGCAATCATTAAAGGTAGAAGGCATTATATATTGGTCCAAGATGTGGGTAAGAGAATCTTGGAGGAATCTATATGTAGAAATCTCTTAGCTGCCACAAGGAACAAGGGTACCATGTTGTTCCGGCATATACTCACACAGAGTACCCAAGAAGCAGTTGGGAATGAGAAGTTATATATACAGCCTCAGGTATGATTTAAATATTTTTCAGATCTTTATACATTATATGTAAGGGAGTGGAAAATCTGGCTGACCCAGTTAACTTTGGTATCCTTCGGCCATGAGTGCAGCTCCCCAATTAAATTCTCATTAGATGAAATACAAAAAGCCATTAAGACCTTAAAAATTGGTAAAGCCCCAGGATTGGACAAGATCCCTGGGGATTTATTCCACGCCGAATCAGTTGTATGGGTAATGTGCTACTATTATGGCATTCTGGAGAGGGTCTGGAATCATCCCAAAATACTAAAAAGGGGAAAGGGGGATCCTGGGAGCTATAGACCAGTTAGTTTGATTGATAATGCTCAGAAGATCTTTTGGAGACAAATATTGGCCAGGGTACAAGACCAGATTCAAGAAACCTATGTTTTATCTCATGTAGAGGCTGGATTTAGAGAGCAAATAAATACCATAGAGCCGGTATTTAGTTTTGCATTATTGTTATGAAAGACTGTCCATTTAAAACACATATACCTGTATGTGGTGTTCATGGATTTAAAGGCAGCCTTTGACCTGGTCCCTCGAGCTAACCTGTGGAAAGTTCTGAGGAGTATGAATATGCCATCTAAGCTAATTGAGCTAATAATCGGCCTACATAGTGATAACTATGTTCAAGTTTGATGGGTCAGGAAGGGAGAGTTGATGTGCAGGATAAAGATCCAGAGAGGGCTCCATCAGGGGTGTGTGCTTGCCCCAACTTTTGTCAACCTGTGTATAAATGAAGTGATCGATTCACTCTATGCTTGTAATAATGATTCTCCAGAGTTAGCTGGCCAAAGGATACCAACACTACTCTTTGCAGAAGAAACTCTATTAATCTCTAGAGCTCCAATGGGCGTGCAAACTTTGTTTGATACATTTACTAATGCCTGCAAATAGCAAGTTTTGGAAATGAATCCCAGCAAACAAAATGTATGGCATTTAATCCTCAAAGGGCTTTTCGAGGTAAAGTGAAATTGGGAGACACTTTTCTGAAAGAATGAGTGATTTTGACTATTTAGGGGTCGGACTGGCCAGCACATTGTGATGGGTCCCACAGATTACAAAGAATCAAATGTCCCGCCAGCATAAAGCTTTTGCGTTATTGAAATTGCAGAAATCGTCATTGTCATCAGTAGAAGAAATATACAGAGCAAAAGGGTTAGGCATGAGAGTGAGACAGATGAGTAGATTGAGGTCTTTCTTGTGTAAGTGGGTTGAGGATGTGAGGGAGGGATGATCTTGATTAAGTGGAGAAGTTTTAGTATTTTATGCTTACATGTGCTAAGTCATATGATAAACTAAAGAGATATATTATATTTGGGAAAAAGTTTTTTGTATCAATCAATAAAAGCTGGACTTGTATATTTAATTCATAGCTCAACATTATTCTATTTTGATATATTGAAATACAGACCTATGTGCAATTTATAAATATTGTGTTGGAGGCGGAATCAAGTTTGTTCAGCATAGTGTACTGGTTCCCCTGGTCTGCACCCCTTATTTGGTTTAACAGGGGCCCCCTCTTTTTGGAACTGCCATGTTTGCTTCTTCATCACAAACAAACATTGTCAGCTTAAGATATGCCTGACAATATGGCAGACCAGTAGTGTGTTATTGAAAGAAGCATGGATCATCCGTGACATTACTTCCATCAATAACAACTAGAACATTCACATTACAAACAATAGATATACACTGTAAGTGGTGTAAAATATGTCAGCCTTGAGGGATTTTTCAAGTAATGATAGAAACAAATGTAAGCAATATTATAAAACATTCTGACCGTGCATACATTATTTTTAAAACATTGGAAATATTATTTAAATTGAAAGTATGTGTTTTATCCTAATAATTTCGTAATAATACTTTTATTCTTTTGGCAGAGTTTTCAGAAATTGTATCATGTCTAATACATGTTTGTATATATTTTTTGTTTTGAATATATATTATAGAACCTACTGCAGAGAAAGTATTAACATTGTTGAATTATTACACTTGTTTGTATTTTAACATGTGCAAAATTCTAGTATTTTTGTAATATGCCCTTTAAAGTGTGTCCACATATAACATTGACACATTGCACTCATTGGTTGTAGTTGAGGTTATGGCTATCAACCAGGCAAAATTCAGAAGGACAAGTCAATATAATGAGCTTATGTACACACAGCAAAACCATGAAGGAAAGGCACATCATAAAGAAGTGCAGGCTGGACAATACCACATTAAGGCTTTAGCAAAATCGTAATCCAAACTTTTGCTGGACATAAGAGTTCAGACTGCCATTCCACATTGTGTTAAGATTATGGCAATGTTGCTTTTCTGTGCTTCTGGCTCATTTCAGTACACATTAGGTTACTCCGATGGGATACCGCATCCTAGTTTTTCAGCTGTCCTCAACTAATTCCTGTATTATCCTCAGACAACAGAAACAGATAATGCTACACTAAACAATAGCAATTGTTTGTTCTATGGACTGGGAGGCATACCACATATGATTGGTGCCAGAAACAGAAGCCACATTGAATTGTTGCTACCTCATGACAGGGAGCATGTGTCCCTCAGAGAAAGTATTTTAGCTCCATCAATGTGCAGGTGATTTTCATTGCAGATCTTTACATCACCAGTGTATGTGTAATATTTCCAGGTTCTACCCATGACTCGCTACTGCTATGCAATAGGTGCATCCCATAAACAATAGGGGATATTACATGAGGAGGGCCTGGCTTGTTGTTAAGTATTAGAGATTATGTTAATGCCATTTATTGTTCGAAACATAATTTCAATTACTTTTGCTTTTGTGATTATGTTTTCATGGGACTCAGTTTATCCGAGTCATACGTGGCTTATAACACCTATGAAAACCCAACAACGCCAAGGGAAGGCCGCTTCAATGAGGCCCATGTACTAACAAGGGGTTTTGTGGAGTGGGCTTTTGGGCTCCTTAAGGCACAGTTCAGATCCCTAGGCAAGACCGAGGGATCGCTTCTCTACTCTCCAGACAAGGTCTGCAAGATTGTTTTGTTATGTTGAATGCTTCATAACATTGCCCTGTGGAGAAACAAGCCATTCATCCCTTATGATGAATACCAGTAAGAATCCATGGTGATATTGGTGACATGCGTCAGTTGACAGTGATGAGGATGAAGGCACTGATCTCAGACATAAACTCACTAAAAACTTCTTTGCTTGATGGTAAGTGAGTGTAACGAAAATGTAATTTGTTTATATTCCCTATGGACATATCCTCTTTTAGAATTTATGCTACTAATCCACTAATTACATTTCTATTTTTTCTATTATATTGAAAGTGTGTTTGTTTTTAAATGTACAATAACATATTGCCAATATATTACTTATAACGATGGGCATGCCGTATGAGATGTATTAAGCTTTTTTGCATTCACAAATGGGCCGATTCAGAGAATCAACCCATTTGCGACTGCAAAAAAACATTTTGGCATGTAAGAATTCCAAACAGGGATTTGGTAACAAGTACCGAATCACAGTTTGGGTTTGCGACGAGGCACCCCTTACAAATACTGAATCGCAATGGTATGTGTTAATGTTTTAAAACCGAATTCCGATCTCAAAACATTAATAATTTACTGACTACAAACATGTAGTGACAACCCATTCGCAAATGGGAAGAAGTCCCCTGGGGACCCCTCCCCCATTGTTTAAGAGGCAGCAGTGGTTTGTGGAACTATTGTGTCTTTTTAAACAAAACAAAAAAAAAGAAGAAACCTTTCTTTTTAAGTGCAGTGAAAAAATATTCCTTTATCAAAAAGCAATCATAGACATGGTGGTCTGCTGATCCATGCATGCCACAATACCTGTAATGGTGCTGATTCCTAGTGGGTCGCAGATTGTGACCTACCTTATAAATATTCATGAGATAGGTCGATTTGTGACCCCTAGGAACCACTAAGTTAAACGTAAAACTTTCATACATTAAGAATTGCGGTTTCCAAGTTGTGATTCGGTAAAATACTCAATTTGGAAATCATAATTACTATTCTTGATACATATGGCCCTTAATGTTTTTCAACTCTTGCTGTTTAATTATCAGAAACTGCCTTAAAGTTACAAATTACAATATAATGTTAGTCACAAACATATTACTATTAATGCGTAATCCTTCTTAGGTCATGCCATCCTTTCATTTGTTGGTGTAGTAGCAAGGCAAAGGGGAATACTTTGGGGTGTTGCACAGATACAAGTTATAGAGAGATCTGCAGTGCTCATTGCCTGAACATTGGTGGAATGTTTCTGAAAAAAATAGCAATACACCTTTTCTCAATGATGGAGTGATGCAAAATTGAATGAGTTCCATCTAAGGTACTTGATACATGTTGTGTGTGGCCAAGTCTAGAACTCGGATTTAATTGTGTCAACTGTAGCATATCTGTTGAAATTTGGTGCAGTTTATGATTGTCTGAGCATGATGTCGGGATAAAGCATGAGAGCAGCCCAAAGCGTGGATGAAGATGACCATTTTGCTGTTAATGCATTTGGAGGAACAGTTGGTAACCAAGTGTAACACTGGCTTTATATCTTCACAATATGTGTTATCATTATTTACCTTTCATTGTAAAAGTAATTTTTTTGTCATTATGCCTTATACAAGTTTTTTACTTTGAGTCTGCGCTTTCTAATGTTGTGTCTTATCTGCATGTTTGTATGTAGATAAGTGTTTGAAATCATTGTTGGCATGTCCTTCTCCCTTGTTAGCCTTCTGGATGTATCACACTTTTATATTAAAATGCAAAAGGTGTAGATGTGTACATGTACACACTGAGATCACAGTAATTTTGTATTATAATGAAATTTGTACTGTGTGTGTTCACTAAATGATTAGCAAATATGTAACATTTTTAGAGAAGTATGTATGTTTTCATAACAACAATGTTGCATTTAATTCATGTTATGTGAAGATGGTTGCTACACACATTTTTATTCTATTTTTATTGTTTTATCATGTAAAAAATAATCAGAATAATTAAGAATTTCTCAAAATAAGCTAACTTGTGTGTTAAGTGAGGATTTAAAGGCAATATTGCTTAGAGGCAACAGTTGCTTAGAGACCTTTTCCAGACAAAAGTCAATCAGTGGATTGGAAATGTGTGGACATAAGATGGATAAGGGGCCTCCGGATCTCATTCTGGGCCCTCATGACATTGTGCTTGCCCTTAGAAGTTCAAGAATATGGCCTAGCTGATCCTTCTGCGACGTGATTTTACCCATCAAGTCTCTACTCATGGTGCTGACATTGGCGACCTAAGCCTCCCTACCCGCAGCAGATGTCCTGCTCAAGCACTTTCCAAAGTACCCTGTGACCTGGAGTGGGTGGCCACAGGCATAGTGTGTGCTAGCTGTACAGCAGATTTTATGGATGTGGGTGTCACAGGAGCCAGGACAGGCATAGCCACAGTTGTTGGAAGTGTGGGGCCACAGTAGGCCTGTGGGGGCACTGATGTACATAATGGGGACAGGACTCTGCTGAATGTAGTAGATATTGTGTCCTGAGGAAAAAGGGAGGTGTTGGGTACTGGCCACAAATTACCTGATTGGCCAGTCTGGTCTCTTCTCCCACTGATGGCTTGTGATCTTCTTTCCTCAGGCAGAGTGGCCAGAGCAGTAGATGCTGATGACTGGCCTCTTTCAGCTTCGCCTTTAAGATAAACAATAATAGAAATGTCTAATACAATGATAGTTGATACCAAATTTAAGTTAACTTGAGGGCTCGGAAAGTTTTGGCAAGATTGATAAAGGGTGAATTGAAGTTATTTGGGAAGTTTCACAGGTCAGGCCTGGCCTACTGTGTGTGAGCTGTAAAACCTAGGGTTGATTGGCTCTCCTGTCCCAGGGTCCATTGTACTCTAGCTTAGCAACACTGTGTGAAGTAGAGTCCCTCAAACCCTTGTGTCTCAATATTAGTAATGTTGAAAAATCCTAACCTTCCTATGGAGGTTAGTGGGGACATACAGCACACTAGGATGTCAACATTCATGGTATAGTCCATTAAAGAAAATCTACATTCACAGTGATTCCTTTTGATTTGTAAGACAAATACCAGTGCTATATTGGTGAAATAAAAAAACTGAAAAAAATCTATATATTTCTGTTATGTAATAACTCCACCAACCCCCTTTTGTAGAGTTGGGTGTATTAGCTAGATACAAAGTGGAGTTGCTGAACTACCCCTCAGTTCATACACTTTTTCTATGACAGCATTATTCCTACAGACTGACAACCTCTGGGCACTGTTATATTGTTATGAGTAACTTGGTAGATGTTGTGGATACACGGGGTGTGTGATTTATTTTCCAAATGTAAGCTGACACCTGTTGGAGTGTATTTCCTATATGAGTTGTGTTGAAGAGATTGTTGTGCCATAGTGAGTAAATGGTAGATTGTGAATACATAGAGAATTTCGTGAGTTGTGAGAGATATTTAAGGGTGGGCGTAACTCCCGGTTGAATTTCGCGGCGTAATATGAAAACTCTGAGAGATTCCGTGGAGTTCCGCGAATGGGCACAAATCGGCACGTCACATTGCTCAGGCTGATTTTTAGTGGCAGGAGCTTGTTCCGTGCTTCAAAATCAGCGCAAACTGCACCACGCTGCATTCCAGAGAGTCTGCATTAAAAAATCTCACCAGGTGCCCATTGGGAGGCAGAAAATCATGCTAGGGGACGCCAATTCTTGCTCGCACTCTCCAACCTACTGTTGCCGAGCCACACTCAAGAAAAAACTCCACCACGCAGCGGTTGGCAGAATTTGACTGCAACTGGCCAAAACTCCGCAAACTCCGTCAGCAGAGCGGAACTTATTACCCACCCCTAACTTGTATGAATATACATACATATATCTATTTATATAAAGAGGTACTTTCAGACAGTATTCTTTTTCCATTGGCCTGTTCAAGTGCCATTTATGTTTTGCTTCCAACTACCACAGCCTGTGTCATCAATCAGTGTGTCAGCCATCTTCAGTCATTGGCTCTCTTCACTGTGAGTGAAGGCATTTTGATCTTGTACATGTGCACATCTGTCTAAAAAGTCATCCACACTGGTGCCAAGGCTGGTAGTATAATGTCCGCAATTATTTACTGTTTCTTTTATTTCCTCTTGCAATATTTCATTTTTGTGTTACATTTCATGCCGCCTTATAACAGCAGTATTTTTACTTTGTATTACTTTTACATGTTTAATGTCTATAGCATAATATTGCAAAAGTATAAATAAAATAAATGTCATGCTTGCCAAGGCCAGACCTATTGGTTTTCCTAATGCATGTTTATGAATGAGCAAAGTATGAACGTTTTTGGAGAGATGTATAAAACCATCTGCACCCTCAATATAATAGGTTCCAGCCTTATTAAAACCCTTGTCACCGTGTGACATCTTAACCCTGTCTTTTTGGTACTGGTTTCGCTAGATGATTTGGAGTCTCCCAGAGATCCATAACTTCCCGTCATCTATAACCTCTACTTGGAGCCGCTTGGTGTTCTTCTGACAGATAACATCATCAAGATTGACCAATATCCCAATGATACACAACTCTACTTCCAAGTCTCCTCTGTTTCAGACATTCCATGACCCAAACACTGCCTACACATTATACAGACCTTGAACTTGATGGCCTATCTGAAGCCCAACTTAAACATGATAGAATTGCTGCGGTTTGGGAAGAACAACAATCAATAAAAAGCGCAAACCTTGCTCAATGAAAATGTCATTGAAGTCTTTGAACTGCTGTCAACTTCACTGAATGACAAGTCACTTAGATTCACCCGGGACAGCAATCTCACCCTCAAAGACACATAACCAAAAGAAGAAAGATGGCCTAGTACCAGCTCTCTCTGCTAAAGAAAGTGAAGCAGTTTCTTCCAGAAAGTGACTTCAGAACTGTTTTTCAAGCCCACGTACCCTTGCATCTGGATGGTGGTACTGGCCTACTCCATGGTCTGCCAGACTCCACATTGGCATCCATAAGGCCATCCTACACTCCGAAGCACTCCTCATCCAGGGCTTGAAGAATTATGATCACATCACCCCCATTCTGATAGAACTCCATTGGCTCCCTAATGTCCAGAAACACATTAAAAATAGCTGCATTATTTACAAAGCCATCATGACTCACACCACCGCTCATCTTGCAGGCAAGCTCACCATCTCCGGTGGTTCTCAGCACACCCGTAGCCAGGACACCATCAGATTGCAGACAAAGAAGTGTGAAAAAGAAAAAACATGGCAGCAGAGGTTCTGAATCTATGCTCTCTGGATCTGTAACAACATCCCTGTTTAATTCAGGACTGCCCCAACGTTGCTACAATTTAGGAAAGAGTTGAAGACACGCCTATTTAAAGAACACTACATCACAATGCGTTAACAGTCCTCGAATGCGCTACTTCTACTATAATTCACTTACTTCATGCTTGTCTTTCATGCTGTACAGTGCCGTTCTGCCTTTTAGCTGGTTTGTACTATAGAAATACCACCCGCATCCATTATTGATTAGTTATGACCACACAAGTTGTTACGGTCCATTACATTACAATGGAAATGTATGCTTGGACAGTGTCACAAAATCAGTCTCTTCAAAAGCCATGTTTCATTCAAGACAGTTTTGTCCCAGTTTAACCCCTTCGATGCTCATGACGGAATGGTTCCGTCATGAGCATCGGTGCTCCTGTGCTCATGACGGAACCATTCCGTCATGAGGCCAGAGGCACGAAATCCCTCTGCTGCAGACAGCAGAGGGATTTCTCTTTCACCCCTGTGACTTTGGCAGCTGGGGAATTGCTTCCCCAGCTCCCGAGGCCCCCTCCTGGTTTCTGTGCCATGAGGATCAGCGCGCACGTCGCGCTGTCCTCATTGCACAGAAAACGAAACTGAAATGAGCCTTTAGGCTCATTTCAGTTTCACTTTCTATGTGCTCAGGGGCTATCTCAGCCCCCGGGCACGTAGAAAGACGGGAGAGGTATCACTGGAAAGGGAGAATCTCCCTTTCCAATGGTACCCTCCCCAGTGGATCCTGCTTGGGGATCGCCCCAGGAGGGCGATCCCCAAGCAGGGATCCACCCACTAGACACCAGGGAGGGGAGCGGCCCCTTGGGCAAGGGCTTTGCTCCCCCAATTTGTTTTTGGTGCGATTTAGACTTTTGCCCCCTGGGGGCAGATGGGAGCAGTAGCCCCCAATCTGCTCCCGGAGGAGCAAAAGCCCACTAGACCCCAGGGATATTTTTCTTTGCCCAATTAATTTATTAGGGTGGGGGCTGCCCATAAAGGGCATGTCCATGCCCCCACCCGCAAAATTTAAAGCCTTTCTGCCCCCCGGAGGTGCAGTTGGGGGCAGTAGCCCCCAATCTGCCCTCCCCGGGGGGGGGGCAAAAAGCCCACTATAAGCCAGGGATTTTTTTTTTTATTATAATTTGTGGTGGGGGCTGCCCAATATGGGCATGACCATGCCCCCACCCACCCCCGCAAAAATGACAGCCTTTCTGCCCCCTGGGGGCAGCTGAGGGCATTAGCCCCAAATCTGCCCCCGGGAGCAAAAGCCCAGTAGACACCAGGGATTTTATGGGCAAATTTTAATTAGGTTGGGGGCATTGGCATGCCCATTCTGGGCAGCCCCCACCCTAATTAAAATTTGCCCAAAACTCCTGGCGTCTAGTGGACTTTCTGCCCCCCTGGAGAGGCAGATGGGGACATTAGCCCCCAATCTGCCCTGCCGGGGGGCAAAAAGCCCACTAGACGCCAGAGATTTTTGGGGGCAAATTTGAATTAGGGTGGGGGCTCCCAAAGCGGGCATGCCCATGCCCCCACCCCCTCCCCGCAAAAATAACAGCCTTCCTGCCCCCCTGGGGGGCATATGGGGCAGTAGCCCCCAATCTGACCCCCGGGGGCAAAAAGCCCACTAGGCGCCAGGGATTTTTGGGGCAAATTTTAATTAGGGTGGGGGCATTGGCATGCCCGTTTTGGGCAGCCCCCACTCTAATTAAAATTTGCCCAAAAAACTCCCTGGCGTCTAGTGGACTCCTGGGGGGCAGGTGGGGGCATTAGCCCCCAAACTGCCCCGCTGGGGGGGCAAAAAGCCCACTAGACGCCAGGGATTTTTTTGGGGGAAAATTTGAATTAGGGTGGGGGCTGCCCAAAACAGGCATGTCAATGCCCCCACCCGCAACAATTACAGCCTTTCTGCCCCCCCTGGGGGGAAGATGGGGGCAGTAGCCCCCAATCTGCCCCCCCCCATGGGGGCAAAAAGCCCACTAGACGCCAACGATTACACTGGCTTTTTTATGTGTGGGGGTGGGGGCTGCTCAGAATAGGCATACCAATGCCCCTACCCCCAAAAAATAGCCACAGAGTTTCTGCCCCCCTTGGGGGCATATCGGGGCAACCCCACCCCCCGAAATCCCCCCCAGGGCGGCAGAAAGCCGACTAGGAACAGATTTGTTTTTAGCAATATGCCTACCTGTGGATTTTGGGCCCTAGCACAGCCGGCACATAGGGAAACCTAGCAAACCTGTACATTTTTGAAGATTAGACACCCAGGGGAATCCAGGATGGGGTGACTTGACTGGCTCTCACCAGGTTCTGTTACCCAGAATCCCTTGCAAACCTCAAAATGTGTATAAAAAAACACATTTTCCTCACATTTCTGTGGTGGAAAGTTCTGGAATCTGTGTGGATCCACAAAATTCCACTCACCCCGCATTCCCCAAAGTCTTCCGAGAAAAATGGTACCTCACTTGTGTGGGTGGGTCAAGTACCCGCTACAGGCAAGGGCCCAAAACCTAGTGAGGCGACATCAAAATTACCTATCACAAACCAACCTGGTTTTGTACGGGGGGTTACCTGGGTTTTTGGCCCCGGGGTCGGTGGCCACCTAGGGAAACCTACCAAACCCACACATTTTTGAAAACTAGACACCCGGGGGATTCCAGGGAGGTATGACTTGCGTGGATCCCCCAACGTTTTCTTACCCAGAATCCCCTGCAAACCTCAAATTTTGCCGAAAAATGCACTTTTTTCTCACATTTCTGTGGTGGAAAGTTCTGGAATCTGCGTGGATCCACAAATTTCCTCCCACCCAGCGTTCCCCCAGATCTCCCGATAAAAATGGTACCTCACTTGTGTGGGTGGGTCAAGTACCCGCGACATGCAAGGGCCCAAAACCTAGTGAGGCGACATCAAAATTGCCTATCACAAAACCACCTGGTTTTGCAAGGGGGGTCCCCATGACTTTTTGGCCCGGGGCTTGGCGGCCACCTATAGAAACCTACCAAACCCACACATTTCTGAAAACTAGACACCCGGGGATTCCAGGGAGGTATGACTTGCGTGGATCCCCCAACGTTTTCTTACCCAGAATCCCCTGCAAACCTCAAATTTTGCCGAAAAATGCACTTTTTCTCACATTTCTGTGGTGGAAAGTTCTGGAATCTGCGTGGATCCACAAATTTCCTCCCACCCAGCGTTCCCCAGATCTCCCGATAAAAATGGTACCTCACTTGCGTGGGTGGGTCAAGGACCCGCGACAGGCAAGGGCCCAAAAGCTATTGAGGCGACATCAAAATTATCCATCACAAACCAACCTGGTTTTGCATGGGGGTCCCATGAGTTTTGGCCCGGGGCTCGGAAGCCATCTAGGGAAACCTACCTAACCCACACATTTCTGGAAACAAGACACCCGGGGGAGTTCAGCGAGGTATGGCTTGCGTGGGTCCCCCATCATTATCCTACCCAGAATCCCCTGCAAACCTCAAATTTCGCTGAAAAATTCACTTTTTTCTCACATTTCTGTGGTGGAAAGTTCTGGAATCTGCGTGGATCCACAAATTTCCTCCCACCCAGCATTCCCCCAGGTCTCCCGATAAAAATGGTACCTCACTTGTGTGGGTAGGCACAGTGGCTGCAACAGGAAATGGCCCAAATCGTACTCTGGAGTCTTCAAAATTACCTATCGCAAAACTACCTGGTTTTGGGGGGCACCTGAGATTTTGGCCCCGGGCTCGACGGCCATCTTGGGAAAGTACCAAACCCAAACATTTCTGAAAACTAGACACCCGGGAGTCCAATGAGGTATGGCTTGCGTGGATCCCCCAACGTTTTCCTACCCAGAATGCCATGCAAACCTCAAATTTAGCTGAAAAAACCACATTTTCCACATATTTTTGTGTGGAATCACTGTGCCGGCACAAATATCCTACCACCCAGCGTTCCCCTTGTTCTCCCGAGTAAAATGATACCTCACTTGTGTGGGTGGGCCAAAGGCCTGTGGCTAGGAAGAGCCCAAAACATAGGGATTTATAGTATAGCACCGAGAATTCTAAGCGCTACATTTTTTTAAAAATACGTTTTTAGCCAATTCTGCTTTGGACACCCACACAAGTGAGGTATCATTTTACTCGGGAGAACAAGGGGAACGCTGGGTGGTAGGACATTTGTGCCGGCACGGTGATTCCACGCAAAAATATGTGGAAAATGTGGTTTTTTCAGCTAAATTTAAGGTTTGCATTGCATTCTGGGTAGGAAAACGTTGGGGGATCCAGGTAAGCCATACCTCATTGGACTCCCGCGGGTGTCTAGTTTTCAGAAATGTTTGGGTTTGGTACTTTCCCAAGATGGCCACCGAGCCCGGGGCCAAAATCTCAGGTGCCAACCCCCCCCAAAACCAGGTAGTTTGCTATAGGTAATTTTGAAGTCTCCAGAGTACGATTTGGGCCATTTCCTGTTGCAGCCACTGTGCCTACCCACACAAGTGAGGTACCATTTTTATCGGGAGACCTGGGGGAACACTGAATGGGAGGAAATTTGTGGATCCACGCAGATTTCAGAACTTTCCATCACAGAAATGTGAGAAAAAAGTGAATTTTTTGGCAAAATTCGAGGTTTGCAGGGGATTCTGGGTAGGAGAATGATGGGGGACCCACGCAAGCCATACCTTGCTGGACTCCCCCGGGTGTCTAGTTTCCAGAAATGTGTGGGTTAGGTAGGTTTCCCTAGATGGCTGCCGAGCCCCGGGCCAAAAACTCATGGGACTCCCCATGCAAAACCAGGTTGGTTTGTGATAGGTAATTTTGATGTCGCCTCAATAGCTTTTGGGCCCTTGCCTGTCGCGGGTCCCTGACCCACCCATGCAAGTGAGGTACCATTGTTATCGGGAGACCTGGGGAACGCTGGGTGGGAGGAATTTGTGGCTCCATGCAGATTCCAGAACTTTCCACCACAGAAATGTGAGAAAAAAGTGAATTGTTCGGCGAAATTTGAGGTTTGCAGGGGATTCTGCGTAGGAGAATGATGGGGGACCCACGCAAGCCATACCTCGCTGGACTCCCCGGGTGTCTAGTTTCCAGAAATGTGTGGGTTTGGTAGGTTTCCCTAGATGGCTGCCGAGCCCCGGCCCAAAACTCATGGGACCCCCATGCAAAACCAGGTTGGTTTGTGATAGGTAATTTTGATGTCGCCTCAATAGCTTTTGGGCCCCTGCCTGTCGCGGATCCTTGACCCACCCACGCAAGTGAGGTACCATTTTTTTCGGAATACTTTGGGGAACGCGGGGTGGGTGGAAATTTGTGGATCCACGCAGATTCCAGAACTTTCCACCACAGAAATGTGGGGAAAATGTGGTTTTTTTGACAATTGTTTAGGTTTGCAAGGGATTCTGGGTAACAGAACCTGGTGGGAGGCAGTCAAGTCACCCCATCCTGGATTCCCCTGGGTGTCTAGTTTTCAAAAATGTATAGGTTTGCAAGGTTTCCCTAGGTGCCGGCAGAGCTATGGTTCAAAAACTACAGCTAGGCACATTGCCAAAAAAGGGTCATTTTTCACTGCGGAATTGAGGTGTGTCCATGTTGTGTTTTGCGCCGTTTCCTGTTGCGGGCACTAGGCCGACCCACACAAGCAAGTGAGGTACCATTTTTCTCGAAAGACTTTGGGGAACGTGGGGTGGGTGGAAATTTGTGGATCCACGCAGATTCCAGAACTTTCCACCACAGAAATGTGGGGAAAATGTGTTTTTTTTGACAATTTTTTAGGTTTGCAAAGGACTCTGGGTAACAGAACCTGGTGGGAGGCAGTCAAGTCACCCCTTTCTGGTTTCCCCTGGGTGTCTAGTTTTCAAAAATGTTTAGGTTTGCTAGGTTTCCCTAGGTGCCGGCAGAGCTATGGTTCAAAAACTACAGCTAGGCACTTTGCCAAAAAAAGGTCATTTTTCACTGCGAAATTGAGGTGTGTCCACGTTGCGTTTTGCGCCGTTTCCTGACGCGGGCACTAGGCCGACCCACACAAGTGAGGTACCATTTTTCTCGAAAGACTTTGGGGAACGCGGGGTGGGTGGAAATTTGTGGATCCACGCAGATTCCAGAACTTTCCACCACAGAAATGTGAGGAAAATGTGTATTTTTTGACAATTTGTTAGGTTTGCAAGGGATTCTGGGTAACAGAACCTGGTGGGAGCCAGTCAAGTCACCCCATCCTGTATTCCCCTGGGTGTCTAGTTTTCAAAAATATATAGGTTTGCTAGGTTTCCATAGGTGCTGGCAGAGCTAGGGTTCAAAAACTACAGCTAGGCACTTTGTCAAAAAGGGTCATTTTTCACTGTGAAATTGGGGTGTGTCCACGTTGCGTTTTGCGCCGTTTCCTGACGCGGGCACTAGGCCTACCCACACAAGTGAGGTACCATTTTTCTCGGAAGACTTTGGGGAACGTGGGGTGGGTGGAAATTTGTGGATCCACGCAGATTCCAGAACATTCCACCACAGAAATGTGAGGAAAATGTGTTTTTTTTAATCAATCTTTTAGGTTTGCAAGGGATTCTGGGTAACAGAACCTGGTGGGAGGCAGTCAAGTCACCCCATCCTGGATTCCCCTGAGTGTCTAGTTTTCAAAAATGTTTAGGTTTGCTAGGTTTCCCTAGGGGCCGGCAGAGCTATGGTTCAAAAACTACAACTAGGCACTTTGCCAAAAAAGGGTCATTTTTCACTGCGAAATTGAGGTGTGTCCACGTTGCGTTTTGCGCCGTTTCCTGTCGCGGGCACTAGGCCGACCCACACAAGTGAGGTATCATTTTTCTCGGAAGACTTTGGGGAACGCGGGGTGGGTAGAAGTTTGTGGATCCACGCAGATTCCAGAACTTTCCACCACAGAAATGTGAGGAAAATGTGTTTTTTTTGACAATTTGTTAGGTTTGCAAGGAATTCTGGGTAACAGAACCTGGTGGGAGCCAGTCAAGTCACCCCATCCTGGATTCCCCTGGGTGTCTAGTTTTCAAAAATATATAGGTTTGCTAGGTTTCCATAGGTGCTGGCAGAGCTAGGGTTCAAAAACAACAGCTAGGCACTTTGTCAAAAAAGGGTCATTTTTCACTGTGAAATTGGGGAGTGTCCACGTTGCGTTTTGCGCCGTTTCCTGTCGCGGGCACTAGGCCTACCCACACAAGTGAGGTACCATTTTTCTCGGAAGACTTTGGGGAACGTGGGGTGGGTGGAAATTTGTGGATCCACACAGATTCCAGAACTTTCCACCACAGAAATGTGAGGAAAATGTGTTTTTTTTAATCAATCTTTTAGGTTTGCAAGGGATTCTGGGTAACAGAACCTGGTGGGAGGCAGTCAAGTCACCCCATCCTGGATTCCCCTGAGTGTCTAGTTTTCAAAAATGTATAGGTTTGCTAGGTTTCCCTAGGTGCCGGCAGAGCTATGGTTCAAAAACTACAACTAGGCACTTTGCCAAAAAAGGGTCATTTTTCACTGCGAAATTGAGGTGTGTCCACGTTGCGTTTTGCGCCGTTTCCTGTCGTGGGCACTAGGCCTACCCACACAAGTGAGGTACCATTTTTCTCGGAAGACTTTGGGGAACGTGGGGTGGGTGGAAATTTGTGGATCCACGCAGATTCCAGAACTTTCCACCACAGAAATGTGAGGAAAATGTGTTTTTTTTTATCAATCTTTTAGGTTTGCAAGGGATTCTGGGTAACAGAACCTGGTGGGAGGCAGTCAAGTCAGCCCATCCTGGATTCCCCTGGGTTTCTAGTTTTCAAAAATGTATAGGTTTGCTAGGTTTCCCTAGGTGCCGGCAGAGCTATGGTTCAAAAACTACAGCTAGGCACTATGCCAAAAAAGGGTAATTTTTCACTGTGAAATTGAGGTGTGTCCACGTTGCGTTTTGCACCATTTCCTGTCGCGGGCACTAGGCCGACCCACACAAGTGAGGTACCATTTTTCTCGGAAGACTTTGGGGAACGCGGGGTGGGTGGAAATTTGTGGATCCACGCAGATTCCAGAACTTTCCACCACAGAAATGTGGGGAAAATGTTTTTTTTTTTACAATTGTTTAGGTTTGCAAGGGATTCTGGGTAACAGAACCTGGTGGGAGGCAGTCAAGTCACCCCATCCTGGATTCCCCTGGGTGTCTAGTTTTCAAAAATGTATAGGTTTGCAAGGTTTCCCTAGGTGCCGGCAGAGCTATGGTTCAAAAACTACAGCTAGGCACATTGCCAAAAAAGGGTCATTTTTCACTGCGGAATTGAGGTGTGTCCATGTTGTGTTTTGCGCCGTTTCCTGTTGCGGGCACTAGGCCGACCCACACAAGTGAGGTACCATTTTTCTCGAAAGACTTTGGGGAATGTGGGGTGGGTGGAAATTTGTGGATCCACGCAGATTCCAGAACTTCCCACCACAGAAATGTGGGGAAAATGTGTTTTTTTTGACAATTTTTTAGGTTTGCAAAGGACTCTGGGTAACAGAACCTGGTGGGAGGCAGTCAAGTCATCCCTTTCTGGTTTCCCCTGGGTGTCTAGTTTTCAAAAATGTATAGGTTTGCTAGGTTTCCCTAGGTGCCGGCAGAGCTATGGTTCAAAAACTACAGCTAGGCACTTTGCCAAAAAAAGGTCATTTTTCACTGCGAAATTGAGGTGTGTCCACGTTGCGTTTTGCGCCGTTTCCTGTCGCGGGCACTAGGCCGACCCACACAAGTGAGGTATCATTTTTCTCGGAAGACTTTGGGGAACGCGGGGTGGGTGGAAATTTGTGGATCCACGCAGATCCCAGAACTTTCCACCACAGAAATGTGAGGAAAATGTGTTTTTTTTGACAATTTGTTAGGTTTGCAAGGGATTTTGGGTAACAGAACCTGGTGGGAGCCAGTCAAGTCACCCCATCCTGGATTCCCCTGGGTGTCTAGTTTTCAAAAATATATAGGTTTGCTAGGTTTCCATAGGTGCTGGCAGAGCTAGGGTTCAAAAACTACAGCTAGGCACTTTGTCAAAAAAGGGTCATTTTTCACTGTGAAATTGGGGTGTGTCCACGTTGCGCTTTGCGCCGTTTCCTGTCGCGGGCACTAGGCCTACCCACACAAGTGAGGTACCATTTTTCTCGGAAGACTTTGGGGAACGTGGGGTGTGTGGAAATTTGTGGATCCACGCAGATTCCAGAACTTTCCACCACAGAAATGTGAGGAAAATGTGTTTTTTTTAATCAATCTTTTAGGTTTGCAAGGGATTCTGGGTAACAGAACCTAGTGGGAGGCAGTCAAGTCACCCCATCCTGGATTCCCCTGAGTGTCTAGTTTTCAAAAATGTATAGGTTTGCTAGGTTTCCCTAGGTGCCGGCAGCGCTATGGTTCAAAAACTACAACTAGGCACTTTGCCAAAAAAGGGTCATTTTTCACTGCGAAATTGAGGTGTGTCCACGTTGCGTTTTGCGCCGTTTCCTGTCGCGGGCACTAGGCCTACCCACACAAGTGAGGTACCATTTTTCTCGGAAGACTTTGGGGAACGCGGGGTGGGTGGAAATTTGTGGATCCACGCAGATTCCAGAACTTTCCACCACAGAAATGTGGGGAAAATTTGTTTTTTTTGACAATTGTTTAGGTTTGCAAGGGATTCTGGGTAACAGAACCTGGTGGGAGGCAGTCAAGTCACCCCATCCTGGATTCCCCTGGGTGTCTAGTTTTCAAAAATGTATAGGTTTGCAAGGTTTCCCTAGGTGCCGGCAGAGCTATGGTTCAAAAACTACAGCTAGGCACTTTGTCAAAAAAGGGTCATTTTTCACTGTGAAATTGGGGTGTGTCCACGTTGCGTTTTGCGCCGTTTCCTGTCGCGGGCACTAGGCCTACCCACAAAAGTGAGGTACCATTTTTCTCGGAAGACTTTGGGGAACGTGGGGTGGGTGGAAATTTGTGGATCCACGCAGATTCCAGAACTTTCCACCACAGAAATGTGAGGAAAATGTGTTTTTTTTAATCAATCTTTTAGGTTTGCAAGGGATTCTGGGTAACAGAACCTGGTGGGAGGCAGTCAAGTCACCCCATCCTGGATTCCCCTGAGTGTCTAGTTTTCAAAAATGTATAGGTTTGCTAGGTTTCCCTAGGTGCCGGCAGAGCTATGGTTCAAAAACTACAACTAGGCACTTTGCCAAAAAAGGGTCATTTTTCACTGCGAAATTGAGGTGTGTCCACGTTGCGTTTTGCGCCGTTTCCTGTCGTGAGCACTAGGCCTACCCACACAAGTGAGGTACCATTTTTCTCGGAAGACTTTGGGGAACGTGGGGTGGGTGGAAATTTGTGGATCCACGCAGATTCCAGAACTTTCCACCACAGAAATGTGAGGAAAATGTGTTTTTTGTTATCAATCTTTTAGGTTTGCAAGGGATTCTGGGTAACAGAACCTGGTGGGAGGCAGTCAAGTCAGCCCATCCTGGATTCCCCTGGGTTTCTAGTTTTCAAAAATGTATAGGTTTGCTAGGTTTCCCTAGGTGCCGGCAGAGCTATGGTTCAAAAACTACAGCTAGGCACTATGCCAAAAAGGGTAATTTTTCACTGCGAAATTGAGGTGTGTCCACGTTGCGTTTTGCGCCATTTCCTGTCGCGGGCACTAGGCCTACCCACACAAGTGAGGTACCATTTTTCTCGGAAGACTTTGGGGAACGCGGGGTGGGTGGAAATTTGTGGATCCACGCAGATTCCAGAACTTTCCACCACAGAAATGTGGGGAAAATGTGTTTTTTTGACAATTGTTTAGGTTTGCAAGGGATTCTGGGTAACAGAACCTGGTGGGAGGCAGTCAAGTCACCCCATCCTGGATTCCCCTGGGTGTCTAGTTTTCAAAAATGTATAGGTTTGCAAGGTTTCCCTAGGTGCCGGCAGAGCTATGGTTCAAAAACTACAGCTAGGCACTTTGTCAAAAAAGGGTAATTTTTCACTGTGAAATTGGGGTGTGTCCACGTTGCGTTTTGCGCCGTTTCCTGTCGCGGGCACTAGGCCTACCCACACAAGTGAGGTACCATTTTTCTCGGAAGACTTTGGTGAACGTGGGGTGGGTGGAAATTTGTGGATCCACGCAGATTCCAGAACTTTCCACCACAGAAATGTGAGGAAAATGTGTTTTTTTAATCAATCTTTTAGGTTTGCAAGGGATTCTGGGTAACAGAACCTGGTGGGAGGCAGTCAAGTCACCCCATCCTGGATTCCCCTGAGTGTCTAGTTTTCAAAAATGTATAGGTTTGCTAGGTTTCCCTAGGTGCCGGCAGAGCTATGGTTCAAAAACTACAACTAGGCACTTTGCCAAAAAGGGTCATTTTTCACTGCGAAATTGAGGTGTGTCCACGTTGCGTTTTGCGCCGTTTCCTGTCGTGGGCACTAGGCCTACCCACACAAGTGAGGTACCATTTTTCTCGGAAGACTTTGGGGAACGTGGGGTGGGTGGAAATTTGTGGATCCACACAGATTCCAGAACTTTCCACCACAGAAATGTGAGGAAAATGTGTTTTTTGTTATCAATCTTTTAGGTTTGCAAGGGATTCTGGGTAACAGAACCTGGTGGGATCCAGTCAAGTCACCCCATCCTGGATTCCCCTGGGTGTCTAGTTTTCAAAAATGTATAGGTTTGCTAGGTTTCCCTAGGGGCCGGCAGAGCTATGGTTCAAAAACTACAGCTAGGCCCTTTGCAAAAAAAGGGTAATTTTTCATTGTGAAAATGTGGTGTGTTCACGTTGGGTTTTGAGCCACTTCCTGTCGTGGGCACTATGCCTACCCACACAAGTGAGGTACCATTTTTATCGAGAGACTTAGGGTAATTCAGATTTGTAAAGCAACTGTTATTACCTATTGACTTTCCATGCATTCTGCCTTCCAAATGAAAGACATTGTGTAAAAGAAGTAATTTGAAAAAATGACCGATAATTCTCATGCTAGTATGAGTATTCCCAATTTCGGAAATGTGCAAATATCTACTGTTTCTAAACTCTATATTTTGTTCCCATTTCAGAAATACATATGTGTCTTTCATACCGATTTTTCCATGTATACATTTTCCCACAATAATTGCTATATACCCGGTACATAATAAAAAACCATTGCAAGACGCTGCTCAGTTGTTGGCTCTGGGTTCGTCGGGTTCTTGGTGAACCTACAAGTCCTATATATCCCCACAACCAGTAAGGTCCAGCGGATGTAACGGTATATTGCTTTCAAAGAGCTGTCATAATTAGAAGAAGTTACAGGTGAAAACGTTGACTCAAAAGGCTGTTTTTTTCAACTAATTTTCAATTTTTCCTATATTTAACTGTTAGTTTCTATAAAGAAACCTTGATGGATCTACACAAATGACCCCTTGCTGAATTCAGAATTGTGTCTACTTTTCTAAAATGTATAGTTGTCTAGGATCCATTATTGCTTTCATACCCATTTCTACCATTAACTGGGAGGAGGTTGAAAACACAAAAAATAGCAAAAATAGGCTATGTCCCAGAAAAATGCCAAAACTGTGTAAAAAATGTTGGTTTTCTGACAAAAGTCTGTCATTCCCTAAAAGCTGGGAAAATGGTGATTTCAGCCCCACAAACCCTTTTTTGATACCATTTGCAGGGAAAAACCCAGACGCTTTTTTCATTTGCAGCCCTTTTTTCGCATTTTCCCCAAAACCCCCAAAATTTAGCTGTATTTTGGCTAATTTCTGGGACCCCTCCAGGGGAATCCACAAACCCTGGGTACCTTTACAATCCCCATGATGTTGGGAAAAAAGGACGCAAATTTGGCGAGGATACCTTATGTGGTCAAAAAGTTACAGGGGCCTAAGCGCGTACTACCCCAAATAGCCAAAAAAAGGCTTAGCACGGGGGGGGAAAGGCCTAGCAGCGAAGGGGTTAAAAAAGATTTTTTTTTCTGAGAAACATTAAAGACCAATTTGGAGAACGCGGCTTGTTATTTGATCTTAATGTGACAAAGTGCCTTTTAAGAAGGTGCCATTTATTAATGAAAATAATGAAATTACACACAATGAGACACATAAAAGATCAAACTTAAAGTTAAGGCTGCTGAAGGAATGCATTTTGCTCAGACTACAAACCACCCTCCCCAAAGAATACAATAGCATTTGCCGGTGTTGGCTAGTCCATGGATCGGCCCACTCAGAGAAGCGCCGAGAATCATCTGTGTGTGCTATACAAGACAGAAAAACATAAGATTATAAGATGTCCTGAAATATGGAGCCATAGCTGGAGTTTAAACTTAGTAAGGGGGCACCAGCAAGAAGAGTTATGTAGTTAGGGTTCATCCCGTACATTAATCCGTCTGGGATAAAACTGATATCCCAACTTCTGTACGAAAAATATCAATTAATATTCCACATCTAAGCATTTCTATAGAAATTACTATAAACAAAACATAATCTGACTATATATTTTCCAATGTGCCTACAATTGTAAGTGTATTAGTACATCTTCCTTTGTATCAACGATTGTGAAAGGTTTTTGGCAAATAACTTTGTATTTTTGAGGCTGACAAAACAAAGGTGGTTAAAAAGACAGATTTGGTTATGTTGACATTCTGTTGTTAATTAACAATTAATGAAAGGCTGGATCGATCTTTTGTACGGACATTAAGTCGAAAATGTAAGCAGCACTTATGTTAAATAAATAAATAAGCCCGGGGACCAGTCCAGAATTTTGAGTCACTGCCTTAACGCAGAAATTAAACTCTGGCAAACCAGAAACCATATGTTCCAGAACAATTCAGCCTCCACCCTGTCATGGGCCCGAATTACAATTCCTTTGTACACGTAAATCAGGGCAGGAGCATGGGTGCTCACAAGCAGAGGATTATCTTGATAAACACACTGACCAGCCACACAAACAGGCCGGTTTATTGCATTCGCAAACGTTTTACAGGTTGATGCCAGCCTAGAAAAGCAGGCGCATTCACTCCTGTACAAAGCTGAGGTAACAGAAAAGGAAAATGTGCATGGGGGTATAGGAGAATGATTTTGTCCATAGGCATTTTTTTCCAAAAGAAGATAAAACAATGAAAATAATAAATGTGATTTTGCACATTTCCGCAATTACTGCCACTGAAATGTGTCTGATAGGCAGGGGTATGTCTGAAAATCTACAGTGTGCATACGTTTACTTGTGAAATCGTAATGCATTTTGCTACTAACCAAAAATGCAAACATTTATACAAATCATGTTAAATCCCAGTACTTACAGTTACAAACCGTATGGACCATCTTCCTTTACCTAGCCATTCCCCAAAGGTAGCAGAGTTTATATGCCTAATAAAGGCACACTTAGACAACAATGTGCAAATGGGTTATAACTAATTAGGACGTTGGAATGTTGAGAGCTCCACTGAAAGATAATGGGGTGGCTCCGGGGTTAGAATGTTGGATCAGAAGGCTTATACCAACCATTGGGATGGTTTAAGCCATCTGATTCAACATTCCAATGTTTGTCTTTCTGTTTCTCCCTTTCTAATTTAGAACATTCTACCCTTAGTAGGTGGAATGTTCTAATAGACCTGTTGTTTAAGGCCCTCACTCTTGTTAGAGGTGCTCGTCTGCAGCTTGGGCTTTTAACTTGGGTTTAGGGCCTCAGCAGGCTATTCTGCTATAGCCTACCACCTCATTTAATGTCCAAGCTCAGTGGAGTTCCAAATATGCCTAACAGACTACTGCAACTGCTCTGGCCCAGAAACTACATGTTTCTCTAACTGTAATCTTCCACTTGCTCCCAATTTTTAAAAAAAAGAATCAATCTCAAACCCTATTCATGCAGACAAAGTGTTCCATAGAAAGGAAAAAGGATGTCTTCAAGACAAAATAGCCAAGTACCTTACAGCCTATACAATAAGATCTTCAAAAGCATCACTACCCGAGCGATCCACGGTCTGCAAAACATGCCTAACAGTGAGGTCAGTATTAGGACCCCTATGGAACTATTTGGCTGGTCAGATCTGAAAGACCTCAGAACACCTCTAATTCATGAAAGCTTTAAAGCATAGTTCTTCACAGAGCAACACTGAGAACATGTCATACTCATATGCTAATTTTTGTCTGTCTAGGCACTGAATTTCTCTGTGCATGCCCTCTCTTCTCCTTCTCAATCAAGACCCTCTTGACTCATTCTTTCACCTGTGGCAGTTCCTACCAATTCCTACCTAAGACTGATAACGATTTCATCTTCATAAATCAAGGATGGATGGCTCGATTTTATCTAACAGAAGGCACACTCACACTTAGAATCTGTCTGAAATCAGTGGTGCTTGCTCCAGTAGCGGTCGGTGGTGGGAGTGCCGCCGGGCGTTGACGTGGGGCGGGGGAGGGGCAGGGTGGGGGGGTAGCAAACTACGGATTGCGGGCGATTACAGGTAAGTACACATATAAATAAATAAAACGAATTTCGTTTCTCGCGCTGCATCGCCAAATGCGATGCAGCGCGCGCAACGAAATTCGTTTTATTTATTTATATGTGTACTTACCTGTAATCGCCCGCAATCCGTAGTTTGCTACCCCCCCAACCTGCCCCTCCCACGCCCCACGTCAGCGCCCGGCGGCACTCCCACCACCGACCGCTACTGGCCTGCTCTGTACCTAATCCGATTGACATCTGCACTGCAACTGACCAATTGGCACCTACGATCAACTCATTCCCACTGACAACTGCACTTCAAATGCACACTCTGGTATTGCATTGCTCCCACTGGCACCTGCATTAACAATGCACCTGTCCTTATTGCATTACACCACCAAGAACCAGCAGCTTTCTTCTTCTAGTCAAGAAAGCAACTTTCTTAACCCTCAACGGTCAGGATTCTGCCCTAGGTTTGGCATTGAGACAGTAGTAATATTAGCCACCAGACACATTTTCCTGAAATTGGAGGCTTGAGGAGGGACAACCTCATTCTTTTAGATCTCTAAGTGGTTTCAACACGGTTTTTTCACAACAGGCTACTTATTTGTCTGGCGAGCACTGGTGTTACAGGCACAGCTTTGGTGTGTATCTGTTCCTTCATAAATGGCTGCTCCCAGGCTGTGATCATTGCTCCTTTCTGTTCCTCTTATAAAGATGTCCATTGAAGTATTTCACAAGGTTATGCCCTCAATCTCACTCTCTTGAATATTAATGTCTACCCTCACGCAGCTTATATTCAGTCATTTGGTTTGATGTTCGATGCTTATGCCGATGACACTCAGTTTATCAGTAGATCCTTAGGTTACACAGGAATAGGTCCCAGTGGGGACGCAGAGTGCTGGGGGTTTGCTGGTTCTACACCCTGGAGGACTCAGTTGCCCAGAGCCCATTGCCCCCGAGAGAAGGGGCCTGCGCACACCGTCTCCTGTTGCCACCTGATGCGCTTAAAGCTCCGAGAAGACTCCCGCAGCGCAGGACGCAGAGTGCTCGGGTTTGTTGGTTCTTTACCCCAGAGGACTCAATTGCCCAGAGTTCATTGCCCCCAAGAGGAGGGGCCTGCCCACAGCCGCCTCCTGTTGCTGCCTGATGCGTTTTAATCGCTGAGAATGCTCCCGTGGCATGGGACGCAGAGTCCTTGGACTTGTTGGTTCTTTACCCCGGAGGACTCAATTGCCCAGAGTCCATTGCCCCCAAGAGGAGGGACCTGTCCACATCACCTCCTGTTGCCGCCTGACGTGCTTAAAGCGCCGAGAAGACTCCCGTGGGAGGCAGAGTGCTGGGGGTTTGTTGGTTTTTTACCCCGGAGGTCTCCATTGCCCAGAGTCCATTGCCCCCAAGAGGAGGGGCTTGTCCACAGCCATCTCATGTTGCCACCTGATGTGCTTAAAGAGCTTAGAAGACTCCCGCGGGCCGCACCCGGGCTAATCCTGGGCCAAAGGCCGCCACGTGCTGTGCTCGTCAGCCCCCGAAGGAGGCCCATCCTGGTCAGCTCTAATATTGCTCAGAGTAACCACTGTGTATCTACAGCTGTGTTATCAATGTCATCATGTGCACCTGAAGTGGACTCTATGGAGAAGAGCAGGGATGAACTCCTAAATGGTAGTAACTGCGTACCTGCTGCTAAAAGAAAATGCAAAAGCAATCGACAAACAGTTGGGAGACCAATCACGCAAACTGATAGAAAGAAGGAATTGACCAAAGGCAGCGACATTGAACCTGCTAGGGACTTGGCTTTTATTAAATGGGACAACGAAGTGGATACATTCAAATCATTAATTGATAAATGTATTGCTCCCTTGTTTGGTAAATTGCATAGCTTAGAACTGATGCTTATTGCTTTGTCAATGAAATTTTATAATATCTCTCAAATGTCAGCGACTCCTGGAGCGGCCAGAAGGCGGCTCATTTAAGTGTCACTAGAGCTGAGAAACAACACTGTCCTATAGCCAATCCTAGGCCTCTATCACAAAATATAGGGGTAGGCAACAACTGTGAGATAGGACCCCCCAGGGCCCCGCTCGGGAAGAAGCAAATTAGTACCAGTAACAGAGAACGCTGGTGGGGAGTCAGGGAATATAAGGGGGGGTCAGCAGAGGATCAAGTATTCATGTCCAGAAGAGAGCTATTCTCCTACACTGAATCTACCACCTAAATGTTGTCCCTATGTAGTTGTAATGATAGGAGTCCCTGAGCTACCCTTACCTCCGAGGAAATCACCCCAAGCTATGCAATAAAGTTTGCCACTGGCTAAGTAAAGATACTCAATTCAATGTGAGGGAAGATAGTGGCATCCTTTTTGCTAGAAGGGTGGGGTGGGTTGGTCGGGGTAGAAAGCATCTAACGGCTGATTGTATTGTGGTTAATTGCAGATATTCCTTATTGGCGAGGAGATTGTTTTAGACAACGCTAGAAGAGGGTATTGGCATTGTGCCATTGGGCTTTTTTTACAAGCATTTACAGCCCACAAACAGTGATACACAGAGTCTTCCACTTAGAATCCTGGATGACTCTCCTATTCCCACTGCCAACAGATTCCTTCCACTAGCAAGTCTTGATTGTAATGATTGACTCCCTGATATATCTATCCCCTTTTGTTGAATATAAGAAGGTGGTGGTGCCTCTGCCGCCAGTGCTACCAAACAGTAATGTTAGTATAGAACAGTTGGTGATAGGTGATTCAGCTCTTAGAACCGTTAGTTGGAATGTTGCTGGAGTTATATCCAAGGTGATGGACCCTGAAGAGTTAAACTTGATCAAACAATATGTTGTAATATTATATGAAGAAACCTGGGCATATAAACCATTTTTTGTGGATGGATATGAGTGCTTTTATGTGCCTGCTAAAAGAGCCCCAGGGGGGTAGACTATCTTGATCCATATATCAAAATTGTTATTCCTGTAAGACATAGGGGATACAGGTTTTATGGGTTGTGGTATCACGAAATGTTAACTTTTTTTGTCAATTTTTATTACTCTATATTTAATCTAGGCTGTCAAATCACAATACTGGTCAGCGTATTGACTATCTTGGAGGCTAGAGCCCTTCTGTGGTTGCAACACTTTAATGCGGTTCTTGGTGACAATTTTAATGCCAAAATAGGTTAGCCCTGCCTCGATGTGAACCCATTTGGGAGGGAGGAGTACCCCAACCACCCCTTAGAGGCTGGTGAAAGGGGCTGGAGGTTGGTAAGAGCCCTGGGGCAGACTGATTTACTCAACCTAGAGTTGTTAGTAGGGCAAGGCCTTACCTACAAATCAACCATTGTAGGATGGGGAAGGGGAACAACAATTGATTATGTATTCTTATCTAGGCCCATGGGAGTGTTGGTTCAATCGGGGGATGTTTTAGACACCTGTCACAGTGATCACAACCCCATTGTATTTAATTGTTAATACCCCTAGGTGAAGTAAGTGTAAGTAAACCAAGCCTGATTGGTCTGAGCGCTAGAGAAAAGGGCCTCAGAATCAGCTGGCGTAGTATCTCAATCCCTGTCCTAGTCCAATCTTTAGTTAGTGACAATCTCAGCAAGTTTATAAACCTATTGCTTGTGGTTGACCCTTCTTCTGAGGAGGTGCTGGTGGCCTTTTGGGCTCTTAATTATTCAGCCAACCAAATTATGATGGGCCTTTCTGCCTCAAGAAGACAGGGGAAAACTGGGTGGTTTGACCATGATTGTAGGATTGCAAATATGTGGCTTAGAGAGGCACTTAATGCCTGGCCAAAAATGTAAGAGGGTGTTATCAGTTCTAGAGCAAATTATAGGTCTACCATAAAGATTAGGAAGCAAACTTTGAAGGAAGAGACATGGGGCCGACTAATGTATACTTGCACTAAGGGAGATTCCAGGGATTCTCGAGATTGTCAAGGGCAAGAATCTGCTCCTAGACGTCCCTAAGGATATAAGTACATATATATCTCCTGAGCAGTGGCTAACTCATTTCTCTGCAATGTACACCACGGACTCGAGCATGCCACTTGATAGTGATGAGGAAACACTCAAGTACCCCCTAGATATTAGATTAGGGATGGATGAGGTTTGGGAGGCTGTTCAGATCAGTCCTGGTAATACGACTCACGGCCCGACTGGGTTCCTAAGGACTTACATAAAACAAACATCTCCTTTTGGGCCCCGCTAATTACTAATACTCTTAAAAATCCCTGGGAGAGATCATTGCTTGCTAGGTTTCAGATGGGCTCAACACAGCATAGATTATGCTTCCCTCCCTGCCAGTTTGATTACAACTCTGTATTAACCTGCCTTTGTGATGGCACCACAATGCAGACCTTGGACCATCTGGTGTTATTCTGTCTGATGTATAACTACCCACAAAGAAGATATTTGCTCCCCATCTTAAGATCCAGGGGTTTTTATCAATTCAGACCAGCTTTTCTTCATCTCCAGATGTTGGCCGACCCAGCTATTATAGTTGCAGTTGTTATTTTTATTGTTTTCTTTTTTGTGTGTCCTCATTCTGCCAACTTTCTTACTGGTATAGATCTCACCCCTCGAAAGGAAGGAGGGGTAGATAAGCATGTCCCCGCAAAGAATGCTGCTGTTTCCACAGTCATCTCCCTCCCATAAAGGCAAGGACGGAGGGGAGCCGGGACCACCAACATGCATGGCTTAATCATTGGACCCGCTTAGCTGTTGTCTCCAAACTACATACGGTGCCCAGACCTTCTCCAAACTTTTAACGTCACAAGTAATATCAGTCTGGCTCGTATACTTGATACTTCTGAGGCAGTCAACAGTGAGTGGGGAATTTTCAGATTTCCAAAGTCTGCATTTCTCTCGCCTCGCCAACAAAATCACATAAAAAACAAATTTTGTTATGACGGGATTTGCTCATAAGCATGCTTCTGGATACAGCCCAAAGAATATAGGTCGAGGGCTTACCTCTATCCGTTGACCAATCACTTCCTCTATAAAGTTACATACCGACATCCAGAAGGAGGCGATCTTGGGACACTGCATAAACATATGCAGGTCATTTGCCGATGGGAGCATACACTTCGGACATGCATATACATTCCCAGTCACTCTTAAGAGCCTGGTCGAATATCAATATATCCTATAGGTGGTAAACAGATGATTTCTCTTAAGTGAGGCGGGTTTCACCACTGCACGTAGAGTGAAGACGGAAGCTTGCCATGCTTGCATTAAGTCACCCTCCCCATATCCCTCTTCCCACAGGTTGAAGATGTCTGACAAGCTCTTATCATCTGCCTCCAAAAAGGCCCAATACCAGAATGTGACTTCCTTTTTTAGTGTGCCAGTTCTCATTGCCTGTTCTAACCATGGCTCATCTTCCTCTTCAACCCACTCTTCGGCGGTCCACCAGTAGCGTAGCTGGTAATATTTAAATCTTGTTAGTTGTCCCTTGGTACAGTTGCTTAAGACCTCCCAGCCCACTAAACTAGATCCCATTCTGAGATCTGTCCAGTAGCTTAAACCCGTGGATTTTAAGGGTTGGCTAAGCTGGTCTAGCAAACAGTCAGGGGTGCCCGGGGAGTCCCAAATCAGTGCCAAGGATGAATAATATGGTACACCTAGCCTCCTCCGAAAATATACCCATGTTTTTAAGGCCGTTTTCAAAATCTTTAACCTCACCTTTTTGAAATATTTCGGATCCCCATACTTAAACAAAAAGTGGCACTGCCCCTGACTTAAATCTCCAAGCAATGCCTCAAAGAGTCTCCCCATTGGTGAGCAGTCTGGTTTGTTTGCAAACATACGGAAGTTCTTAAAATGGAAAGCATGACAATATATAGGCAAATCCGGGAGAACCAGTCCACCCACCTCCAGCCTTCTCCTCAGTTTTTTCCATGCTATCCTGGGTCCCTTTGATGCCCAAATAAAAATGTCTATTTTTCCCTGGAGCTTAGCTATATCTTCTCTCTAAAATGTCAATGGTATGGAGTTAAAAAGAAAGGTAATTTTTGGAAGAATGATGATCTTAATCAGATTAACTCTACCAAATATATTTAATGGCAAATTGGCCCATCTTGTTAGCAGTCTCCCTATCTCCTGGCTCACTTTTTTCCAGTTAACTCTAGGGATTTCTTCGAGCTTCTGTGTTATTAAAATACCAAGGTATCTCATATGGGTTTTTGCCCCCAACTACTGTTTCTCTGTTTCCAATCCATAACTTCGGTTTTATCTGCGTTCACCTTATACCCAGATACCTTGCCGAAGCTCTGTTCCTTTGCCATCAGGATAGGAATTGCAGCCTGCGGGTTTGTGGTATAAAGGATCAGATCATCCGCATCAAAGCTAATTTTGCCACTAGCCCAGGTGTCTTAAAAGGAATTATAGTGGGATCTGCTCTAATCTGCTGTGCAAAGGGCTCAATATATAGGTTAAAAAGAAGTGGAGACAGGGGACATCCCTTTCTCGTACCCCTAGTGATGTGAAACCAGTCAGAAAGCTCTCCATTAACCAACACCCTAGCATAAGGGAGGCAATAGAGGTTCTGCACAGCCGTCACTGTATTGTGTGGAAATCCAAAGCTCTTGAGGGTTTCCCAGAGATATACCCAATGTACTTGGTCGAAGGCCTTTGCTGCGTCTACAGCCACTACAGTTAAAGGCAATTTCTGAGTCAAGGGTCAAGACTGATTTGCATATGGCTATGTCTGAACTGGGGTGGCGTGGTGAAGCAAAATAACAATGGATTAAACCCAGATCTGTGACTGGGGGTGAATGTTTGCCAATGTGCAGCATTCCGTCCATCATCTTGTGTGTTTTGCATTTCGCCCTATGTGGGAAGCGTATGCCCAGACGTGGGTCCCGTGCTCACTACGCCACTGGAGTCAAGCTATCCTGGCTGATGAAGGCTGATAGCCTGAAACCGGTCCTAGGATGCTTGATTCCGGTCCAGGGAAGACATGGCTTGGCAGTTCTGTCTGGACTGTTCCCATGAGGCACACGGTCAAGACTGATTTGCATATGGCTATGTCTGAACTGGGGTGGCGTGGTGAAGCAAAATAACAATGGATTAAACCCAGATCTGTGACTGGGGGTGAATGTTTGCCAATGTGCAGCATTCCGTCCATCATCTTGTGTGTTTTGCATTTCGCCCTATGTGGGAAGGGTATGCCCAGACGTGGGTCCCGTGCTCACTACGCCACTGGAGTCAAGCTATCCTGGCTGATGAAGGCTGATAGCCTGAAACCGGTCCTAGGATGCTTGATTCCGGTCCAGGGAAGACATGGCTTGGCAGTTCGGTCTGGACTGTTCCCATGAGGCACAGGGTCAAGACTGATTTGCATATGGCTATGTCTGAACTGGGGTGGCGTGGTGAAGCAAAATAACAATGGATTAAACCCAGATCTGTGACTGGGGGTGAATGTTTGCCAATGTGCAGCATTCCGTCCATCATCTTGTGTGTTTTGCATTTCGCCCTATGTGGGAAGGGTATGCCCAGACGTGGGTCCCGTGCTCACTACGCCACTGGAGTCAAGCTATCCTGGCTGATGAAGGCTGATAGCCTGAAACCGGTCCTAGGATGCTTGATTCCGGTCCAGGGAAGACATGGCTTGGCAGTTCGGTCTGGACTGTTCCCATGAGGCACAGGGTCAAGACTGATTTGCATATGGCTATGTCTGAACTGGGGTGGCGTGGTGAAGCAAAATAACAATGGATTAAACCCAGATCTGTGACTGGGGGTGAATGTTTGCCAATGTGCAGCATTCCGTCCATCATCTTGTGTGTTTTGCATTTCGCCCTATGTGGGAAGGGTATGCCCAGACGTGGGTCCCGTGCTCACTACGCCACTGGAGTCAAGCTATCCTGGCTGATGAAGGCTGATAGCCTGAAACCGGTCCTAGGATGCTTGATTCCGGTCCAGGGAAGACATGGCTTGGCAGTTCGGTCTGGACTGTTCCCATGAGGCACAGGGTCAAGACTGATTTGCATATGGCTATGTCTGAACTGGGGTGGCGTGGTGAAGCAAAATAACAATGGATTAAACCCAGATCTGTGACTGGGGGTGAATGTTTGCCAATGTGCAGCATTCCGTCCATCATCTTGTGTGTTTTGCATTTCGCCCTATGTGGGAAGGGTATGCCCAGACGTGGGTCCCGTGCTCACTACGCCACTGGAGTCAAGCTATCCTGGCTGATGAAGGCTGATAGCCTGAAACCGGTCCTAGGATGCTTGATTCCAGTCCAGGGAAGACATGGCTTGGCAGTTCGGTCTGGACTGTTCCCATGAGGCACAGGGTCAAGACTGATTTGCATATGGCTATGTCTGAACTGGGGTGGCGTGGTGAAGCAAAATAACAATGGATTAAACCCAGATCTGTGACTGGGGGTGAATGTTTGCCAATGTGCAGCATTCCGTCCATCATCTTGTGTGTTTTGAATTTCTGAGTCTCCGCCATATCGATCACCCCCATCATCAAGTATGTAAGCTCATTTAGCTGCCTCCCTGGAATTAAACCTCTCTGATCGGAATGTACAATGCCCTTAATGACCTGCGCTACTCTTGAAGCTACTATCCCTGAAAAGATCTTATAATCGGTATTCAAAAGCGATATTGGTGTGTAGGAATCTGCTCTTGTCGGGTCTTTATTTGGTTTCAAAATTAGAACCACCGTTGCCTCTGACCAAGATAGGGCTGCGTCCTCCCCCCCTATATTAATTGCATTGAATACATCTTTCAGGGATGGAATTAGTTTATCTATAATTTGGGTAAAGAGCTCTACTGGAAGGCCATCTGGCCCTGCCGCTTTCCTGGCGGTCATTTTCCTACATTGTGCCCTGATCTCCTCCTCAGTAATCTCAGCTATTATAGTTACAGTTGTGTCCTTTTTAATCTGAATGCTGATATTAATAGGTAATTACCATTTTTTATGCACCAAGGCTTGTTGTTTTATTCAGTTTTTATGATTCATGTAATGTTTTTTATTTATCTGTTTTTAACACTTGTGTATTAATATCTGTGCTTTTACTTGTACTTTTATGATTATTAATTAATAATCGAATAAAGATTTTCAATCAATCAAAATAAAACCCCAGTTTAAAAGCTGCTTTTGTGCCATATGTAGACTGTGATACACTCTGCCTAAAAACACATAAATTGGAGATCTTAATTTTTGATATTCCATCTGCTTGGTCAGTGGTATGGTGGCTATCGGATCTTGGTCCCCACGTCTGATACCTTCCAATTGACATCAGGCATCATTTTCTAAAATAATCTGACTCACATCGACAAACTCACCTCCACTTTCTGTTAAAAAAAAAATCACCCCACTTCACGAATATTCTCGAGAAGATGTAATTCAAGCCTTAATTCTTTGAGACTGGATTGTCACAATTCTTTTTACACAAGTTTACCTGCTTACATTATGGTAAGGCTTCAATGCTTTCAAAGTGCAGTAGAGTGGCTCACTTTAGATTTGAACAAACACTCTAGAATATCCTCACTACTGCATCACAAACTTAAACCCACACAAAGGTACTGACATGAACATTAGAGATCATATACTAGGCTTGGGAACTATACAAACTGAGAGGCCAATTTACAAAATGTATTTTGTAGTATGTTTAGTAGCATTTCATTAGTACTACTACATTACTACAAAATGGTGATCACAAACCTACATGTGCAAATCTCCACCTCCCCAATCTTTGTATTGGGAGATCCTCATACATGTTAGTTTACTACTTAGCAGGAAATATGGGAGGGACAAAGGGGAGTGGCTGGGAAAAGGGGCATACTTACTACTAAATGGGAGGGGTTTAGGAGGGAGTAACAGAGGTATAGGAGAAGTTAGAGAGGGGTTTAGAGATGGGGTTAGAGAGGTAGATGCACCCATCACCAAAAGAGTAAGCACATTGCTATTCACAAACTGCACTTCTAAAGTTACTACAGCCAAAAAGGGGCCCAAAACTGTAGTACATTACTCTAGCTCAGAAATGGAGTAAGTTCAGTACCACACATGGCCAGCCACTGGTACAGAAACACCCTTCTAAAGAGAATAATTGAGATATGGGGCCACATGCATCAAAGTTAGGAATTGCGATTCCTAAATTGCGATTTTTAAGAAATCGCAATTTAGGAATCGCAATTCCTTATGCATGTAGAAATCGCAAAAAATTTGCAATTCCTACACATTTCTTATTTACGACTCGCAAATTGCGAATCGCAAATAAGGAATTGCTTCCCATTCATTCCTATGGGCCTAGAGGCCCATAGGAATCAATAGGAATTGCATGCGCAATTTGCGAGTACCAAATAGGTATTCGCAAATTGCGCATGCAATTTCAAGGGTGCAAGGGTGCCAAAAGGACACCCTGATGCACCCCTGAAATTGCAATTTAAAAACATGTTGCACACACACATGCCCCAAGGGCATGTATGTGTGCAACATAGAACTTTGAAAAATGCACTTTTGTGCATTTTTCAAAGTTCTCGCAAATTACCATCAACTTTGAGTTGATGGTAATTTGCATTTCTTAAATGCGAAATCGCTATTTTTTTTTTGTTGCATTGCATTTAGGGAATCGCAATTTGCGATTCCCTAAATGCAATCGCAATTTAAGTAATCGCAAATTTAGCGATTACTCAAATAGCGATTTTTGCAATTGGGATGATGCATCCCAAATGCAAAAATTGCGGTGGCAAAGGGGCAGATTCTGCGAATCTGCCCCTTTGCGACCGCAATTTGCAATGATGCATGTGCCCCATGGTCTTTAAAATTCCATGGAAAAGAATGTGAAATTAAATTATGTAAAATAGATAAAAATATAGGTAAATATGATTTCATGTTAAAAAAATATCTAAGTAATGGAGATATGGTCTTTAAAACCCCATGGAAAAGAATGTTAAATTAAATTATTTAAAATAGATAAAAATATAAATACATGTGATTTAATGTTAAAAAGGTATCTAAGTATCTATACCCATTAGTGTTCATAAAGCGATTCCAACAATAGTTAGCAGGCACTTAAGGTATGGTTAGTCCCCTCAAAACAGCACAACTTCTGTCGCAAACACACAATGATTACGTTTTCAATTTGGACTTAAAAAGTAGAAACACAGAAGCCAGTTGCCTCAAATAAATGGAATACAATTTACAACCTAAATGATTAGTTAAAAGCAACTCCAAAGTTAGTGCTGTATCTACAGAGACTCATCAAAAATGCAAGGGATCTCAAAACTCGCAACGCAGGTCTGATGCCACATGCCCACACAAATAGCTCTTCAAAATAGTCAATACATTCTGAAACCCACCCTATGCTTCAACAACTGTAAAACACTCTCAAGAACTCTGCAGTGCCCTATCGAGCAACTGCATCAAAAAGCTGCTGACATTGAATCTCACTCAAAAACGAATAACAACTGCCTCTTACTGCCAATCTTGCCAATGTGGAACACCACCACAACGCGACGTAAACTTTTCGTCTTCGACTTGCTATCAGAAAAAGAAATTGTGCCGACGGAGAAAGGTCCACTGCATGGCTTGGGTGAGCGTGCATCCCTGCCTCAGGTTTACCCTAGCAAGTATTTTTGACCCCTACCTCAGCTCACATGACCATTACAGGCATGCAGTGAGCCCTGTTGTATATTGGAGTGAGATCCATAGCGAGGCTCTGAGGTCGGGCTCCTTTTACAGTTGTGACTACTGTGGCCTCACAAGCCTGCAGATGACTGTCATTAGAGACAATGGCACTGATTTTAGTCAGCAGGGAAAGCTTTTTACCTGTTGCCTGCAAGGGAGCCTCTAGGCAGCTCCAGTGTTTTAAATTGTCTGCCAGTCTCCTGCAACTTGGACCTTCAACCATCCATGCGGGGCATGGATGCTGCATGTATGTGTGCTTTCTGCATGTGGAAGACGTGCTGAGTGCATGATGCACCCATGATCATGGCCATGGTGGTTTCCATTTTGTTGCATACTAAAATACAAGTGGTACCTATGAAGGAGGGTTGGTAAGAGACCATACAACAGAATTGCAGGACTCTCTCAGACATTCCAGAAGGCATTGTAATGGGTCTGACTGGAGAGTGTTTAGGAGAGGAGCTAGTGGGTTCCTTTTCATATGGGGGTGCACCCTTTCCTTTCTTAGTTCATTGTTTTCTGGAAGGGCCCCTCGTGTGTGGCCTTGTTATCAGTTTGTCCTACCTGGAGACTTCCTCTCCAAATAACTTTCACATCCATTCTCCTAGAATCCTGTACCATACCAGTAAGAATACTATTAATTCCTCCCTCTAAACTAGAGAGTGAGCTCCCAAGTGACCTGAAAATATCATAAATAAAACCCACGATAAAGAATCAGAGACTTTATAATTCTGACCCTGCAAACTACTGCCCAGTAAAAAAATGGACCATTCAGAGGTAAGCATGTGGAAAGGGCAGCTCTTTCCCAGATCACAAGCCTAATTGGACAGAACAAACTACTGTCAAACAGGTAGGATTCGGACCTGGGAAAAGTGCTTAATTGGCACAAATCTCATTTGGGGTGACCTTAAGATTTCCTTTGATGCTAACGGGGGCACCGCTCTACTCCTGCTTGGTCTGTCATCTGCATAAGACATTGCAGACAGCAACTATCAGCTAAAAGTCTATATGACAAAGAGATCTAGGGAACAGTTGTCAACTGGATAAATGCTTACCTTAATGACAGAACTAAAATAGTTTGCAGACTGCTCAACAATTCAATTCAATTCACAACTTTATTCGATCTTTTGTATAAACAGACCATAAAAGTACAAATTCATCCTAAAATCTCAACACTGATATGTAGCCATGTATTCAAAAACTAAGAAAGAAAAGAGAAAAGACCAGTATGACCAATTTACCTATTACACAGTGAGCAAGTTAAAAACAAGTTAAAAAAAGAAGTTAAAAACAAGTTAAAAACAATTAAATGAAAAATTCATATTAATTATTGCAGCCTAACTAACATCCCCAGTTTCCTCTTTTTAAAACATGCCCACAAGAATGAAGCTACGGAAAAACATACGAATAAATCCGGTAAGGATTTTAAAAAGTAAAGTGCCACCCGACACTGCATGAATCTATGGTGCCTCAGAATTGGAAGGATACATGTTTTCCTTTCTTCAGTACACTTCTTACAAAAAAGTATTATATGGAGGTCTGACTGCGGTGAGTGATTGTTACAAGGGCAGGGTGACAGATCTGCCAATTTATAGCATTTTCTAGGATACCCTAGTAGTAACGGAATCATATTCAAACGAAAGCGGAGTAGAATAAATCTATGTTGCGCATTGTTAATGCAAGAAAGATAGAAAAAGCCTTCCCCGGGTCTTGGTGGGATCAGGTCATAGGCAGTGGCTGAATTTTGGAAATGATTCATTGCCCGTCGTGCATAGTTTGCTCTCTGCATAAATAGTTCCATTATCCTACTCTTTGTGACCTTCTTACAGGATTCGGGATCCTGAAATAATTCGCCCAGCCCTAGCTCATTCAGTTGGGCCTCAACATATTTTAACCATCCAATCCGCTTGTGGTGGTCCAGCTTACAGCAATCCTTGATAATACTTTGAGTCAGGTCAACTGTGGTCCTCCGCCATATAGATATCCACAGTAAAATTGGTGCCAAACTAATACAGTCGGTCAGGTGAGGAAGCCCTAATTCTTGATGTAAAATATGATATGGGGCAGATTGAGGTAAGAATACTCGGTTTTTGAAAAATCTATCTTCCGGATGCTGGAGGGACTTGGCATCAACCATCCCCCAGACTCCTGCCCCATATATTGCCGCGGACTTAGTTTTGGCAGAATAGATGTTTTTAATTATTTCTGGGGGGCTGCCTCCTAACTTTTTTGCAAACCTTTTAATAGCTTGGAGACTCCTTTCCATACCCTGGGCCCTTCCCAACACCAATTTAGACCATGAATAATCTTTGTCAAAAAGAACCCCAAGGTATGAAAAGGAGTCAACCACCTCAATTTTCTTGTCTGCCAACTGAAAATGGGGATGTTTCTCACCTCTAGCGGCTCTTACCACAATTATAAAAGATTTAGATTCATTTACTTTTAGGTCAAGGGAGGTCATAAAAGTGGAGTAAGCTGTGATTAGGGATTGTAAGGCGAGCCCTGATCTGGCCATTAATACTGCATCGTTAGCGTACGCCAGAAGTGGAAGGGGGATATGATCAAATTTAGGCACGTCCAAAGGTGGAGCAGACAGGGCGGCCTCAACCCCGTTTGTATAGAGTGAAAAAAGAAACGGGGCGAGAACACATCCCTGTCTGACTCCCTTTTCGATTTTAAAAGGACGTGTGCACTCCCCCTTCCTGCCATACCATACACAGGCAGTGGCATTGGTGTACAGCTGGCGGATAAAGCCGATTATCGGCGGGTCAATGCCCATCCCCCCCAACATTGACCACAGCCTCTGGTGAGCGACACAGTCAAAGGCTGCGGTCAAGTCCATAAAGGCCATATAGAGCTTTCCATTTTTAGCCTTGGTGTATTTCCCTATGGATAAAGAGAGGTTTAGGCATTGATCCACCATCCCCTTTCCTCTTCTAAAGCCATATTGTGCTTTCATAAAAATACCATGGGTTTCAGCCCACTCTTCCAATCTAGCTAAAAGAACCCGTCCCATGAGTTTGGCTGTTGTGTCAAGGAGAGAAATAGGGCGATAATTACTTGGGGACCCCCTATCCCCTTTTTTATAAATAGGGACAATTATGCTTTGACTCCAAGATGAAGGGGGGCCCACTAAATGAATGTTATTGAAAACGTTTGTTAAAAGGGGGACCCACATGTCATAAATGTGCTGAAAGAGATCTATTGGAACGCCGTCCGGCCCTGGCGCTTTACCAGGGACACAGGCTTCCAACGCCTTTCTGACCTCAGAGACAGAGAACCTTAACCCACCCTGAGATGTGGATTCTGAGCCAATTAGTGGAAGATTTGAGGAGGATGTTAGACCAAAGACTTTCTCAAAGAAGTCCACCCATACCTCTTCATCTATATGTGTATCAAGCAATGAATCGGTGGGCTCTTTAAAGTGGGGGGCATTGACGATTTTCCAGAAGTCCCTGCTATTTCCTGAGATAGCTGCTTTTTCCAGGTCTTCCCAGGCCTGCATCCTGAGGTTCTTTTCTCTAACCCTCCTCGCTATTTTATAGTCCTTACGTAAAGCCCGAATCTTGTTATGGTCTCCAGGATATGTTTTTAATGCACTTACAAGGGCTTTCTTTGCTGAAGAACAGGCAGTATCAAACCATCCATTAATTGCAGTGGCATTTGATGACTGTGGACGAGTGAGTGCTGTTTTTATTTTTACCAAAAGGTCACAGAACTGGGTAACAAGGAATGAAGGCGATGAATGCTCTCCCAGGCATAATATTATTTCTTCCTTGACCTGAGCTATAATATCAGGGACTAGGTTTAACTTGTGGGCCTGTGACCATTTCAATTGATAGCCATTTCTCCTAGTTAGGTTCAGGTCCTCAACTGTCTGCTTGTGGTCTTTAGCCTTAAGCAGGCTGCTAAGGTGGATAATGATCGCTATGAGTCGAGAAACGGGTGCCCGTATGGACCACTTTCCCATGTAAGTGTGCCGACACTAAAATAAAATCAATGGTAGACTCTTGGATTCCCCTTCTGAAAGTACTCCCTTTCTCTCCCTCTTTCACTTCATTTATTATCCCCAAGTTCCACTTGTATAATGAGCTATTTAGGGTTTCACCATACTCATTGTGTGCGAAATGTTGAAGGGGATTGTCATAAGGGTCAACCACTCCACAGATCCCAGTCCCGTTAAACTTGCAAAGATGGATATTGAAGTCCCCCACCCAAATAAGATTTAAAGAGTCCCTTTTTCTAACCTTATTGAGTTTCTCGATCTCGTCCACTAAGACTGCTCAACAAGTTGTTCCATCCTGTTCAATATGTGCTTGTCTCCTCTATTGGATCTTGTAAACTCCTTAAAGCTTTCATTCTACAACTGTGTTGATGGCACTGAGGTCGTTTTAAAACTGGAGTAGCCATCGAAGCTTTAGACATCTGGACTCGGCGAATGCCTACTGGCAGTGGAGCAATGGATCTTAATAAACTTATCTACACAGCAGGAATACTCCCCCTATGGATCTTTGTAAAGTAACGACTCAATATCCTCCTGGCTACTGGATGTATGACCGCAGCCAACCACACTGACTGAGGTGAAAAATGCTGGTGTGATCTCGGATTCCAACCTTGCAATTCAATCCCAAGCCAACAAAGATATAAGAGGCTCATTTTACACAGTGAAATTTCAACAACGTACATTTCCTTACTCAGGCCTCACTAACAGGATATAGGCAACATTAGACCTAGTGATGTCACATCTAGATCATGCCAATGGGCTCTGAAAAATACTCTCTAGGCAATTAATCAGCAGAATACAACAAATCCAGAAGACTGCATTGAACAAGTCCTGAACCTGAGCAGATGGACTTCTTGCAATCTCAACTCAGAGACAAAAGAGAAACCTCAGATCGAGAATGACTCCATGCCTGCTATTTCCCTCCTTTTCGAAAAACCTGTCGAGGCGAAAGCTTGTTCTCAGTGCAGACATGCAAACAGTGGAATATGCTCACAAAAAGAATAAGAACGATGAACTGAGGCTTTTTTGATAATCTGTTCATTGGACCCCAGGAGAGTGAACCTTAGAGAAATGGTGTACAGCCCAAAAAACTTATGGGGATTCTAGGATTACAATGCATGTTGTGAAGACATCAATCAATTAAAATTTGGTGTAAACATGGAATCTTGAAGTATCAAGCTGTGCAACTGCAGCTTCTTTACTTTCAGAATATTGCAAGGGACTTGCTGTGTTTCTTCCAGGGAGCGCTCAGGAGAGGTTGCTCATCTGCTGTGTGTGACACAATGCACAGACATTCAAGCCTTGCTGTTCTGCCTTAGTGACTGGTTTGCAAACATCTGCTCTTAAGAGCCTCGCGAGTGACCTAGTTGCAGCCCGTGAAATACACTGTCAGCTGAAGCATTATCCGTTTCATTGAATTCACAATCCCTTATGTACTGGGGAATGGCTGTATTGTTACTGGCAAGGTCACAAAGTGCATTGTCATTGAAATATACATGTCACATGTGCATCTCAGGTCACGTACATACAACCAAAAAAGGAACAAAAAAACACGAACCACGGTCTCCAACTCTTCAGAGCACACGAACACCATAGCAAGTACATTAATTCTACCTCCAGCAATGCAGACAGGAATGAGTGAGGACACTCCCCTTTAGACGACGTATAAACCTCACTTTAGTGTGATGACCATAGCATGTCTTATATATGTACTGTCCTCCTCTAGTGGTGGTGCAACACCAGCACGGGAATGATTGCAAAACTGTCTATCTATCTCGAGCTCTTTTCTCTCTTGGTGCACCAAGCCAGGTGGGTTCTTCAGTAAAAAAACCCATTTTTTTTCTTCTCACACGACTGCTCAGAGAACGGAGATGTGGCCTAACTGCTAGAGCGGTCGACCTCGAAGCGAGGGAAGCGGGTTCGAGTCTGGGCAGGGGCGCTCAATATCCTGTGATCACGTAATCTCCCCGTGCCTCACAAAATAAACGTGTCCGTCTGTAACGCAACTGGTGCTCATATAAAGCGCTCTGATACCTTCGGGTCCAGTTGGTGCTATATAAAACTCACTAAAAAAGTAACAGAGGAGACCCCGAAATTATTTTGGGCTTTTTTTTAGGTGCACTTTCTCTCTCTTTGGTGTCGGAAGGCTATCCCTATCCATCCCTTTCCACCCCTTTCAGTCTCCCTAAACCTTCCTTAAATTAATTCCCATTGGAGGTTTCTTGTATGGAAAATGTCATTCTTTTATTGATATTTCTTTAAGTACTTTGCTCTGGATTCGTCCTGTTAGCTGTGAGGTGAGCTCGTTGAAGGGGAACCATTACTATCAAGAAGGAGGCTGAGTGATGTAGTTGGATTTGGGTAAGGGAAAGGGTTGAGCAAACCACCCAGCTGGGGTGTTCCCTGCACAGACTTGTGGGCATCTAAGTAAATGTGGCAGAGGCCTTTACATCTGCCATTCTGTCCCATTAGCTGTCTCTGATGTGCTAGATTCTGCTTTCTGACTTTCCTCAGGCAGGAGCTTGGGGACGCCGGGCAAACACACCTTGCCTTCTAAACGGACGACCTGATGACCAGTCCTTCCAGCGCTCTGGTGTAGTTCTATTTTACAAATAGAACTCTGTGCAGGGATGGGCAACTGAAGACACCTTGTTAAAGGTGCTGTGTGTTCCCTCGTTTACATACCCTCCTCCCCCTAAATTTACCCGTGCTCGGGCCTGACCCAATGAAAGAATTTATCCTGGACAGGAAACCCACATTTGTTTGCAGTTTCTCTTTACTATAGATTGTTGTAAATTTAAAGCGAGAGAAAGAGAAACCACCTTAACACTCTAGGGTTGATGTCTTTATGTGTAGCTAACCATGTCAATAGAGTATGAAGGGTTCCCAAAATTTAACTTCAGCTCAACAGGTAGTATCCAAGATAATCTAAAGCCCAATTTATCACAGATTTAACAAGTTTACGTGCATAGTTAATTAAAACCATTGCAATGCAAACATCCTTCGGTGCAATAAAATCCATCAAATACAGCAATACAACTTCTATGAACTATAATTTCCCCATTTTTAGTTAAAAACTTTCATTAATAAAACAGTGTGCAAATCTGCAAATAGTTGTTCCAATATTAAAAATCACAGTAGGCCAAAACTCTGTGCTGGGTAAGAACTGATTAAAACCACCAGTTATTTTAACATGGCATTCCTGATTGATCGCCTACAGCCTAAGTGCAGAGGCAGAAGAGTGGCGTGTGGCTACTAGAACTATACGGATTAGATCTATAGGTAATAGAAAAAAGTGCTAGTGCGCTTCGCCAGTAAAGGAGGCATTCTGTGCAAGAGGTTAGTTTAAAGTGAATTAGTGGCAGTCAGCAAATGGAGTAATTCACCTCTGAACCATATGTTCTATCCAACTGTTACAATTGTTGCAGCAATTAGTGACTGCAATATGAAAGTGCAAATGTGCCTAAATTTTGCAAAGCCCCTGCATATCATCCCTTTAATTATTGCCAGAAGTGCCCCAATGGCTGAGCCACACCCTACTCGCTGGGACTCTCTGCTTCTTTACGTTCTGGGGCCAGTACTTTTTTTCCCACTATCCTAAGAAAGTTTACCAATGCACAGTTCAGTTGTAGGTCCATAGGATTAAAGCACGCAATAGCAGCCTCTTGCATGATCTTATACCTCTCTTGATAAAGTCTTTGCATAAGGTTTTCCGACGATCCTTAGGTCATGCCATAGGACAGGGTTGTTTGGGGCCCTCCTCAATGTTCTCCAAAGTTAGTTAACTCACCTTGATATCTCCCTAATATGGTGCTTTCTCTTCAGGGTGTTAAAAATGAGGTCCTTGTGCCCATGAACTTTTCTTCGAGCGGCTACTGCTGTTGCAAAGAGACCAGCAAACTCAACTGTAAAACATTCACAGTTTATCAGGGGATCCTGCAATGCATTTGCCGTGTCAAGTATTTCCTTGGCACCTTGAATAATGTATAGCAGGGAGGCTAGCGTACATTTAATCCTAGTGTTATTAATTGTGTAAAATGTTGTTTCCCACTCAACTACAGGCACATGTTCTCCTAAGGAGATTGATAGAACTATCTCCTGTGGATGGTGGTCGCTGTCAATTTTTTCACCAAGTCAAAAGGAGGTTACATTTTCCATTAAGGGTAAGCATAGCAAAGTGTTATCTATCAGGGATGCACCAGCTTTGGGGTGATATGACATCCCTAGGTGTTTGTCACTAGCGAAACGACCATTCAGGACCTGAAGTCCAAAATGCTCCAGATTCCCTAACAACAGCTGGCCTTTCTTGTCGTTCTTGTGCCATGTCAGACTCTCTTGGTGCTTTATGCATCAATGTTGCTCTTGGGCTATCAGTATTTCATTTGGTTGTGCAGCTCCCATCGGACACATGTTGAAATTGCCCGACACTATGAAGAGGATGTTGTTGCCTCGCTCGCTTTTTAAGTGCAAGCTTTTCCCTCAGGGTTGCTGAGAGCTCCAATTTCGCTTTTTTACTGGGGTGGATGTAATCATTCACTATTACAATGGTGACAGGGAGACCAGCAGATGTTTTTAGGGCTAGTTCCACAAAATGCAGTCCCTCCACATTACCCTCAAGTTCTTTGCCCTCTATTTTGGAAGTTGTTCAGAAATAGATTTGCGGGACCCCCTTTCCGGTGCCTGTGTTTTAGCACATCAGTAGCCGGTATGAAAACATTTGTGAATCCCACCGGTGGCATGGTTTACAGTGCCCAATTCTTCTGCAATAACACCACATGGAAGGAGCATAGATATTGCATGGTCTGTGGATCATCCAATTTGCTGGTGAGGCTGTTAATGTTCCAAGAACTTATTCTGAGTGAATTGTTGTCCTGTAAACTTTTAACTTCTCCTTGCATTGCAGCCTTCTGGTCATGTTTAGAGCTCCTGCTAGCCAGCCCCATTCTGGTTTGATACTATTATACTGGAGGTGTTTCGGGGCATTCTCTCTAACCATGTTTCCAGTCGGTCCCACAGATTTGCTCAGGTCATTCTTCAGGACCGAGTAAGCTCTTCTTGTCTGGTTTATTCTGGGTTCTTTGTTTTTTAGATTGTTCAAGTGGGTGAGGATACATGGTAGTCTTGGGGACAGATATCGAGATACCTCAGTTCTTAAAGGTTTCCTCCTCCTTTAGTACCCTATGTGCCAGTTCTTCAGAGAGTTCTTCAGAGACCCAAATTACTCTGGTGTATTTGCTGGGGTTCCCTGGCCCTGCATTTAAAAATTCAATTGAGCAAATGTCCTTTGATTAAACATTCTCCAGACATGGAATCAAGCGAGTGAGCCTCAAAATATGACCTCTGTTTAAGATATCGAAGGGGCCTTTCGAGATGTGTTCCAGATAGAAAGCATGCTTTGCCCTTCATTATTAGTCACAGTCTGTGCCTCATGGAATTTAGTGGCCTGTGGCGTTTTTGGGTAGGAGCTTCCAAGTCGATGTACTTGCCAGTTTGTTGTTTGGGCTGGGTTCTCATTCATGCCCGTAGTCAGTGTTGGTCCCCTTTCCATCTCCTTTATGATTTTGCAGGATGCCCTCCATGTTCCAATACCGGCTGTTTCCCCTGGTAGGTCTTTGTCATGTACATTAAGAGGCTGTTCTTGCAAGGACAGTGAGGGATGTCCTCTGTTGTTCGTTGCACTGTTTGGGGGGTCCCTAAGGGTCTTGAGTTTTGATTTATTATCGTTTCCTCGCTGTCAGGCTGTTTGATTCCAGGTCAATGGATTTGCGAACTATCTGTCAGTTTCTTGTTTTCAGTAGCCCAGGAGGGCCATTAGAGCCCACCTTCATGTTCCCTTGTTGCTTTGCTGGATGCACTCTCTGTCCCTGAACTGGCTGTTTCTACACTAAATAAAAGGTATTCCCTGGCCATGAAAGTTTCCTTTGAAAATCCTGTTTGGGCAAATGTAGGAGGAAAGTCGATAAAATAGTTCCTGTGGTAGTAGAAGAACTACTGCTTCTGGAAGGCGGCTTGCAAAATCTAGAACTAATAGAATGCATTTAAATCCTTTCAAAGAGGGTTATAAAGAACCTATAATATCTATGACAATATGTTTATATGGTTTTTCAATAATAAAATATGGCTCATAAAGAGCCCTGGGATCTCCCACTGAGGAACAGGTGTGACATATCCCATACCTTTGGCAATATTTCTGTGTGTGTCAGCATGTATTCCACGCCAGAAGAGGCTTCGCTACATATAGCTTGATAACAAGTCAAATGGAACAAAATTAATGCATGCTTGCATTTGGTTCGACCACATTATTATTGGTTCAATGTTTCTAAATCTGGATTTACCGGGTGTGGAAGAACCTGATCCAATTTTTCTGGCCGAAGAAATGCCTGAAAAAAATTACATGAGATTTTGGCTGCAGCAGCAGCCAAGTCTTATGATGCATTTTTACGAACAGAGGGAATCATACAATGCTTCCCAATGCTAAAAAAGAAAGTCTCCCTTCCTCCCCTTTCTATCCTCTCTCTCTCTTGCTTTCTTTCTCTCTCTCTTCCTCTTTCTTTACACATGAAACAAGGTACGTTCTTTAAAAGGGGAAGGATCTCAGCCTCTTCTCATGCACCTGCTCAAATAACAAAGGAACGAAAACAATTCCCTTGTTAGTGGGTTTTTCTTTTATACTTGCCCTTACTCTCTTAGGGATTTTCTTTCTCCACCACTTTTGTTGTTGATTGCCTGTTTAAGCTTTCCTTAAAGGAATTCCTTTCAGCATTTTTCTTACTTTCAAAACACCAAATTTTTACGTAACGTTCTAGGGAGGCTGGCATCTTAATGGTCTTTTCCTAAAGGTGCTCCATGTTATCTGCTCTAGCTTCAGCCTACTTATCTGTGAGGGCGGCTTGTTGGGTCATAGGCTTTACTATCACAAAGATGCTTGAGTAATGCGCTTGGTTTGGCCAGAGTGAGCCACGAAGCACAGTTTTGCACATGAGCAACTAAGCAAATGTGGCGGAGGACATCACATCTGCTGCTTAGCCCCACTAGCCATCCTCTCCATGCCAGATTCTAACGTGTCTGTGGGCAAGCACACCATGCCTGCTAAGGCAACAGCTTGTGGGCAGTCCTCATCGAGACTGTCTGTCAGTTTGGTGAATAAAAAGATACCACTTTAGCCGAGTTTGGGTCTCATTCCGAGTTCTCCATTATCTCTGACGGGGAGATACTGCGTCTGGCTTTAACAAGACCAGCTGGTATGTCCCCATGAGATGACATGGATTACAAGTATTTTCCTTCCAGAATGGGGAATAACATGCAGACTTAGTAATATCTGGTCAAGTGCTGCATGTTTTTCCCCCTTTCAACTGAAATGATAGGCCTAAATAAGCAAATATGTACTACCGGCGTGATGCAGGTGGTAAATGTTGCAAGATTTAATTTTCTTTGGCATAGGGGTGTGTTCTAGGGAGGGGGAACAGAGGAAGGGCAGTGATCTTTCACTTCAGCCAGAGAGGGGGAGCTTTTTCTGCTCCGCATTATAAGATTTAATGATTGAGATTTTGCATTGGGGTTGTGCCAAAAAAGTGGTGCAGTTCAGAAGCTAAATCTTGGCCTCAATTAATACATTTATTGTTTTAAAAACCTTCAAATGTAGTAGAAATACTACCCGAGCTGGCTTTGAGGCTGCGGTAACTTGACCACATCAACACTCACGCACGACACCCGATTATTCCCCCCACACTCCCTTCAACCACTCATGCACCCTGTGCCCTCCCAGCACTCCCAAACAGGGCAGCGTGCTGAAGTCCCATACAGCGCTCTACAAAGACCAGGTGACATGACAGAAGTACCCAGGCTTTAAGTGGGATGAAAAAACTGGGGGGGGGGGGGTCTCTCAATGGGGTGTGGCCGATGTAATTAAGGGTGTGGCTTAAAACACATAAGCTGAAAAAATCTATGCTTACCATAGTGTCCCACCCAAAAAATGTGCTGCTTCTGCCATTGTATTCAGATAAATAATACAACTTGTAACATTACACCTTCAACAAGCCAGGACTATAAGCTTTGTCATTTGTTGTTAGCTGCAGAAGATAAATAAGCAACAACTTTGGCTTCGTTGTACATAACTTTGAAAAAGCTTCAGTTCTGGAATGATGAGACTTTGAAAGTACCATAACGGGTCTCTTTGAAGGCAGTGAAGGGTGGTATTGCTGCGGGCAAAAATGGAGAGCCCGATAGAGACCCGTCTCAGCACCTGTGCGAAGTAAGCAGAGAAATTTCCCGGTTTTTAAATAGTGTCTCAGTGAGTGCGAGACACTATTTAAAAACCGGGACATTTCTCTGTTTAACCCGGGCACTGCACAAAAACCGGGACATTTCTGTAATGTGGAGCAAAGTGTCGGGACACCGGGACACTGCTACGAAAACCGGGACCGTTCGGGGAAAACCGGGATGTCTGGTCACCCTACCACACAGACATACATAGACACTCTGCACCACCTCATATCTAGAGCACAAGAGCACTGTGGCGTCTGCACACACATACACACACAGCTAGACACTCTGCACAGCCTCATGTTAGAACACAAGAGCACTGCAGTGTGTGCACGCACACACACATACACAGACGGTCCACCTGCCAGTGCAACAAAGACGGAGGAGAAGGCGAAGGGCTTAGTTGTTTAATAAAACCTTGTCGCAAAGAAAGCACTAAACAAGTAACCAATAGCATGTCAGTAACCATGTGTAGTGCACACTGTAACCTGAAACATTTCCAGGTGCTTCGTGCAGAAGAAGCAATAACTGCACCCTTAAGCTTATAAACTCTACGAGAACACCACTTTTTTTAATCTGGCATGTTTAAAGAGCAATCTTGGACACCAGGGGAGTTGTGATCAATCGTAAGGTGCCACAGAGCTCACTTCACAACCACTCGGGTCTCCAGCTGCACTCAACACACAGCAGCACCAGCAGTGGGACAGTCCCTAGCTCCATGCTCTGCTCAGCCTCCTGTCCCGAGGTTACTAGCTGCCCTGGGGCCCTTGTCCTCCTGGGCAGAGGAGGGGGGCAGGCTGTATTTTATGATACACTGCCTATGACGCCGGGCGTCACAGGGAAGAACACTCGTGACGTTCTTCCTCCGGAAGTGTAGCTCACCACCCTCAGGCCTGGTCCCACCCCCACAACTCCAGCAACGCGAGGATTGGCTGAGCGTTGGCAGCCCCTGACCCAGCCATTGGTTGGGTCAGGGACTACCAATGCTCATTTGGAGCGTTGGCGGCTGCTGCAGGAATCCACCGGGCTCCTACATTGCAGAGCCTGGCGAGGGCTCAAGTGCGCATGTCTGGCTGGTCGCAGCAAGGCACCCGTCCAACTCGACATGCGCACTTCACCCAAGGAGGCCCGACACCTGCCAATCAATGAGCAGGCTTGGAGTGGAGGCTGAGCCTTCCCTTCCCCCTTCATGTAACTTCTGTGCCCAGATGACAGTGATGCCGCACACTGCGGAAAAAAAAAAAGATGAAATCGTATTGATTAAACATTAACATTTTTAACATGGTAAAGAAACAGGGGGGCGATGCCCCCACGCCCATATAAAGAAACCGTCCCTGGTTGTACCAAGACAATCCCTGCAAGAGTATCACTTATGTAGTCACCAATCTGGCCTTTTGATTGACACCATGCTCTTTCTCTTTAAATTCATTGTGACTCTTTCGTGATTGTAAGTGTTAAGGGGTGACTACTAAGGTGCCCCCAGGAACACTGTCAGGTGCAAATCAGTAAGTGAGGCTGGCCAACCAAAAACAGAATGTACATCCATCAGTGATGATTCTTGTACACTATGATGCAGTTTACAAAATCTGTTACACCTGCTTTCACTTTACATGCACACCAGTCACCAGAGGCGCCAGAAGAGAGCAGATGCCAAAGGTTACCACATGACTGCTAGCGAAACTGGCAACTGCAAACATTCCAATCACATGTGTGACGCGCATAAATATGGGAGCAAAGATTACATTTCCTAGAGAATGACATATTTGTCTTGGACGCCCTCCCAGGCGACATACCTGGATTGTGAGCTCTGATCAGTGGAAGATCTGGGTGTGATGCAGCATTTGAGTACAGTCAGATGTTCTTGAGTGCTGAAGATTAGATGCATGGTTGGATAGCGAGCTCATAAATACACATTTATCTTGGCACTGGTGAGAATGTACTCTACAATGCTACCTGTGTCTGGAAACAGATCACACTTGGCTGAAAACACATTCCAGTACAGAGGATCCTTTGTGAATGTGCAATGAATTGTTTCAGTTCGTAGTTATTTTTGCAAGAGTTAATAAACTGAATCAGAGTTCATTAAATGAACATCAGGTGCCACATTTCGTTACATAGCGTATTCCATAGGCTTGGTTTATAGAAATTGTGCCTTAATTAGAGGCAGCTTTTTTTTAATTCAAGACTGTTTTTATTTTCAAAAAGAGAACCAAAGGAAGGGTCTACATATACACAGCATATGGCCCACAACCCTTTGTAGGGCCGGCCGCATTATTTAGAGGGGGCATGCAAAACGCAGGTAGTGGTTATCAATGCAGGTGTTACACAGCAAGTCGCCTACAACCCATGTCGGGCCGGCCGCGTAGTACAAGAGGCACTGCATAAGAATGTAATATGGAGGCGCCTCTAGACCCAAATTCAACATGAATAGTAAAAAAAAAAAAGAACAACCTGTAGAAGGAGGCAGAGGAGGATTAGCTGACAGGGAGAGTTAAGAAGACGGAAAAACTAGGAAAAAGAAAGAAAACTAGGACAGGGGGGTTAAAGACAAATAGAGTGGAGCAGGGGGAAGGAGTCGTATTGCTTGTGAAATCCAATAATGGCGGTCCAAGGCAGTATCGAAAAGGAGGAGGGTGGCGGGTAGGGGGGGGAAGGAGTGGGCAAGGGCGTTCAGTAGTCGGGCCACCTTTCGAGGCACACCATGGCGGATGAGGGGCAGGGCCAGTGTGGTTATGCAGATAGACTGTCAGGTTCGGGTGGCATCACAGCGTCCTCGAAGAGGCGCAGAGCCCGGAGCTTCGGGGGCAGAAGACGCAGCTTTTTTAACAGGGTTGCGAGGGAGCTGCCCTGCCACCTGTGAGCAACAAGGTTGTGCCCCTTGCCTCTGCCCACACTGTTCTTTATTTAAGTTAGCAATGTTCATGAAAACATGGCTTTTGTGTTTTCTTGAATGTCCAGTGTGCAGGTCACCTATCTTGGCATTTCCAGGTTTCTGGGGAGAGAGGAGGAGATGAGCCATGCTCCTTCTCCAAAGTGTTGTTTAAGAACAGGGGACTCAGTCGGTGATGTCTGGAGTGCGCAAGTGTGAGGGACGTAATTCAAGTATGCTCACCTCATAAAAGCACAATCCATTTTATTTAGCAGAAATCATGCACATGCCTATGGAAGCACAATATATCTGCTAAAATGGAGCTGCGAGGGTGCTCGTCAATGTACCCCTGAGACTAATGAGAATCTGCACTGACCAGCAGGGGTGGAATCACAAGACTTATCCCAGTTTCTGACAGGTCTTTTGCTGCCCTGCCTGGCTCCTCACCTGCCTTGCTAGATCCTATGTCCATTGCTGGATTCCTACCCTGTTGCTGCAGTGGAGGAATCACCAGCAGAGGAATCAAGGTAAGAATGAAAAATAGTTCCAAAGTTGTTGCTCCGAGAATTTGAGAGAGTGAGCAAGCGTGAATGTATGTGAGTGTGTGTGAGTTAGTGTGTGTGTGTGTGAGGAGTGAGAACCAATGAGAGTATGTATGTGAATGAGTTTGTGAGTGAGAGTGTGTGTGTGTTTGTGTGTGTGTGTGTAATTGAGAGTGAGTGAGAGAGTGAAAGTGAGTATGAGTGAGAATGAATCAGTGACAGAGTGAGAGGATGAGACCGGGAATGGCAGGGGGCGAGTGTGGCAGTGAATGTAAGAATCAGCAAGTTAGGGGCATGGGAGAGAGGAAGTGTGAAAAGGTGAGAGTGAGTCTGGGTTTGAGTGTCTTTGTCAGTGCATAAGTGAGTGAGAATCAGTGAGTGAGAGTAAGAAAGTATGAGAGAATGTGAGTGTGTGTGTGAGAGAGCGGGGAGAATCAATGAGAGTAAATCTGTGAAAGCAAGTGTATGAGTGTGTGTGTTTGTGAGCATGATAATGTATGAATGAGAGCGAGTGAAAGTGAGTGAGAATCAGGGAGAGTGAATGAGCATCAGTGAGATTGAATGTGTGTATGTGTGTGCTTGTGAGTGAGACTGTGTGAGTTTGTATCTGTGAGAGTGAGTGAAAGTGGGTATGAAGGAGAATGAGTGAGAGAGGGAGGGTGAGTAAGGCAGTGAGTGAGGTAATCTGAGTAAGTATGATAGAATTTGAGTGAGTGAGGGGAGCGAGAAAGGAGAGTGAGAGTGAATATATGTGAGCGTCTTTTAGAGTATGTGTGAGTGAGTAAAAATCAATGACTGAAAGTGTGAGACAATGGTGTGAGTGAGAGTCAGTGGATGTGTTTGTATATTTGTGAAAGTATATGAGAGTGAGTATGAGATAGAATGAGAGAGTGTGGGGAAACAGAGTGTGAATGTGGGTGAGTTAGAATGAGTGAGGGGTGAGAGAACAAGTATGTGTCTGAGTATGGTTTATAGAGGTACCTATGGCCACCTACTAGGGCTAGTCAATTTGAGCTAATTCTTGTAAGGGAGGGTGCCCATGTCAAAATGAAGGCCCTGACACACAAGGGGAAATTCTGAAAATATGGGGGCACCCATGGCAATATGCTGGTGCGCATATTGGAAATAATTCTTGGCCTAAAGCAGGGAAACCATGGCATATGAGGTGAGGGAGGCAACCATGAAACAAGCATTGGCATAGCCAATAGGTCTCGCTTTTGGGACCTTATAAGTGATTAGCCATGCAACACTTGATGTTGTTTAATGAAGGATATTGTGCTGGATAACTAAACACTTATAATGTCCCAAAGGCGAGACCTATTGGCTATGCTTTGGGGGGCCTTATAAGTGTTTAGGTAGAGCTATTGACTTTGCTAATGTTTTTAAGCTGTTCTGTAGAGAAGTGTGGCTGCTGTGCAGCATGCTGAGAAGTTGTAATTAAAAAGTGTAAGAAGCACTGAGTGATGCTGTGGTGTCGTTGAGTGATGCTGTGCTGGCCCTGAGTTATTCAGCGGTGGCGTTGTGTGATGCTGTGCTGGCCCTGAGTGATGCTGTTGTGGCCCTGAGTGATGCTGTGGTGGTGCTGACTGATGCTCTGGTGATGCTGATTGATGCTGTGGCGCTGCAGAGTGATGCTGTTGTAGCGCATAGTGATGCTGTGGTGGTACTGAGTGATGCTGTGGTGTTCCTGAGTGATGCTGTGGTAGTGCTGAGTGATGCTGTGGTGAAGGTGATTGATCCTGTGGTGGCCCTGAGTGATGCTGTGGTGGTGCTGAGTGATGATGTGGTGGTGCTGACTGATGCTGTGGTGGTGCTGAGTGATGCTGTGGTGGTCCTGAGTGATGCTGTGGTGGTGCTGAGTGACGCTGTGGTGGTGCTGACTGATGCTGTGGTGTCGTTGAGTGATGCTGTGCTGGCCCTGAGTTATTCAGCGGTGGCGTTGTGTGATGCTGTGCTGGCCCTGAGTGATGCTGTGGTGGCCCTGAGTGATGCTGTGGTGGTGCTGACTGATGCTCTGGTGATACTGATTGATGCTGTGGCGCTGCAGAGTGATGCTGTGGTAGCGCATAGTGATGCTGTGGTGGTACTGAGTGATGCTGTGGTGTTCCTGAGTGATGCTGTGGTAGTGCTGAGTGATGCTGTGGTGAAGGTGATTGATCCTGTGGTGGCCCTGAGTGATGCTGTGGTGGTGCTGAGTGATGATGTGGTGGTGCTGACTGATGCTGTGGTGGTGCTGAGTGATGCTGTGGTGGTCCTGAGTGATGCTGTGGTGGTGCTGAGTGACACTGTGGTGGTGCTGACTGATGCTGTTGTGGCGTTGAGTGATCCTGTGCTGGCCCTGGAGTGATGCTGTGTTGGCCCTGAGTGATGGTGTGGTGGCCCTGAGTGATGCTGTGGTGCTGCTGACTGATGCTGTGGTGATGCTGTTTGATGCTGTGACGCTGCTGAGTGATGCTGTGGTGGTACTGAGTGATGCTGTGGTGATCCTGAGTGATGTTGTGTTGGTGCTGAGTGATGTTGTGGTGAAGGTGAGTGATGCTGTGGTGGCGCTGAGTGATGATGTGGTGGTGCTGAGTGATGATGTGGTGGTGCTGACTGATGCTGTGGTGGTGCTGAGCGATGCTGTGCTGGCCCTGAGCGATGCTGTGGTGGTGCTGAGTGACGCTGTGGTGGTGCTGACTGATGCTGTTGTGGCGCTGAGTGATATTGTTGTGTCCCTGAGTGATGCTGTGGTGGTGATGAGTGATGCTGTGGTGGTGCTGAGTGATCCTGTGGTGTTGTTGAGTGATGCATTGTTGGCCCTGAGTGATGATGTGGTGTTGCTGAGTGATGCTGTGGTGGTGCTGAGTGATGCTGTGGTGGTGCTGAGTGTTGCTGTGGTTGCGTAGAGCGATGCTGTGGTGGCGCTGAGTGATGCTGTTGTGGCCCTGAGTGATATTGTTGTGTGCTTGAGTGACGCTGTGGTGGTGCCGAGTGTTGCTGTAGTTGCGCTGAGTGATGTTGTGGTGGCGGTGAGTGATGTTGTGGTGGCGCTGAGTGATGTTGTGGTGGGGCTGAGTGATGCTGTGGTGGTGCTGAGTGATGCTGTGGTAGCGCATACTGATGCTGTGGTGGTACTGAGTGGTGCTGTGGTGCTACTGAGTGATGCTGTGGTGGAGCTGAGTGATGCTGTGGTGGTGCTGAGTGATGCTGTGGTGGCGCTGAGTGATGCAGTGGAGTTCCTGAGTGATGTTGTAGTGGTGCTGAGTGATGCTGTGGTGAAGGAGAGTGATGCTGTGGTGGCCCTGAGTGATGCTGTGGTGGTGCTGAGTGATGATGTGGTGGTGCTGACTGATGCTGTGGTGGTGCTGAGTGATGCTGTGGTGGACCTGAGCGATGCTGTGATGGTGCTGAGTGATGCTGTGGTGGTGCTGATTGATGCTGTGATGGCGCTGAGTGATATTGTTGTGTCCCTGAGTGATGCTGTGGTGGTGCTGAGTGATGCTGTGGTGGTGATGAGTAATCCTGTGTTGTTGTTGATTGATGCAGTGTTGGCCCTGAGTGATGCTGTGGTGCTGCTGAGTGATGCTGTGGTGGTGCTGAGTGATGCTGTGGTGGTGCTGAGTGATGCAGTGTTGGCCCTGAGTGATGCTGTGGTGCTGCTAAGTGATGCTGTGGTGGTGCTGAGTGACGCTGTGGTGGTGCTGATTGATGCTGTGGTGGTGCAGAGTGATATTGTTGTGTCCCTGAGTGATGCTGTGGTGGTGCTGAGTGATGCTGTGGTGGTGCTGAGTGATCCTGTGGTGGTCCTGAGTGATGCTGTGGTGGTGCTCAGTGACGCTGTGGTGGTGCTGAGTGACGCTGTGGTGGCGTTGAGTGATCCTGTGCTGGCCCCGAGTGATGCTGTGGTGATGCTGACTGATGCTGTGGTGATGCTGATTGCTGCTGTTGCGCTACAGAGTGATGCTGTGGTGGTACTAAGTGATGCTGTGGTGTTCCTGAGTGATGCAGTGGTGGTGCTGAGTGATGCTGTGGTGGTGCTGAGTGTTGCTGTGGTTGCGTAGAGCAATGCTGTGGTGGCGCTGAGTGATGCTGTTGTGGCCCTGAGCGATATTGTTGTGTGCTTGAGTGACGCTGTGGTGGTGCTGAGTGTTGCTGTAGTTGCGCTGAGTGATGTTGTGGTTGCGCTGAGTGATGTTGTGGTGCCCCTGAGTGATGTTGTGGTGGTGCTGAGTGATGCTGTGGTGGTGCTGAGTGATGTTGTGGTGTTGCTGAGTGATGCTGTGGTAGCGCATAGTGATGCTGTGGTGGTGCTGAGTGATGCTGTGGTGGCGCTCAGTGATGCTGTGGTGGCGCTCAGCGATGCTGTGGTAGCGCATAGTTATGCTGTGGTGGTACTGAGTGATGCTGTGGTACTACTGAGTGATGCTGTGGTGTTGCTGAGTGATGCTGTGGTAGCGCTGAGTGATGCTGTGGAGTTCCTGAGTGATGTTGTGATGGTGCTGAGTGATGCTGTGGTGAAGGAGAGTGATGCTGTGGTGGCCCTGATTGATGCTGTGGCGCTGCAGAGTGATGCTGTGGTAGCGCATAGTGATGCTGTGGTGGTACTGAGTGATGCTGTGGTATTCCTGAGTGATGCTGTTGTGGTGCTGAGTGATGCTGTGGTGAAGGTGATTGATCCTGTGGTGGCCCTGAGTGATGCTGTGGTGGCCCTGAGTGATGCTGTGGTGGTGCTGAGTGATGATGTGGTGGTGCTGACTGATGCTGTGGGGGTGCTGAGTGATGCTGTGGTGGTCCTGAGTGATGCTGTGGTGGTGCTGAGTGACGCTGTGGTGGTGCTGACTGATGCTGTTGTGGCATTGAGTGATCCTGTGCTGGCCCTGAGTGATGCTGTGTTGGCCCTGAGTGATGGTGTGGTGGCCCTGAGTGATGCTGTGGTGCTGCTGACTGATGCTGTGGTGATGCTGTTTGATGCTGTGACGCTGCTGAGTGATGCTGTGGTGGTACTGAGTGATGCTGTGGTGTTCCTGAGTGATGTTGTGTTGGTGCTGAGTGATGTTGTGGTGAAGGTGAGTGATGCTGTGGTGGCGCTGAGTGATGATGTGGTGGTGCTGAGTGATGATGTGGTGGTGCTGACTGATGCTGTGGTGGTGCTGAGCGATGCTGTGCTGGCCCTGAGCGATGCTGTGGTGGTGCTGAGCGACGCTGTGGTGGTGCTGAGTGACGCTGTGGTGGTGCTGATTGATGCTGTGGTGGTGCAGAGTGATATTGTTGTGTCCCTGAGTGATGCTGTGGTGGTGCTGAGTGATGCTGTGGTGGTGCTGAGTGATCCTGTGGTGGTCCTGAGTGATGCTGTGGTGGTGCTGAGTGACACTGTGGTGGTGCTCAGTGACGCTGTGGTAGCGTTGAGTGATCCTGTGCTGGCCCCGAGTGATGCTGTGGTGATGCTGACTGATGCTGTGGTGATGCTGATTGCTGCTGTGGCGCTACAGAGTGATGCTGTGGTGGTACTAAGTGATGCTGTGGTGTTCCTGAGTGATGCAGTGGTGGTGCTGAGTGATGCTGTGGTGGTGCTGAGTGTTGCTGTGGTTGCGTAGAGCGATGCTGTGGTGGCGCTGAGTGATGCTGTTGTGGCCCTGAGCGATATTGTTGTGTGCTTGAGTGACGCTGTGGTGGTGCTGAGTGTTGCTGTAGTTGCGCTGAGTGATGTTGTGGTGGCGCTGAGTGATGTTGTGGTGCCCCTGAGTGATGTTGTGGTGGTGCTGAGTGATGCTGTGGTGGTGCTGAGTGATGTTGTGGTGTCGCTGAGTGATGCTGTGGTAGCACATAGTGATGCTGTGGTGGTGCTGAGTGATGCTGTGGTGGCGCTCAGTGATGCTGTGGTAGCGCATAGTTATGCTGTGGTGGTACTGAGTGATGCTGTGGTACTACTGAGTGATGCTGTGGTGTTGCTGAGTGATGCTGTGGTGGCGCTGAGTGATGCTGTGGAGTTCCTGAGTGATGTTGTGATGGTGCTGAGTGATGCTGTGGTGAAGGAGAGTGATGCTGTGGTGGCCCTGAGTGATTCTGTGGTCGTGCTGAGTGATGATGTGGTGGTGCTGACTGATGCTGTGGTGATGCTGAGTGATGCTGTGGTGGACCTGAGCGATGCTGTGGTGGTGCTGAGTGACGCTGTGGTGGTGCTGATTGATGCTGTGATGGCGCTTAGTGATATTGTTGTGTCCCTGAGTGATGCTGTGGTGGTGCTGAGTGATGCTGTGGTAGTGATGAATGATCCTGTGTTTTTGAGTGATGCAGTGTTGGCCCTGAGTGATGATGTGGTTTCGTGAGTGCAGCTGTGGTGGTGTTGAGTGATCCTGTGGTGGTGCTGAGTTACGCTGTGGCGGTGCTGACTGATGCTGTGGTGGCGTTGAATGATCCTTTGCTGGCCCTGAGTGATGCTGTGGTGGCCCTGAGTGATGCTGTGGTGATGCTGATTGATGCTGTGGTGATGCTGATTGATGTTTTGGCGCTGCAGAGTGATGTTCTGGTGGCGCTGAGTGATGTTGTGGTACCCCTGAGTGATGTTGTGGTGGTGCTGAGTGATGTTGTGGTGGTGCTGAGTGATGCTGTGGTGGTGCTGAGTGATGCTGTGGTGGTGTTGAGTGATGCTGTTGTGGCGCTGAGTGATGTTGTGGTGGTGCTGAGTGATGTTGTGTTGGTGCTGAGTGATGTTGTGGTGAAGGTGAGTGATGCTGTGGTGGCGCTGAGTGATGATGTGGTCGTGCTGAGTGATGATGTGGTGGACCTGAGTGATGCTGTGGTGGTGCTGAGTGACGCTGTGGTGGTGCTGATTGATGCTGTGGTGGTGCGGAGTGATATTGTTGTCTCACTGAGTGATGCTGTGGTGGTGCTGAGTGATGCTGTGGTGGTGCTGAGTGATGCTGTGGTGGTGCTGAGTGATGCTGTGGTGGTGCTGAGTGACGCTGTGGTGGTGCTGATTGATGCTGTAGTGGTGCAGAGTGATATTGTTGTGTCCCTGAGTGATGCTGTGGTTGCGTAGAGTTATGCAGTGGTGGCGCTGAGTGATGCTGTGGTGGTCCTGAGTGATGCTGTGGTGGTGCTGAGTGATGCTGTGGTGGTGCTGACTGATGCTGTGGTGGCGTTGAGTGATCCTGTGCTGTCCCTGAGTGATGCTGTGGTGGCCCTGAGTGATGTTGTGGTGATGCTGACTGATGCTGTGGTGATGCTGATTGATGCTTTGGCGCTGCAGAGTGATGCTGTTGTGGTACTGAGTGATGCTGTGGTGTTCCTGAGTGATGCTGTGGTGGTGCTGAGTGATGCTGTTGTGGTGCTGACTGTTGCTGTGGTTGCGTAGAGCGATGCAGTGGTGGCGCTGAGTGATGCTGTTGTGGCCCTGAGCGATATTGTTGTGTGGTTGAGTGACGCAGTGGTGGTGCTGAGTGTTGCTGTAGTTGCGCTGAGTGATGTTGTGGTAGCGCTGAGTGATGTTGTGGTGCCCCTGAGTGATGTTGTGGTGGTGCTGAGTGATGTTGTGGTGGTGCTGAGTGATGTTGTGGTGGTGCTGAGTGATGCTGTGGTGGTGCTGAGTGATGCTGTGGTGGTTTTGAGTGATGCTGTGGTTGCGCTGAGTGATGTTGTGGTGGTGCTGAGTGATGCTGTGGTGGCGCTGAGTGATGCTGTGGTAGCGCTTAGTGATGCTGTGGTAGCGCATAGTGATGCTGTGGTGGTACCGAGTGATGCTGTGGTGGACCCGAGTGATGCTGTGGTCGTGCTGAGTGACGCTGTGGTGGTGCTGATTGATGCTGTGGTGGTGCGGAGTGATATTGTTGTGTCCCTGAGTGATGCTGTGGTGGTGCTGAGTGATGCAGTGTTGGCCCTGAGTGATGCTGTGGTGCTGCTAAGTGATGCTGTGGTGGTGCAGAGTGATATTGTTGTGTCCCTGAGTGATGCTGTGGTGGTGCTGAGTGATGCTGTGGTAGTGCTGAGTGATCCTGTGGTGGTCCTGAGTGATGCTGTGGTGGTGCTGAGTGACACTGTGGTGGTGCTGAGTGACGCTGTGGTGGCGTTGAGTGATCCTGTGCTGGCCCCGAGTGATGCTGTGGTGATGCTGACTGATGCTGTGGTGATGCTGATTGCTGCTGTGGCGCTACAGAGTGATGCTGTGGTGGTACTAAGTGATGCTGTGGTGTTCCTGAGTGATGCAGTGGTGGTGCTGAGTGATGCTGTGGTGGTGCTGAGTGTTGCTGTGGTTGCGTAGAGCGATGCTGTGGTGGCGCTGAGTGATGCTGTTGTGGCCCTGAGCGATATTGTTGTGTGCTTGAGTGACGCTGTGGTGGTGCTGAGTGTTGCTGTAGTTGCGCTGAGTGATGTTGTGGTGGCGCTGAGTGATGTTGTGGTGCCCCTGAGTGATGTTGTGGTGGTGCTGAGTGATGCTGTGGTGGTGCTGAGTGATGTTGTGGTGTCGCTGAGTGATGCTGTGGTAGCACATAGTGATGCTGTGGTGGTGCTGAGTGATGCTGTGGTGGCGCTCAGTGATGCTGTGGTAGCGCATAGTTATGCTGTGGTGGTACTGAGTGATGCTGTGGTACTACTGAGTGATGCTGTGGTGTTGCTGAGTGATGCTGTGGTGGCACTGAGTGATGCTGTGGAGTTCCTGAGTGATGTTGTGATGGTGCTGAGTGATGCTGTGGTGAAGGAGAGTGATGCTGTGGTGGCCCTGAGTGATGCTGTGGTCGTGCTGAGTGATGATGTGGTGGTGCTGACTGATGCTGTGGTGGTGCTGAGTGATGCTGTGGTGGACCTGAGCGATGCTGTGGTGGTGCTGAGTGACGCTGTGGTGGTGCTGATTGATGCTGTGATGGCGCTTAGTGATATTGTTGTGTCCCTGAGTGATGCTGTGGTGGTGCTGAGTGATGCTGTGGTAGTGATGAATGATCCTGTGTTTTTGAGTGATGCAGTGTTGGCCCTGAGTGATGATGTGGTTTCGCTGAGTGCAGCTGTGGTGGTGTTGAGTGATCCTGTGGTGGTGCTGAGTTACGCTGTGGCGGTGCTGACTGATGCTGTGGTGGCGTTGAATGATCCTTTGCTGGCCCTGAGTGATGCTGTGGTGGCCCTGAGTGATGCTGTGGTGATGCTGACTGATGCTGTGGTGATGCTGATTGATGTTGTGGCGCTGCAGAGTGATGTTCTGGTGGCGCTGAGTGATGTTGTGGTACCCCTGAGTGATGTTGTGGTGGTGCTGAGTGATGTTGTGGTGGTGCTGAGTGATGCTGTGGTGGTGCTGAGTGATGCTGTGGTGGTGTTGAGTGATGCTGTTGTGGCGCTGAGTGATGTTGTGGTGGTGCTGAGTGATGTTGTGTTGGTGCTGAGTGATGTTGTGGTGAAGGTGAGTGATGCTGTGGTGGCGCTGAGTGATGATGTGGTCGTGCTGAGTGATGATGTGGTGGTGCTGACTGATGCTGTGGTGATGCTGAGCGATGCTGTGGTAGCGCATAGTGATGCTGTGGTGGTGCTGAGTGATGCTGTGGTGGACCTGAGTGATGCTGTGGTGGTGCTGAGTGACGCTGTGGTGGTGCTGATTGATGCTGTGGTGGTGCGGAGTGATATTGTTGTCTCACTGAGTGATGCTGTGGTGGTGCTGAGTGATGCTGTGGTGGTGCTGAGTGATGCTGTGGTGGTGCTGAGTGATGCTGTGGTGGTGCTGAGTGACGCTGTGGTGGTGCTGATTGATGCTGTGGTGGTGCGGAGTGATATTGTTGTGTCCCTGAGTGATGCTGTGGTTGCGTAGAGTTATGCAGTGGTGGCGCTGAGTGATGCTGTGGTGGTCCTGAGTGATGCTGTGGTGGTGCTGAGTGACGCTGTGGTGGTGCTGACTGATGCTGTGGTGGCGTTGAGTGATCCTGTGCTGTCCCTGAGTGATGCTGTGGTGGCCCTGAGTGATGTTGTGGTGATGCTGACTGATGCTGTGGTGATGCTGATTGATGTTGTGGCGCTGCAGAGCGATGCTGTTGTGGTACTGAGTGATGCTGTAGTGTTCCTGAGTGATGCTGTGGTGGTGCTGAGTGTTGCTGTGGTTGCGTAGAGCGATGCAGTGGTGGCGCTGAGTGATGCTGTTGTGGCCCTGAGCGATATTGTTGTGTGCTTGAGTGACGCTGTGGTGGTGCTGAGTGTTGCTGTAGTTGCGCTGAGTGATGTTCTGGTTGCGCTGAGTGATGTTTTGGTGCCCCTGAGTGATGTTGTGGTGGTGCTGAGTGATGTTGTGGTGGTGCTGAGTGATGCTGTGTGTTGCTGAGTGATGATGTGGTGGTGTTGAGTGATGCTGTGGTGATGCTGAGTGATGTTGTGGTGGTGCTGAGTGATGCTGTGGTGGCACTGAGTGATGCTGTGGTAGCGCATAGTGATGCTGTGGTGGTGCTGTGTGATGCTGTGGTGGACCTGAGTGATGCTGTGGTGGTGCTGATTGATGCTGTGGTGGTGCGGAGTGATATTGTTGTGTCCCTGAGTGATGCTGTGGTGGTGCTGAGTGATGCTGAGTGATGCTGTGGTGGTGCTGAGTGATGCTGTGGTGGTGCTGAGTGATGCTGTGGTGGTGCTGATTGATGCTGTGGTGGTGCGGAGTGATATTGTTGTGTCCCTGAGTGATGCTGTGGTTGTGTAGAGCGATGCAGTGGTGGCGCTGAGTGATGCTGTGGTGGTGCTGATTGATGCTTTGGCGCTGCAGAGTGATGCTATGGTGGTACTGAGTGATGCTGTGGTGTTCCTGAGTGATGTTGTGGTGATGCTGACTGATGCTGTGGTGATGCTGATTGATGCTTTGGCGCTGCAGAGTGATGCTGTGGTGGTACTGAATGATGCTGTGGTGTTCCTGAGTGATGCTGTGGTGGTGCTGAGTGATGCTGTGGTGGTGCTGAGTGTTGCTGTGGTTGCGTAGAGCGATGCAGTGGTGGCGCTGAGTGATGCTGTTGTGGCCCTGAGCGATATTGCTGTGTGGTTGAGTGACGCTGTGGTGGTGCTGAGTGTTGCTGTAGTTGCGCTGAGTGATGTTGTGGTGGCGCTGAGTGATGTTGTGGTGCCCCTGAGTGATGTTGTGGTGGTGCTGAGTGATGTTGTGGTGGTGCTGAGTGATGCTGTGGTGGTGCTGAGTGATGCTGTGGTGGTTTTGAGTGATGCTGTGTTTGCGCTGAGTGATGTTGTGGTGGTGCTGAGTGATGCTGTGGTGGCGCTGAGTGATGCTGTGGTAGCGCTTAGTGATGCTGTGGTAGCGCATAGTGATGCTGTGGTGGTACCGAGTGATGCTGTGGTGGACCCGAGTGATGCTGTGGTCGTGCTGAGTGACGCTGTGGTGGTGCTGATTGATGCTGTGGTGGTGCGGAGTGATATTGTTGTGTCCCTGAGTGATGCTGTGGTTGTGCTGAGTGATGCTGTGGTGGTGATGAGTGATCCTGTGTTGTTGTTGATTGATGCAGTGGTGGTGCTGAGTGACGCTGTGGTGGTGCTGATTGATGCTGTTGTGGTGCAGAGTGATATTGTTGTGTCCCTGAGTGATGCTGTGGTGGTGCTGAGTGATGCTGTGGTGGTGCTGAGTGATCCTGTGGTGGTGCGGAGTGATCCTGTGGTGGTCCTGAGTGATGCTGTGGTGGTGCTGAGTGACGCTGTGGTGGTGCTGAGTGACACTGTGGTGGCGTTGAGTGACGCTGTGGTGGCGTTGAGTGATCCTGTGCTGGCCCCGAGTGATGCTGTGGTGGCCCTGAGTGATGCTGTGGTGATGCTGACTGATGCTGTGGTGATGCTGACTGATGGTGTGGTGATGCTGATTGCTGCTGTGGCGCTACAGAGTGATGCTGTGGTGGTACTAAGTGATGCTGTGGTGTTCCTGAGTGATGCAGTGGTGGTGCTGAGTGTTGCTGTGGTTGCGTAGAGCGATGCTGTGGTGGCGCTGAGTGATGCTGTTGTGGCCCTGAACGATATTGTTGTGTGCTTGAGTGACACTGTGGTGGTGCTGAGTGTTGCTGTAGTTGCGCTGAGTGAGGTTGTGGTGGCGCTGAGTGATGTTGTGGTGCCCATGAGTGATGTTGTGGTGCCCCTGAGTGATGCTGTGGTGGTGCTGAGTGATGTTGTGGTGTCGCTGAGTGATGCTGTGGTAGCGCATAGTGATGCTGTGGTGGTGCTGAGTGATGCTGTGGTGACGCTCAGTGATGCTGTGGTAGCGCATAGTGATGCTGTGGTGGTACTGAGTGATGCTGTGGTGCTACTGAGTGATGCTGTTGTGTTGCTGAGTGATGCTGTGGTGGCGCTGAGTGATGCTGTGGAGTTCCTGAGTGATGTTGTGATGGTGCTGAGTGATTCTGTGGTGAAGGAGAGTGATGCTGTGGTGGCCCTGAGTGATGCTGTGGTGGTGCTGAGTGATGATGTGGTGGTGCTGACTGAGGCTGTGGTGGTGCTGAGTGATGCTGTGGTGGACCTGAGCGATGCTGTGGTGGTGCTGAGTGACTCTGTGGTGGTGCTGATTGATGCTGTGAAGGCGCTGAGTGATATTGTTGTGTCCCTGAGTGATGCTGTGGTGGTGCTGAGTGATGCTGTGGTGGTGATGAGTGATCCTGTGTTGTTGAGTGATGCAGTGTTGCCCCTGAGTGATGATGTGGTGTCGCTGAGTGCAGCTGTGGTGGTGCTGAGTGATGCTGTGGTGGTGCTGAGTGATGCTGTGGCAGTGCTGACTGATGCTGTGGTGGCGTTGAGTGATCCTGTGCTGTCCCTGAGTGATGCTGTGGTTGACCTGAGTGATGCTGTGGTGATGCTGACTGATGCTGTGGTGATGCTGATTGATGTTGTGGCGCTGCAGAGCGATGCTGTGGTAGTACTGAGTGATGCTGTAGTGTTCCTGAGTGATGCTGTGGTGGTGCTGAGTGTTGCTGTGGTTGCGTAGAGCGATGCAGTGGTGGCGCTGAGTGATGCTGTTGTGGCCCTGAGCGATATTGTTGTGTGCTTGAGTGACGCTGTGGTGGTGCTGAGTGTTGCTGTAGTTGCGCTGAGTGATGTTCTGGTTGCGCTGAGTGATGTTTTGGTGCCCCTGAGTGATGTTGTGGTGGTGCTGAGTGATGTTGTGGTGGTGCTGAGTGATGCTGTGTGTGTGCTGAGTGATGATGTGGTGGTGTTGAGTGATGCTGTGGTGATGCTGAGTGATGTTGTGGTGGTGCTGAGTGATGCTGTGGTGGCACTGAGTGATGCTGTGGTAGCGCATAGTGATGCTGTTGTGGTGCTGTGTGATGCTGTGGTGGACCTGAGTGATGCTGTGGTGGTGCTGATTGATGCTGTGGTGGTGCGGAGTGATATTGTTGTGTCCCTGAGTGATGCTGTGGTGGTGCTGAGTGATGCTGAGTGATGCTGTGGTGGTGCTGAGTGATGCTGTGGTGGTGCTGAGTGATGCTGTGGTGGTGCTGATTGATGCTGTGGTGGTGCGGAGTGATATTGTTGTGTCCCTGAGTGATGCTGTGGTTGTGCAGAGCGATGCAGTGGTGGCGCTGAGTGACGCTGTGGTGGTGCTGATTGATGCTTTGGCGCTGCAGAGTGATGCTATGGTGGTACTGAGTGATGCTGTGGTGTTCCTGAGTGATGTTGTGGTGATGCTGACTGATGCTGTGGTGATGCTGATTGATGCTTTGGCGCTGCAGAGTGATGCTGTGGTGGTACTGAATGATGCTGTGGTGTTCCTGAGTGATGCTGTGGTGGTGCTGAGTGATGCTGTGGTGGTGCTGAGTGTTGCTGTGCTTGCGTAGAGCGATGCAGTGGTGGCGCTGAGTGATGCTGTTGTGGCCCTGAGCGATATTGCTGTGTGGTTGAGTGACGCTGTGGTGGTGCTGAGTGTTGCTGTAGTTGCGCTGAGTGATGTTGTGGTGGCGCTGAGTGATGTTGTGGTGCCCCTGAGTGATGTTGTGGTGGTGCTGAGTGATGTTGTGGTGGTGCTGAGTGATGCTGTGTTGGTGCTGAGTGATGCTGTGGTGGTTTTGAGTGATGCTGTGGTTGCGCTGAGTGATGCTGTGGTAGTGCTGAGTGATGCTGTGGTAGTTTTGAGTGATGCTGTGGTAGCGCATAGTGATGCTGTGGTGGTACTGAGTGATGCTGTGGTGGACCCGAGTGATGCTGTGGTGGTGCTGAGTGACGCTGTTGTGGTGCTGATTGATGCTGTGGTGGTGCAGAGTGATATTGTTGTGTCCCTGAGTGATGCTGTGGTGGTGCTGAGTGATCCTGTGGTGGTCCTGAGTGATGCTGTGGTGGTGCTGAGTGACGCTTTGGTGGTGCTGACTGATGCTGTTGTGGCATTGAGTGATCCTGTGCTGGCCCCAAGTGATGCTGTGATGGCCCTGAGTGATGCTGTGGTGATGCTGACTGATGCTCTGGTGATGCTGATTGATGCTGTGGCGCTACAGAGTGATGCTGTGGTGGTACTAAGTGATGCTGTGGTGTTCCTGAGTGATGCTGTGGTGGTGCTGAGTGATGCTGTGGGGGTGCTGAGTGTTGCTGTGGTTGCGTAGAGCGATGCTGTGGTGGTGCTGAGTGATGCTGTTGTGGCCCTGAGCGATATTGTTGTGTGCTTGAGTGACGCTGTGGTGGTGCTGAGTGTTGCTGTAGTTGCGCTGCGTGATGTTGTGGATGCCACTGAGTGATGTTGTGGTGCCCCTGAGTGATGTTGTGGTGGTGCTGAGTGATGCTGTGGTGGTGCTGAGTGATGTTGTGGTGTCGCTGAGTGATGCTGTGGTAGCGCATAATGATGCTGTGGTGGTGGTGAGTGACGCTGTGGTGGTGCTGATTGATGCTGTGGTGGTGCTGAGTGATGCTGTGGTGGTGCTGAGTGATGCAGTATGTAGTATAGTTTGGAACAAAAGCTAAGCAAAGGGAGTAAGTTAGACCAAATATTCAGATTTCATCATCACTAAGAAAGCGGCGACGAGTCATGTAAAATTGCAGAAATCATCATGTGAAAGTAGCTGAACTGTGGTCGTTCAAGTATTTTGTTTAAACATCATGCACACAAGCCAGAACTATTTTTACAAATGCACAAAGGAAAGGAGTTTTGTCAAATATCACTCATGGCAGGCTGAAAAGGTACCAGAAAAATAATTCTTACTAGACACAATTTGGGTGAGAAAGCGAGAGGAAAGCCAGATGGCGCCTAATCTTTGGGAGAGCAAGCGAGAGGAAAGCCAGATGGCGCCTGATCGAGCGATGCGAGGAATGCGCGTTACTGTGCGCATAACCGCACGCTCTAGGCCACCCAAAAAGCTGTGGTCGGCTTTTTAAAGCCCACTCACTAAATGTCTCGCCAGACCAGCGCATGCGCTGGCTCAGGCCAGACCTAAAAATGCTGGCCCTTGCACAGTAGAGCCATTTTTAACTTATGACACACTCATGATATATGGCAGCGTGAATGGCAAAAATTCTGGTACTGGCCTATTGAATATAATTCTGCATAAAGGGTTACCCATCAGAAAAACACTAACAATGGCACACTGGATGTAATATTTAACCCATACTAAATTCTAAAAAATGGGGTCAACTCCTGGGAAGCATTAAACTTCATTGGCACACCATCAAAGTAGTGGAATATTTCATGAGTGCCCATTCAGAGCCCATGGCCTTTTAGCAAACCTATTTGAAAATTGTGCTTTAAAATATACGAATATTATCTCACAACAAGGTCTCTAAAGGAGGAATTCTCACCATCCACGGTACCACTCCACAATATCATACACACAAAAGGTAACCGGATGGTAACCTAACTAGAATATAAATATGCTTGTGCAAAAACAAAACCAAGAGAAGGGCATTTGCTTTTTAAAGACGAGAACCCTCACTCACCTTTTGGGTGACATGCTTCATCATTGGGTTCCCTCTTACACACAGTGCCCGCAAGGTGCACTGTGTGGGCTACAACTCTCCCGCAGGAGAGGAGCGTGAGGTGTTTTATCACTCCAATGTCTAGTGTGAGTGAGGGGCAGAGTGCAAAAATAATATCAAAAGTGAATTAAAACCATCTCATATGGGGAAATAGTTTAATAAGTATCCCCTATGGATAGAATTAAAAACCAGTGTGAACGATAGGGGTAAGGATGTTCCCTATCCGACTAGGTCAACATGTTTCTGCCCAGATGACCAGAGGTTCGCAGCATTCTTCAGGACCAATGTCTTGTCACTCTGCTCAATTTGTGATAAAAGAAAAAGAAAAAACCATACTTAATTCAATGGATCTTTTTCAGAACCAACTTCAGTTCTTGTCTGTTATCTGTAACACACAAACACATAATTATGTCCAGCATATTCATAATCCATGCCCATTGGTTCATAACCAAGTGTGAGTGAAAAGCCAAATCACCACACACGTGAAAAGACACAAGTGAATTGATTAATGATCTCACCAATATCAGACCAATTCTATGCTTCTACCTTTATCAGGTCCTCTATTTTCTGGGAAACCTAAAGGTAACATCAAGGTCATAAAAATAACCATTATATATCAATAAATCAGCGGTCCTTATAAAACATATATTGACAGAAAAATCACTCATAGCATGGTACCTATATCATTCATCAACATTAGCTATGTACCAAGCTGATCATAATTCTCAATGTTTTTGTCACACGGCAAGCTGTTTATATTCAAATTATTCTCATATGGGAACATAGTTCTGTGTGTCCTCTTCACCAAACGCTACTATCAAAAAGCCTATCTATAAATGAAAATAGACCTGATGTCTAACCCTTGTTAGCATTACAAGTAGGATTTAGTAAGCTCCATGGAACTTTAAGCAAACGTCCACATCGAAGCCTCAGTTGTCATCAATCAGCTCACTGTTATAATGAGGGCTTAACTCATCTATAGCACTCAGACCCCGTTTTAAACATCCCCATAACAAAAACCACCGTAACGGCGGTGCGTTTCTACCCTCTACCCTGACTCACCGATTATCCCAGCATGTACTCTTCTGAATAGAGGCCGAAGGGAGATCGCATACCTCCCGCTTCTGCGTGAAATAGTATTAACGCAGTATCCGAACCCGGAAGTCAAACAAACTACTTCCGGTTCACGGAGCGCGAAAAAACGTGAAATTTCTTCATATAGCAACTTAGTCAAAATTTCCATTGAAATGGCGTCGCTATTCTATTATATAACCCACGCCATGAAAGAGACAAAGAATTGCCATCCCACGCACTGATTAGAATTATATATACACAATTACCGTTCCAGTGCATCATGGGATTTGTAGTTCAACTTACATCCCACGTACATAGACATCAAAAACAGCATCACTACATGCTGAGGCAAGAAAAGGAAGAAAAGGAAGAACCAAACCCTACTTCCAGACACCGAAAACAAAATTATCTCATCAAAACCAGGTCACCTGCCACCATTTCCAGTATAATCAAAAACCTTACCAATAAGAGGAACTATTTTTGGGAGTACAAGATTATAAAGTACTCCATGGAATCTCCTCATTTAATCCTGTAATGTGACTCTTCATACGGAACACCCATCGCTGTTCCCTTCTTAGAAGTACCCTATCTAGGGGCCCCATATTAGTGTCATATTTAGGTTTGTCAATGACCACCCACGTAAAATCATCCTCTGTGTGGGCCATTTCCACAAAGTGTCTTGTCATACGGGTATTAGTTTTTTTGCATCGAAAAGCACTACGATGTTCCACCATCCTTTGTTTAACCTTACGGGTGGTCATACCAATATATACTAATAAACAAGGACATGTAATCATATAGATGACACCATTCGTATTACAGTTCGTATGTGAATTCAATATCCAGGGTGTCATTAGACCCAGGTCCAATTGTGTCACATGTTTAGTGAACGGACACACAGAACATGACCCACACGGGAAATGACCTTTCACTGGCAAAGCTCCCCATAATGTGGTTTGTCTAATCTCTTGTTGTTTCAATCTTGGTCTCGTGTGCACCAATAAATCTCGGAGATTACTACTTCGTTTCAGTGCAAACAAGGGTCTTTCTAAGGACAATTTTCCTGTATTCAAAATGTGCCATGATTTATTAATTGCCCTTTTAATATTGTCTGTCAAATTGCTAAAGGTAGTAACACAAACCATCCTTTTATTCTCAGGTTTCTCATATGACTCAAGGAGTGCCCCTCTATGATTATTCCGAGCTCTTTTTGTGCTCCATACACTAATTTAGTCGGATAATTCCTTGCCAAAAGTTCTTCACTTAAATTCTTTGCATGTACTTTATATCTGGCGACATCACTACAATTTCTACGTAACCTCAGAAACTGTCCTATCGGTAAATTATTCAATAAGGCACGTGGATGGAAACTGTGATAACTAAGTAATGAGTTCCTCGCCATAGGCTTCTGATATAGTTCAGTCTGAATCATCCCATTCTTGGGGTACAATCGTAAGTCTAAATATTACACTGTCTTATTACTGGATTCACCAGTAAACTTGAGATTGGAATCTCGGCTATTCAGCCAATTAGAGAAAACATCTAGAGAATCCTGGTCACCTTCCCAGATGACCAGGATATCGTCTATATATCGTCTCCAAAGTTTAAGGCGTTGTCCAAAGGGATTGTCAATAGCAAATATGAATTTGGTTTCAAAACCATACATATACAAGTTAGCCATACTTGGGGCACTTGTACTGCCCATTGAAGTGCCAGTTGTCTGCCAATATAGATCTCCTTCATAACTAAAATAGTTTTCTTTTAAGACCATACTGGCACACTGCATGACAAAAGTATTAGGTGTCTGATCCTCGCGTGGATGACTCTCAAGTAGCTGTTCAATGATTTCAAGAGTGTCATCCTGCGGAATATTTGTATATAATGACTCAACGTCATATGTAACCATCATATTCACTACAGGATTGAATGGTACAGTTTCAAGAAGTGAAAGAACATGCTTAGTGTCCTGTAGTTATGATGGCATCTCTGCTACAATAGGTCGAAGAAAATGGTCCACAAACTTGGATAATGGCTCTAAAATAGACCCAATGCCTGATACTATAGGTCTCCCAGGTGGCGGTCTTTTTCTTTATGAATTTTCGGAAGAATATAAAGGCCGGCACTCTGGGATGTTTCTGGATCAAAAATTCTGCCTCACCTCTAGTAATCCAATTAGAATCTCTACTTTCCTCCACTATAGATTTGATCTCTAGTTGTAATCTCAATGTGGGATCTTGTAGGATATGTGTATAGAATTTAGGGTCATTCAATTGTCTAAGACATTCATTACGATAAACTATAGTATCCATAATAACGGTGGCCCCGCCTTTATCAGCCGGTTTAATCGTAATATTAATGTCATTGCCCAATTCATCAATACATTTTCTTTCAACATTAGAGATGTTACAAAATGTTTTCTTAGGAAAGTCTAAACTGGATTCATATTCTTTAAGTACTGCCTTCTCAAAAGTATTAACTTCTGAAGGTACTTGTTGTAGGGAAGGAAGAAAAGTAGATTTGTTCCTCAGACCAGTATTGGGAACAACATTAGCATCATCTTTCTCTAAATTCGAGAAGAAAAAATGTAGTCGTACTTTCCGGAAAAAATCAGCTAGCTCTTTGTGAATCATAAAATCATCACCTAATTTGGTGGGAACAAAACCAAGTCCTTTCGACAATACATTATGTTCTAAAGTCGTAAGATTTTTAGAGCTAAGATTTACGACTAAACATTCTGGTCGCTTGTGGACGCTGTCATACTCCGAGTCACTCGCTGTTCTATTAGTGGATCCCAATTCACTTGTGGTTGTCTGCCTGTTGCACGACCTCCGTTGTTGTCTCTTCTGCGTCCTCTTCTCCCTCTGGTTTGACCAAAAAAAGGAGGGTAGTTGGGACTATCAAAAGATGGACCGGGATTAAAGGGATGTGGTGGATATGACCAGAGTTGTGGTGGCCACCATGATGTCTGTTGAGGATACATATGTATGTTACCTCATCCTCTTCCTCGTCTCCCAAAATGTGGAGGCGCATATTCAGTATCTGAATCATTTGAATCACTCCATTCATCGGAGTTAGAGGTCCATTCATCTGTGTCCTTCCGCCATCCTCTTATACCTCTTTTTTTCATTTTCTTATTCAAAGTAGTTTGGTAATCATCAGATATATAAGGATAAACTTTCTCCATAGTAAATCTATCTAGATCTTTCTTAAGCTTGTTAATTTTAAATTTGACCAGATCATCTTTAATCTCTGTAAGATTTTTAGAGATGTCTTCAAGTTTCTTCTTGTAAATTGTAACCTGAACTCCTAACTTCAATTGGTTTTCCAATGTTAATATCTCAATGGCTAGAAGGTCGGCCGTTTCCTTAGCTGTGTTAATTATCAAGACAAGCCAATCCCTAGTACAACGCCAAGCTATCTTTGACCAATTTGTAACAAAGATTTGTTTTTGCACAAGCATATTTATATTCTAGTTAGGTTACCATCCGGTTACCTTTTGTGTGTATGATATTGTGGAGTGGTACCGTGGATGTTGAGAATTCCTCCTTTAGAGACCTTGTTGTGAGATAATATATAGTACAGCTGTGGCTGTGGGTCATCCATTAGATATTATATATACATTATCTATGGTCCTTTGGTTTTAATCAGTTACCAACATGACAGAAAATACTGGTTTGGCGTTTGATGAAGATATGGTCCAGGCTATACTCCAAACACCCAGCATTTTAGATTCACACATTTCCCATACATTGTCTAATACAGAGGAATGGACTAAACTTAGTAATACTAAGAAACAACATGTCAGAACTATTTTACACGCTGCCATACTGACTGAATATTTGAGAGGGAATATTGCACCACCAGGCCTGTTAGTGTCAAATGCTCCGAGACTCTTCTTGGATAATAAAATCTTTGTTACAAATTGGTCAAAGATAGCTTGGCGTTGTACTAGGGATTGGCTTGTCTTGATAATTAACACAGCTAAGGAAACGGCCGACCTTCTAGCCATTGAGATATTAACATTGGAAAACCAATTGAAGTTAGGAGTTCAGGTTACAATTTACAAGAAGAAACTTGAAGAGATCTCTAAAAATCTTACAGAGATTAAAGATGATCTGGTCAAATTTAAAATTAACAAGCTTAAGAAAGATAGATTTACTATGGAGAAAGTTTATCCTTATATATCTGATGATTACCAAACTACTTTGAATAAGAAAATGAAAAAAAGAGGTATAAGAGGATGGCGGAAGGACACAGATGAATGGACCTCAAACTCCGATGAATGGAGTGATTCAAATGATTCAGATACTGAATATGCGCCTCCACATTTTGGGAGACGAGGAAGAGGACGAGGTAACATACATATGTATCCTCAACAGACATCATGGTGGCCACCACAACTCTGGTCATATCCACCACATCCCTTTAATCCCGGTCCATCTTTTGATAGTCCCAACTACCCTCCTTTTTTTGGTCAAACCAGAGGGAGAAGAGGACGCAGAAGAGACAACAACGGAGGTCGTGCAACAGGCAGACAACCACAAGTGAATTGGGATCCACTAATAGAACAGCGAGTGACTCGGAGTATGACAGCGTCCACAAGCAACCAGAATGTTTAGTCGTAAATCTTAGCTCTAAAAATCTTACGACTTTAGAACATAATGTATTGTCGAAAGGACTTGGTTTTGTTCCCACCAAATTAGGTGATGATTTTATGATTCACAAAGAGCTAGCTGATTTTTTCCGGAAAGTACGACTACATTTTTCTTCTCGAATTTAGAGAAAGATGATGCTAATGTTGTTCCCAATACTGGTCTGAGGAACAAATCTACTTTTCTTCCTTCCCTACAACAAGTACCTTCAGAAGTTAATACTTTTGAGAAGGCAGTACTTAAAGAATATGAATCCAGTTTAGACTTTCCTAAGAAAACATTTTGTAACATCTCTAATGTTGAAAGAAAATGTATTGATGAATTGGGCAATGACATTAATATTACGATTAAACCGGCTGATAAAGGCGGGGCCACCGTTATTATGGATACTATAGTTTATCGTAATGAATGTCTTAGACAATTGAATGACCCTAAATTCTATACACATATCCTACAAGATCCCACATTGAGATTACAACTAGAGATCAAATCTATAGTGGAGGAAGGTAGAGATTCTAATTGGATTACTAGAGGTGAGGCAGAATTTTTGATCCAGAAACATCCCAGAGTGCCGGCCTTTTATATTCTTCCGAAAATCCATAAAGAAAAAAGACCGCCACCTGGGAGACCTATAGTATCAGGCATTGGGTCTATTTTAGAGCCATTATCCTAGTTTGTGGACCATTTTCTTCGACCTATTGTAGCAGAGATGCCATCATACCTACAGGACACTAAGCATGTTCTTTCACTTCTTGAAACTGTACCATTCAATCCTGTAGTGAATATGATGGTTACATATGACGTTGAGTCATTATATACAAATATTCCGCAGGATGACACTCTTGAAATCATTGAACAGCTACTTGAGAGTCATCCACGCGAGGATCAGACACCTAATACTTTTGTCATGCAGTGTGCCAGTATGGTCTTAAAAGAAAACTATTTTAGTTATGAAGGAGATCTATATTGGCAGACAACTGGCACTTCAATGGGCAGTACAAGTGCCCCAAGTATGGCTAACTTGTATATGTATGGTTTTGAAACCAAATTCATATTTGCTATTGACAATCCCTTTGGACAACGCCTTAAACTTTGGAGACGATATATAGACGATATCCTGGTCATCTGGGAAGGTGACCAGGATTCTCTAGATGTTTTCTCTAATTGGCTGAATAGCCGAGATTCCAATCTCAAGTTTACTGGTGAATCCAGTAATAAGACAGTGTCATATTTAGACTTACGATTGTACCCCAAGAATGGGATGATTCAGACTGAACTATATCAGAAGCCTATGGCGAGGAACTCATTACTTAGTTATCACAGTTTCCATCCACGTGCCTTATTGAATAATTTACCGATAGGACAGTTTCTGAGGTTACGTAGAAATTGTAGTGATGTCGCCAGATATAAAGTACATGCAAAGAATTTAAGTGAAGAACTTTTGGCAAGGAATTATCCGACTAAATTAGTGTATGGAGCACAAAAAAGAGCTCGGAATAATCATAGAGGGGCACTCCTTGAGTCATATGAGAAACCTGAGAATAAAAGGATGGTTTGTGTTACTACCTTTAGCAATTTGACAGACAATATTAAAAGGGCAATTAATAAATCATGGCACATTTTGAATACAGGAAAATTGTCCTTAGAAAGACCCTTGTTTGCACTGAAACGAAGTAGTAATCTCCAAGATTTATTGGTGCACACGAGACCAAGATTGAAACAACAAGAGATTAGACAAACCACATTATGGGGAGCTTTGCCAGTGAAAGGTCATTTCCCGTGTGGGTCATGTTCTGTGTGTCCGTTCACTAAACATGTGACACAATTGGACCTGGGTCTAATGACACCCTGGATATTGAATTCACATACGAACTGTAATACGAGTGGTGTCATCTATATGATTACATGTCCTTGTTTATTAGTATATATTGGTATGACCACCCGTAAGGTTAAACAAAGGATGGTGGAACATCGTAGTGCTTTTCGATGCAAAAAACTAATACCCGTATGACAAGACACTTTGTGGAAATGGCCCACACAGAGGATGATTTTACGTGGGTGGTCATTGACAAACCTAAATATGACACTAATATGGGGCCCCTAGATAGGGTACTTCTAAGAAGGGAACAGCGATGGGTGTTCCGTATGAAGAGTCACATTACAGGATTAAATGAGGAGATTCCATGGAGTACTTTATAATCTTGTACTCCCAAAAATAGTTCCTCTTATTGGTAAGGTTTTTTGATTATACTGGAAATGGTGGCAGGTGACCTGGTTTTGATGAGATCATTTTTGTTTTCGGTGTCTGGAAGTAGGGTTTGGTTCTTCCTTTTCTTCCTTTTCTTGCCTCAGCATGTAGTGATGCTGTTTTTGATGTCTATGTACGTGGGATGTAAGTTGAACTACAAATCCCATGATGCACTGGAACGGTAATTGTGTATATATAATTCTAATCAGTGCGTGGGATGGCAATTCTTTGTCTCTTTCATGGCGTGGGTTATATAATAGAATAGCGACGCCATTTCAATGGAAATTTTGACTAAGTTGCTATATGAAGAAATTTCCCGTTTTTTCGCGCTCCGTGAACCGGAAGTAGTTTGTTTGACTTCCGGGTTCGGATACGCGTTAATACTATTTCACGCAGAAGCGGGAGGTATGCGATCTCCCTTCGGCCTCTATTCAGAAGAGTACATGCTGGGATAATCGGTGAGTCAGGGTAGAGGGTAGAAACGCACCGCCGTTACGGTGGTTTTTGTTATGGGGATGTTTAAAACGGGGGTCTGAGTGCTATAGATGAGTTAAGCCCTCATTATAACAGTGAGCTGATTGATGACAACTGAGGCTTCGATGTGGACGTTTGCTTAAAGTTCCATGGAGCTTACTAAATCCTACTTGTAATGCTAACAAGGGTTAGACATCAGGTCTATTTTCATTTATAGATAGGCTTTTTGATAGTAGCGTTTGGTGAAGAGGACACACAGAACTATGTTCCCATATGAGAATAATTTGAATATAAACAGCTTGCCGTGTGACAAAAAACATTGAGAATTATGATCAGCTTGGTACATAGCTAATGTTGATGAATGATATAGGTACCATGCTATGAGTGATTTTTCTGTCAATATATGTTTTATAAGGACCGCTGATTTATTGATATATAATGGTTATTTTTATGACCTTGATGTTACCTTTAGGTTTCCCAGAAAATAGAGGACCTGATAAAGGTAGAAGCATAGAATTGGTCTGATATTGGTGAGATCATTAATCAATTCACTTGTGTCTTTTCACGTGTGTGGTGATTTGGCTTTTCACTCACACTTGGTTATGAACCAATGGGCATGGATTATGAATATGCTGGACATAATTATGTGTTTGTGTGTTACAGAAAACAGACAAGAACTGAAGTTGGTTCTGAAAAAGATCCATTGAATTAAGTATGGTTTTTCTTTTTCTTTTATCACAAATTGAGCAGAGTGACAAGACATTGGTCCTGAAGAATGCCGCGAACCTCTGGTCATCTGGGCAGAAACATGTTGACCTAGTCGGATAGGGAACATCCTTACCCCTATCGTTCACACTGGTTTTTAATTCTATCCATAGGGGATACTTATTAAACTATTTCCCCATATGAGATGGTTTTAATTCACTTTTGATATTATTTTTGCACTCTGCCCCTCACTCACACTAGACATTGGAGTGATAAAACACCTCACGCTCCTCTCCTGCGGGAGAGTTGTAGCCCACACAGTGCACCTTGCGGGCACTGTGTGTAAGAGGGAACCCAATGATGAAGCATGTCACCCAAAAGGTGAGTGAGGGTTCTCGTCTTTAAAAAGCAAATGCCCTTCTCTTGGTTTTGTTTTTGCACAAGCATATTTATATTCTAGTTAGGTTACCATCCGGTTACCTTTTGTGTGTATGATATTGTGGAGTGGTACCGTGGATGGTGAGAATTCCTCCTTTAGAGACCTTGTTGTGAGATAATATATAGTACAGCTGTGGCTGTGGGTCATCCATTAGATATTTTATATACATTATCTATGGTCCTTTGGTTTTAATCAGTTACCAACATGACAGAAAATACTGGTTTGGCGTTTGATGAAGATATGGTCCAGGCTATACTCCAAACACCCAGCATTTTAGATTCACACATTTCCCATACATTGTCTAATACAGAGGAATGGACTAAACTTAGTAATACTAAGAAACAACATGTCAGAACTATTTTACACGCTGCCATACTGACTGAATATTTGAGAGGGAATATTGCACCACCAGGCCTGATAGTGTCAAATGCTCCGAGACTCTTCTTGGATAATAAAATCTTTGTTACAAATTGGTCAAAGATAGCTTGGCGTTGTACTAGGGATTGGCTTGTCTTGATAATTAACACAGCTAAGGAAACGGCCGACCTTCTAGCCATTGAGATATTAACATTGGAAAACCAATTGAAGTTAGGAGTTCAGGTTACAATTTACAAGAAGAAACTTGAAGAGATCTCTAAAAATCTTACAGAGATTAAAGATGATCTGGTCAAATTTAAAATTAACAAGCTTAAGAAAGATCTAGATAGATTTACTATGGAGAAAGTTTATCCTTATATATCTGATGATTACCAAACTACTTTGAATAAGAAAATGAAAAAAAGAGGTATAAGAGGATGGCGGAAGGACACAGATGAATGGACCTCTAACTCCGATGAATGGAGTGATTCAAATGATTCAGATACTGAATAAGCGCCTCCACATTTTGGGAGACGAGGAAGAGGATGAGGTAACATACATATGTATCCTCAACAGACATCATGGTGGCCACCACAACTCTGGTCATATCCACCACATCCCTTTAATCCCGGTCCATCTTTTGATAGTCCCAACTACCCTCCTTTTTTTGGTCAAATCAGAGGGAGAAGAGGACGCAGAAGAGACAACAACGGAGGTCGTGCAACAGGCAGACAACCACAAGTGAATTGGGATCCACTAATAGAACAGCGAGTGACTCGGAGTATGACAGCGTCCACAAGCGACCAGAATGTTTAGTCGTAAATCTTAGCTCTAAAAATCTTACGACTTTAAAACATAATGTATTGTCAAAAGGACTTGGTTTTGTTCCCACCAAATTAGGTGATGATTTTATGATTCACAAAGAGCTAGCTGATTTTTTCCGGAAAGTACGACTACATTTTTTCTTCTCGAATTTAGAGAAAGATGATGCTAATGTTGTTCCCAATACTGGTCTGAGGAACAAATCTACTTTTCTTCCTTCCCTACAACAAGTACCTTCAGAAGTTAATACTTTTGAGAAGGCAGTACTTAAAGAATATGAATCCAGTTTAGACTTTCCTAAGAAAACATTTTGTAACATCTCTAATGTTGAAAGAAAATGTATTGATGAATTGGGCAATGACATTAATATTACGATTAAACCGGCTGATAAAGGCGGGGCCACCGTTATTATGGATACTATAGTTTATCGTAATGAATGTCTTAGACAATTGAATGACCCTAAATTCTATACACATATCCTACAAGATCCCACATTGAGATTACAACTGGAGATCAAATCTATAGTGGAGGAAGGTAGAGATTCTAATTGGATTACTAGAGGTGAGGCAGAATTTTTGATCCAGAAACATCCCAGAGTGCCGGCCTTTTATATTCTTCCGAAAATCCATAAAGAAAAAAGACCGCCACCTGGGAGACCTATAGTATCAGGCATTGGGTCTATTTTAGAGCCATTATCCAAGTTTGTGGACCATTTTCTTCGACCTATTGTAGCAGAGATGCCATCATACCTACAGGACACTAAGCATGTTCTTTCACTTCTTGAAACTGTACCATTCAATCCTGTAGTGAATATGATGGTTACATATGACGTTGAGTCATTATATACAAATATTCCCCAGGATGACACTCTTGAAATCATTGAACAGCTACGAGAGTCATCCACGCGAGGATCAGACACCTAATACTTTTGTCATGCAGTGTGCCAGTATGGTCTTAAAAGAAAACTATTTTAGTTATGAAGGAGATCTATATTGGCAGACAACTGGCACTTCAATGGGCAGTACAAGTGCCCCAAGTATGGCTAACTTGTATATGTATGGTTTTGAAACCAAATTCATATTTGCTATTGACAATCCCTTTGGACAACGCCTTAAACTTTGGAGACGATATATAGACGATATCCTGGTCATCTGGGAAGGTGACCAGGATTCTCTAGATGTTTTCTCTAATTGGCTGAATAGCCGAGATTCCAATCTCAAGTTTACTGGTGAATCCAGTAATAAGACAGTGTCATATTTAGACTTACGATTGTACCCCAAGAATGGGATGATTCAGACTGAACTATATCAGAAGCCTATGGCGAGGAACTCATTACTTAGTTATCACAGTTTCCATCCACGTGCCTTATTGAATAATTTACCGATAGGACAGTTTCTGAGGTTACGTAGAAATTGTAGTGATGTCGCCAGATATAAAGTGCATGCAAAGAATTTAAGTGAAGAACTTTTGGCAAGGAATTATCCGACTAAATTAGTGTATGGAGCACAAAAAAGAGCTCGGAATAATCATAGAGGGGCACTCCTTGAGTCATATGAGAAACCTGAGAATAAAAGGATGGTTTGTGTTACTACCTTTAGCAATTTGACAGACAATATTAAAAGGGCAATTAATAAATCATGGCACATTTTGAATACAGGAAAATTGTCCTTAGAAAGACCCTTGTTTGCACTGAAACGAAGTAGTAATCTCCGAGATTTATTGGTGCACACGAGACCAAGATTGAAACAACAAGAGATTAGACAAACCACATTATGGGGAGCTTTGCCAGTGAAAGGTCATTTCCCGTGTGGGTCATGTTCTGTGTGTCCGTTCACTAAACATGTGACACAATTGGACCTGGGTCTAATGACACCCTGGATATTGAATTCACATACGAACTGTAATACGAGTGGTGTCATCTATATGATTACATGTCCTTGTTTATTAGTATATATTGGTATGACCACCCGTAAGGTTAAACAAAGGATGGTGGAACATCGTAGTGCTTTTCGATGCAAAAAACTAATACCCGTATGACAAGACACTTTGTGGAAATGGCCCACACAGAGGATGATTTTACGTGGGTGGTCATTGACAAACCTAAATATGACACTAATATGGGGCCCCTAGATAGGGTACTTCTAAGAAGGGAACAGCGATGGGTGTTCCGTATGAAGAGTCACGTTACAGGATTAAATGAGGAGATTCCATGGAGTACTTTATAATCTTGTACTCCCAAAAATAGTTCCTCTTATTGGTAAGGTTTTTTGATTATACTGGAAATGGTGGCAGGTGACCTGGTTTTGATGAGATCATTTTTGTTTTCGGTGTCTGGAAGTAGGGTTTGGTTCTTCCTTTTCTTCCTTTTCTTGCCTCAGCATGTAGTGATGCTGTTTTTGATGTCTATGTACGTGGGATGTAAGTTGAACTACAAATCCCATGATGCACTGGAACGGTAATTGTGTATATATAATTCTAATCAGTGCGTGGGATGGCAATTCTTTGTCTCTTTCATGGCGTGGGTTATATAATAGAATAGCGACGCCATTTCAATGGAAATTTTGACTAAGTTGCTATATGAAGAAATTTCCCGTTTTTTCGCGCTCCGTGAACCGGAAGTAGTTTGTTTGACTTCCGGGTTCGGATACGCGTTAATACTATTTCACGTAGAAGCGGGAGGTATGCGATCTCCCTTCGGCCTCTATTCAGAAGAGTACATGCTGGGATAATCGGTGAGTCAGGGTAGAGGGTAGAAACGCACCGCCGTTACGGTGGTTTTTGTTATGGGGATGTTTAAAACGGGGTCTGAGTGCTATAGATGAGTTAAGCCCTCATTATAACAGTGAGCTGATTGATGACAACTGAGGCTTCGATGTGGACGTTTGCTTAAAGTTCCATGGAGCTTACTAAATCCTACTTGTAATGCTAACAAGGGTTAGACATCAGGTCTATTTTCATTTATAGATAGGCTTTTTGATAGTAGCGTTTGGTGAAGAGGACACACAGAACTATGTTCCCATATGAGAATAATTTGAATATAAACAGCTTGCCGTGTGACAAAAAACATTGAGAATTATGATCAGCTTGGTACATAGCTAATGTTGATGAATGATATAGGTACCATGCTATGAGTGATTTTTCTGTCAATATATGTTTTGTAAGGACCGCTGATTTATTGATATATAATGGTTATTTTTATGACCTTGATGTTACCTTTAGGTTTCCCAGAAAATAGAGGACCTGATAAAGGTAGAAGCATAGAATTGGTCTGATATTGGTGAGATCATTAATCAATTCACTTGTGTCTTTTCACGTGTGTGGTGATTTGGCTTTTCACTCACACTTGGTTATGAACCAATGGGCATGGATTATGAATATGCTGGACATAATTATGTGTTTGTGTGTTACAGAAAACAGACAAGAACTGAAGTTGGTTCTGAAAAAGATCCATTGAATTAAGTATGGTTTTTCTTTTTCTTTTATCACAAATTGAGCAGAGTGACAAGACATTGGTCCTGAAGAATGCCGCGAACCTCTGGTCATCTGGGCAGAAACATGTTGACCTAGTCGGATAGGGAACATCCTTACCCCTATCGTTCACACTGGTTTTTAATTCTATCCATAGGGGATACTTATTAAACTATTTCCCCATATGAGATGGTTTTAATTCACTTTTGATATTATTTTTGCACTCTGCCCCTCACTCACACTAGACATTGGAGTGATAAAACACCTCACGCTCCTCTCCTGCGGGAGAGTTGTAGCCCACACAGTGCACCTTGCGGGCACTGTGTGTAAGAGGGAACCCAATGATGAAGCATGTCACCCAAAAGGTGAGTGAGGGTTCTCGTCTTTAAAAAGCAAATGCCCTTCTCTTGGTTTTGTTTTTGCACAAGCATATTTATATTCTAGTTAGGTTACCATCCGGTTACCTTTTGTGTGTATGATTAAAATATACGAACCCATTATTTCAAATGTTTCTCAGGAGTGACCCCCTGAATCTGCCTACAATAAGTCAGGCTTACTTGTTTGGCTCGTTCTCTGGAATTAGAGCTAGTAATACACCTATCACTTTCACAGATCATCAACCACCACTGCCTTGATTACATTAAATGTTATTTTATTTACCTAGAATGGTTGTATGATGGTACAACGCATGTCTGAACAACGCATGCCTGTACCACACAGTCTCTTCCACGACCGTGCCTTTAGCACGCATGCCTTTACCACACAATTTCGTGGTAAAGACGTGATGGATAAAGGGGCATGCGGGATAAAGATCATACCCCTGCCCTGTAAACTGTCCCTTTTCCCCCTGCCCTGCCCCCTAAAACTTTATCCCACATCCTAAAAACTACCCAACGCCAGCCTCCCCCCCTGAGCCCTAATCTATCCCCTACATCCTTAAACTAACCTGACCCTGCCCTGTAAACTGTCCCGTCTCCCACTGCTCTGAGCCCTAAAAATTAAACCCACGCCCCAAAAACTACCTTGACCCCAGCCCCCCTGCCCTGAGCCCTAAAAACTATCCCCTACATCCCTAAACTACCCCGTTCCCTGCTCCCTGCCCTGTAAACAGTCCCTTTTCCCCCCACCCTTAGCCCTAAAAACTGTCCCCCACCCCCTCCTGAGTCCTAAATCCTACCCCCACCCCGAAAAACTACCCCTCCACCCCCCAAGACCAAGGTCCAGCCCCACTTACCTCACTGTGTCCTTAGCCCTAAAAACTGTCCCCCACCCTAAAAACTACCCCGACCCCCTCCTGAGTCCTAAAACCTATCCCCACCCTGAAAAACTACCCCTCCACCCCCAAGACCAAACCCCAGCTCCACTTACCTCACTGTCTCCTCTCCTGATTCCTCTTCCTGTCTTCCCCTTCCTGTGCCTCTGTTCGGCAACTAGACAGCGCATTGCCTTAACCACACATATGCAAGGTTAAGGCACATGCGTGATTAAGGCAATCATGGTATGCGACTGTGGGAAACGGCACGCGTGGCTCAGCCCGCGTTGTTAAGGCCAGTTTCCCACCTAGAATTGATGGTAGATGGTAGATGTAAGTAATGCTACATTTGGTGATTCCTTTTGTGGAACACCAAAGTAGCAGAGGAGTTTGATGACACTCAAATATTTAAAGCTATGGATAAAATGTGCATATAATTTGCTTGATAAATGGCACATTCAGGCGTAAACTGTGTTAAATCTGGCCTTGAATGGAGATATGGAACAAGAGGATTATCCAGGGAAGACTGGATGAGACTGGCCTTCAAATAGACCAAAAGATGTGCACTCTCCACTACTTCACATCCTTTCAGAGGACAAATTATGCCTCCTCTGTGTGTAAGGAAAGACTAGTTATTGTCCTAGCAGCAGATGTTCGATAAATTACACTGTTAAACGTGGCAGTACAAAGATCACTCCTTGGCAAAGTACCAATGACAGAACACTTTCTAAATGAATGATATGACAGCTTCCCAGAAACTGAACCTTAGGTCCTTTTAAAAAAGAAAGAGAAACCCAGCTACTTTAAGCTTGTCCCAAAACTTTGTCCTAGACACTATATTAATACCCAACATAAAGAAGAGACAACAAACAATCAGATTCCAAGCTTCCCTGCTATGTAGTGCAATCTCTGGAACCTCATCCCAATGAGGAGCAGGACAGACACTTTTTGTCCCTTTGTGAAGTGTTTGCAGCCGGAATCCTTACACTGCTATCTCTTTTCAGAATATCAGCCCACACTTTGTACTGCCCAGCCCAGTTTTGATCAGTGGTACAACATAACTCCCTTGCAACTGATTGTGGATTTGTGTGCATCTGCACATGCTGCTGAATGGTTCCTTGCAAGAAGAATATTAAACTTATGGATGCCATCTTAGTGGTTTAGATGCAAGTGGTGTATGTGTTTGATGAACTTCTATGAATCTAGTTATGTGAGACTCTGTATGTGTGAGGGTCTGTGGGGGAGAGAAGCGTATCAATGTACGGCTCCTGAATCTGGGCCTGAACAGCCTTTCTGGACTGAAAACTCAACCCACCTACCTCTATTGATGTGTCCTTCGGGTCCTACCATATATTGCCTCTTCCACCTTAGCTAGCAGGGGTCATAATACACAGAGACCCACGGGCACAAAAGGTGTTTGTACCAGCTTTTTTTGCACCCTGGGCACTTTGGTATTACAAATGCTTGTGCAGCCCCTTCCGTAATACAGATCGCATTGGCACATATTTTGCACTGGTACAATAACAAAGGAGTATTCACTAATTTGCATGGAGGAATGGCATCAAACAAATGAGGAAACCCTGCCTTTGCTACAGTGATGTATTATAAATGCTGGCACAGAGGCAAGAAATCTGTCAGGAGGTGCACTAATTGTGCACCACGTATGTGGTGGTACATAGTCGGTGAGTCTCCTCCCTTCCTCCAAGGCACCTGTTGGGTGAGGGTGCCTGGGGTCCCAGGAACTCCACAGACAAGCCCCCAATGGCAGAAGCAGCCACATATTGCTCCCTATTGTGGGGGGGATCCCTGCCCTCCCTTGAAAATGAGAACGTGCCTGCCACCTGCAGTGAAACACAGACTGATGACTTCAAACAGCCCATCCACCTTTTACAAATGCACTGTTCCCAATGCAGGCACATGTCCGTGCGGGCACTGGGTACCATACTTCTTCTGTAATCAAGTGTACTATCCAGGTCTGCACCAGGAACACCAAGTTATGGGTGTGCCATGGCACAGACAGGGTCAGAGTCTGATCTGTGGTTCGGTCCCAGATGACCACCAAATACGAGAAATTTGCCTCAACCATACTAGCGATCACCTTCATCACGATCTCCAGCTACACTTTATGTACTTTATATTATTACGCAACTGGGTCCTCCTAGAGTGCTTCATCCCACCTCTGATATGCATGCCCATGCCCATAGTATGGAGATGTCTCAGGGCCCTGGCCTTAATTTTCTTTTCCAAGTTTCACTCCCTCGCCCGTCACATGTCCTTGTCTGTAAACATATGCTTGCCTTTCCTCCTTTTCTTTGAATCCTCTTCCTACTAACATTTCTTTTCCATATTTCTATGGTATACCCATTATCCTTCATATCATCTCACCTTCAATTTCACTGCTATTCAGTTTCTGCAGGTTTATTTTCACCTTTCTTGTGTCCTGGCCCTTTCCGAAGTGCCCTTCCATTTCCAAGCATTATTTGGTTTTGCCACATATGTGCAGAATTTTGCACATTCCACTTGGGTGCTGATGTTTTGTTGAAGGAGCTCTCTGAGCTATCCTGAACAATTCTTGGCTGTGATCACTTGTTGGTATTACCTGTAGCTCCTTGCAGGTTTACCAAAAGTTGGATCCCATGTTGACATTGGGCACAACAGCCTCCCTTTCCATTGCTCGTTAACTACACCTGCCCCTTGTCGTCTCCCTTAAGAAACACCACTCAGTTATCCCTTTTTGTCCTGCCTGGGGTTGCTCAACATTTTTTCTGGGTTACCATATATTTCTTCTTGCGCTTCTGGTTAGTCCATTATAAATGCATTTCTTCTCACCTTTGTGTTCAAATTCCAAGCTACATAGATTTTTTATCCAGGTGCTAAATGAAAAATGTGTTCAGCTTGCCAGTCAGGCTTTTGGTGATTTGTCAGTTTTGCTTGCGGTTTTTATGAATCAGGATTTTTTTCTTTGTGTGTGTTGAAATCCATTTTATGTCATCTGTAGTAATCACTACAGGGCTTGTCCCGAGTTGTTCAGCGACAAGGTGTGATAGTACAGCACCCAGTATTACCAGTGCCGGGAGGTATTACCAAGTTCGTACAAGCGACCATGTTGGGAACTGCAGCTGAAAGCTGGAAAACTGATATCTATATGTTCTTCCAAAATTCTTTCAAAGTTTCTGTGTATATTTCCACCAGTTTTATGCAGATGGCTATCTGCTTCGAAACAGCAGGACAATTGGCCTCTCGTTTCGGCCCAGGATGGGAGTTGCTGGCTGAAAATGGGAATTCCATCCCTCTTGTGATTGGGCCCCATAGAGGTAACACATTTTGTGACTAAGGCCCTGGGTTTTGTTTAGGGTAGACCATGTCACTATCAATGAGAATTAATCGGCTTTCTTTGAAGTTGGCCTTCCATAGACATTCTCAGACCTTAAACAGGTGGTTGGTCCTTAAAGAGGTGGCAGAGGACACCTTATATTACAGACTGGTAATACGATACGTTTTGAAAGAACTTCAAAGAGCAATAACCTGCTTCATTGTCTAATACAGTCTCTGTATTTGATTAACATTGAAGTTATGTTTTACTTTAGTTTCTCTTTTCAAATAACAAGTTAGAATGAACAAAGTTAGTAAACAGCATCACAAAATAAATACAAATCCTTTCAAAATGCATTCATTGAATATAATAACTAATGTAATTTCCCTCATGTTGTTAGGATCACATTTTGTGAAGAGCCTTATAGCTCCCAGCGAGCACACTCCATGTTTGTTAGGGGACAGGCTTCTCTGCAATTCTTATGTTAAGTTATATGTTGCTTGTTGCGGGGTACGTTCTCCCCCCTGCAGCATTTCCCAGTTGGTACTGTCTTCGGTTTGGTGTGGCCCTTAGGCAGCGCCTGCAGCCAGCGCTCGCCCCACGTACACAGCACAACGCGAAGGCAGCATCATAGAAGAAGGTGTTCCTGCGGATGCTGAGCGCGCCGCCGTGTCGCCTTGTGGGTAATTTGTACCTCAGGGCCAGCACAAGTCTCCTGAGAACCCGAAGGCAAGAGATCCTGCTGCCCAGAACTAGCACCTGCGACGAGGCCCGAAAGACAAAAATGAAAATTAACACTAGCAGTTGCCTCGGTTGTCGTATTATTTCTTCCCTTGTGTGGCGCTAAGCTTTGTATTTATCTGAGGGTTTTTAAAAGTCAAAACACTTGGGACTCTGGGAATACATAAATGAGCTCGCAGAAAAGCCCATGCGAAAAAACAAAGTGTATGATGTCAAGGCAGGGGGTCTCGCATTACTTCTGTTTAACAACATGCGATGTTCTACTGAAAGGAAACTTTCAAATAACAGAGACCATTTCATCACAAGGGTTGGCCTTGGAACAGTAATTGGATTCGCAGTCTGAAATACCTGCCTGGCTGTATTCATAAAATATTTCCTAGCATTTAACAGAACAGTGGGATCGAACTGGGAGGTAGGGTGCTTTTCACCAACTGATCGGTGTATCTTAGCCGGATTATGTTTTCATTTTTAATTAAGCTTTAATGTGAGCACCTTCCTTGTGCACATTGTAGCAGTAAAACAGCTAACGAGAAAGGCTTACAGAAGTAACACAATGAGTTTGGTGGGTACCTTGAGGGAATTTCACAGTGAACAACAGTATTTCACAAAACATAATTTACCAGCATTTTTTCTATTAAATACATCTATAATGAGCATATGACATTAGTGACAACCATTGATACAGTTAATAGGTTTGGTTTTAATATTGCTGATGAACTGGAAGCCCAGTCATCTACAAACTTGCTCAATCTGTCTTTGCTATGCCACTGTGTAGCATGCTGAAGGGCACCACAAGTTTGGGAAAGAAAACAGGCACTGGCAAAGGCAATAAATCTCGCCTATGCAATATCTATCAACGTTGTCAATGGTTTTCTTTTTTTTTTAGACCCATGTTGTACAGTAGTGCAGCTGCTGTGCAGCATGGCTGGATGGGGAAAAAAAGCACTATGACTTGGTCATCGCTTTTGTTTATTTACTTTTAACCATGCTGCTGCACAACATGACTAAAAAACACATTGATAAAGCGAAACCGTTCTCGCGTACGCAAGAGCTCTTTGAATTTGTCAATGTTTTTTTTTGTGGTGAGAGGGTGCACGTGGAATGGGGTAAGCAACCATGGGTGGGAAGAGAGCAGGTGGGCAGGGGAAAGCAGAAATAGGTGGGACGGGGTGGAATGGTGTGGTGGTGGGTGTCACGAGACAAGCAACAAGGCGGGTGGGGAAGCGGGGAAGCAAGAAGAATAGCGCAAGCAACAAAGGGGCAAGCAATGGTACGGGAGAGGCACAAGGCAAGCAAACACAAATGGTTAGTAACAATACGGGAAGGGGAGGAGAATGAGCGAAGCAACGACAGAGCAAGCAACGATGGGCAAGCAATGATGAGGAGGGTGAAGGGGCAAGCAACAATAAACAAGCAACAATGCAGGGGAGACGAGAAACAAGCAACAACAATGAAACGGGGACAGAAAAAAAAAAAGCTCAGCACCAACAGCAGAAGGGCACTAATAAAAAAAAGCAATCAGCCCATGCTCCACGGAAGCGCAAAACCAACAAAAAAAAGTGAAACTGACACATGCTGACCAATCAGAGCCAGCAAATAATAGTGACAATGAAGCCAACAAATGGTTAGTAATTTGAGGGCTCTGCACCCTTTGTATGTAAACAAAATGTTTCACAAGCGACAGCGCATGCACTGTCTCAGATGTGGCCTAAAAAATGACAGACAGAGAAGGCAAGACATGGGAAACGTAGAAAGAGGTAGGTTGTTGTTATTGAGGTTCCTGCTGTTGTGACAGCTGTCACTGCTATTGTCCCTGCTCTGAACACAACTTTGGTCACTGCTCTTACCCCTGTGTTGTTTACAGCTGTTGCTTCTGGTGCTGTCCGTGCCTTGGTGGCAGCTGTGTTAAGTACTGTTGTTATTACTGTGGTTACAGCAGTGGTTGCTGCTACAGTCTCTGCTGTGCTGATAGCTGGTGTTGTCCTTTACATGATGGCAGCTTTGGTGCCTGCTTCCACAACAACTGTTTTTTTTATGTGGTTGCTGTGGGGGTCCCCACTGTCATCTCATCTGTGACTTTGGTCCCTGTTGTTCATGCTGCTGTTGGCTCTGTCTTGTTGGCATCTCTGGTTCCTACTTTGGTCCTTGCTGTTGTCACTGCTCGGGTAGAAGCTGCTATCATAGCTGTGGTTCCTTCAGTGCTTGCAAGAACTGCTGCAGCTGTTGTTGACTATAATAATAGCTGCTGTCACAGCTTCTGTAGCCATTGTTGTGGCTCCTCTATTTGTTTTTCTTGAACTTACTGTGGATGAAGCTATTGTTACTGCTTTTGTTACTAGTATGGCGTTGGTAGCTGTGGCTGATTACGTGGTTCCTGCTATGTTTACAGCTGTCATCACTGCACTGGTCCCTGCCATGGTGGTGACTTTGGTCACTCTCAAGGGGTCCTGTTGTCCTAATGGCTTTGGTCACTGCTTTAATCCCTGGTGTGCTTGCCGCGGTTGTTGCTGCTGTTGAGGCTGTTATTTCTGCTTTGGTGGGGTCTTTTGTGGCAGCCATAGTGGTTGCAGTGAGCCCTGCTGCAATGCTAATAGTTGACAAACTGCTGTGGTTCCTGCTGTTATGGTAAATGGTGCTGTTTTCGTTGGTTTGGTTACAACCGTGGGCACTGTTGCTGTCCATGTGTTGAGAACAGATATTGTTGCTGCATCTATCTCTTCCATGGTGGGAGACAAGGTTGCTGTTTTGGTCCCTGCTATATGGTTACAGCAATGGTTGCTGTTGCGGTCCCTGTGCTGGAAGCTGTTGTTGCTGTTGTCATCTGTTCCATAGAGGCAGCCGAGATCAATGATGTGGTTGCTGCTGATGCAGCAGCTGTGATCACTGTTCTCATAGCAGCTGTTGCTGCTGTGTACCATGCTGTGTTGGTAAATACGGTTGCTTTTGTTGATGGACACCAAAGTCTTGGGTACTGTCAGGGTCAGCATTTGTGTCTGGGAAGCTCTGACGTGCAATCGCATAGACAACCTAAATAGGCCAAGAAATGTTACTTATTCCAATTTCATTTGCTTTTTATCATCCGTCTAAGGCATATAATTTTGTAATACCTCTTACCAATGCACAAACTCAATGTTAAATGTATAACTGCACAAATCAACTCAAAAATCCGCCTTTTACTCTTTTTGTTTTTAATCACAACATTTGGCATGCAAATAAAACAGTGTCTAAGCAAACCTAAAAGCATGGTAGCATCAGGATTTTGGATTCTGTTTCAAGCAACAGACAAAAGAAGAATACTTTAAATGGGCTTTGTGTGAGGCCCAGGGGTCTTTGGATTTGTGGTGGTGTGATTTTATGGGCTACGTCCATAGACCATGCTAACATAAAACTCTAAATTTTAAGAATGTAAATTCTTACCAAATAAATCCATTTTCCCATGGAATCCAGGCAGCAGATAGCTCATGTTCAATTTCAGGTACAACTCAGATGTTTGGGAAGTGGAACCATTTTAGAAATATAAAAGGCCTTTGATTATATCCAGTCTATTTTCGAAGGTGTTTGTTCACTGCCCGATAAGTGTCTTCACACAGATGAAAGATAAATATTGTTACCAAGCTCGCTGGTTCGCCTGTTATCAACCATGGAAGGACGAAAGATTGAGTGGACCCATTCTGGGTCGAACTTGTGTTAACATGGTTGAACATGGGCCCCTGTCACAAGTTGTAGACTCAATGGCCATTAAAATTGAATTTCTTGTCTCCTTGTATCTTTTTGCTCCTTGTGATTGAATCAAACCACTTTTCAATGCTACTGCCACTTTTTCCGATGCCTTCCAAAATTTCTTTCAATTTGTTTGGTGCTGGCGATATTTTTGCGTCTGTCGGCTTGTGTGTCCTGATGAGATATTTACCGATGTCTCTGGGGCTGTACTGGAAACCAAAACCAATTCTGGCTAAAAAGGTCAAAGGAGCCCCACACTACAAAAAGCTGTGGCTAGAATGGGGCCATGGTTGGGTCATGGCAGTCAATCCTGCGCTAGAAGCATTAACTTAACCTGCAGCTCACCAGGGAAATTCCAGAGCAGGGGAATAGCTCCTTGGGGCCTGGAGATCACAGGTTGTAAAGTCGAGCTGCAACTACTGGTTGCATATAAAACATGTACCTGCCCTTCTAGTATGTGGATCAGTATATTTTGTCTGTCTCAAGCAAATTAGTGCAGATTTGGTCTTATCAAAAAAAGCAAAGGTTTTACCCAAACAAATAACCTTTGGATTTCAATTTACGTAATAACTGCAACAGTTTCTTTTAATCAATGGATTGAGATTCATTTCTTTGTAATTTCTGCACTGTTGAAAGGTACACGGCTGTCGTTCATGGAATTTTACAGTTATTAATATGAAAATCTATTTGACCTTGACATTTTTTTTTAAATTCCGCACGGCAGACCATATCATCATGGCTCAAAATTATGTAAAACTTCTTCTTTTGTAATTAATACACGATTTGTTTTCTCAATGTTAAAGTTTAAAGACAATCGATAAATATTTTACCGATGTACTGATCGTTTGCTAAAACATAACATCAAATTCTAGCCTTTTTATTTAACGAAATATTGCAGTACACTAACAATAATGAAAGGTGTTTCTTATGGTTATGTCACAATTTTTCCGGACAATACAAATACATTTCAAGATACTAACCCGTGTTTAATACGAAAACAAATGCCAGTGTGTAAAACCCTTTATAAAATATTTTTTTTTCTTTCTTTCTGTTTTTTCAGCTTACAAAACAAGAGCTAATATGCATTCAGACAGTAAGCTTATTCATGTCAGGTATATTTCCCTGCTGCTTTGCTTATCAGCAACACATGTTCCTACAGTTTCATTTCCGTTTTATGGATAATGCTGCTTATGTTAATGTTTAATTATACTTCCATCAGGCTGGCCTCATGTCAGTTGAGGAGGAGACCATTTTGGAAAAAGGAATTGGATAATAGTCTTCATACTTCCCTTTAACATTTCCTCTATGCCACCCTTAAATTTATTTCAGTTATTGATTTCCCCCTCTCTTACACCCTGTGAGCATAACACTTTTCAAATACTTACCAATTCTTTTTTTTGCTCATGTCATGCTTAGGCTTAGAAACGTTTTCAATGTCATTTTTTCCGTCAAATTCATATCTGATATGCCCACCTTCATTTTTAAGCTTTCCCCCCCAACATATTAAATCATCTGCTCTGCCCCCATACTTGCCTAAATGTTCATGCTGCCTTTCATGGGTCTGTCCCCATGACATCTTTGGCATTTGGGGAGTGTTACCTTGCTATCCAATCGCTACATGTCCCTCCGAGTGATATAGTGTGATATTGTAGGGTTCGTGTGTTGTGTCTCTTGGCTCATCTAACCTGTTCAATGTGTTCTTCATGTGTATTTTCCCGAATTTTCTGTAGGCTATGGGGTTAGGATTTCCAGGTATAGGAATTCCTTGGAATTTTGGTTGCTAATTACTTTGCCCCCATTCGGCGAATCTCCACAAAACTTTCCAGATCTATTGCTCTTTCCATATTGGCAGAGGATGGGCGTTTCACGGGAATTGGCAAAGGGGGTGCATAGATAAAAGGGGGGGAGGTCCCAAAATATGTTTTTCCACCAATGCATTTTCCATAGACATTTGTATCTTGCATAACCCAAAAACAGCTGAATGGATTTACATGAAATTTGGCAGAAATAGACATAGTTTGCAGATGATCCTTTTGGGTACTACAGATAAGTAGGGTAAGTATTTGTTAAGTTATAAGGTAATGAATTACCTGAATGATATCTGTTGTTGCAGTATTGTCATGAAATTTTATTGTATTTCATGGAAGCACTGCGGTACATAGCAATGACAAGTCATTATGTGATTGGCTAATGACTGCTTTCACAAAAGTTAAAAGCAGCCATGTTGCCTTTAGGTACTCTTTGCCTGTGTTCTGCGTTTTGCCCTTACGTGTAGGTAAGTATTAGGTGTGATATTTTCCTACTAACCTATTACCACTTTGTTAAAGTGGTAATAGGTAGCGAAAAATATTTATAAGTTTCTATATATTAAAAAAATGTACGGAGTACTCTGGTGCTGCCTTGAGAATACTGCAGTACCAAAAATAAAGTGGTAATAGGGAAAAATATTTATAAGTTTCTATATATTGAAATAAATTTACGGAGTAATCTGGTGCTGCCTTGAGAGTACTGTAGGACCAAAAATAAATTTTAAAAAATGTTGAAAAATTTAAAATACACTTTAGAACCCTATGCTTTACATATGGTGTACTAGAGTGTATGTTCCATTTTTAACATATTTAAATCTTCAGCAAAAAGGCTATGCAGTACTACAGTAATGCATAAAAATTACGGCACTACTTAAAATGTTTTTAAAAAAGGCATAGTTCTTCCTAAACTGCTGTCAAAATATATAGAAAATTATAAATACATTTATCTACATATTAACACTTTAATAAAGTGGTAATAGGCAGAGAACAACAATAAAACCTACTACTGCCCTACATCTAAGACCCTAACCCAGAATGCAGCGAAATGCAGAACGAAGAAAAAATGTCCTGAAAACAACATGGCTGTCTTTTACCATTGGTAAACACAGCCATTAGCCAATCACATATTGCCTTATCATGCGCATGTTCCACTGTATACCACGACACTTACTGTGGCATACCGCAGCACAATATGTTACTAGGTATTTAAAAAATTATAACTTTAAAACTACTTACACTATTCAAACATGCTACCAAAAATAAATTACCATTGACACCAAATAATAATTATCCTGCCACATTACGTCTACATCCGTTAACACACTTTCACAATAGGTATGTTCCAATTACCACACACCACTGTATGGCACTCCTCCATGTTGCTCCACTCTATGTCACTCTAGTATATGCCACTCCACTCTACGATAATCCACTCTACTCCATTCTACACTACTACACTGTACGCTATAACGCTCTATGACACTCCATTTTATGACTCTGAAGTGTACGTCAATAAACTGAACTCCCTTAAACTCTACGCTATTCTACTGTACGCAACTCCACTCTACGACACTACTCTCTACACTGTTCCGCTCTATGCACTCTACTGTATGCCACTTCTATGTATACCACTGAACTGTACACTGTTCCTCTGTACTCTACTTCACTTTATGCCACTCCATGCCACTCCACTCTACTACAACCCACTGTACGCTTTTACACTATACATCACTCCATTTTATAAAACTACACTCTACACTATTCCATTGTACGACACTCCAATCTACGCTATTCCACTATATGCCACTCCACTCTATGTCACTACAGTGTACACTAGTAATAGTCAATGTTATTCCACTCTATTGTACACTACTCTACCCACTGTATGCTATTCCACTGTACGCCACTCCATTCTGCAATGCTTCACTCCACAGTACGCTGTTGCACTGTATGCCATTACACTGTCCCCCACTCCACTCTGCAACACTTAACGGTATTCCAATCTACAACAGTCCACTCTACAACATTCCACTCCATATATTTGCAAATCCACTGTACCCCCCTACACTGTACCTCACTCCACTCTATGCCACTCTACTCTACGCTACTCCACTCTGTGCCTCTCATTTGTATGCCACTCACTCTATCCCACTCCAGTGTATGCTATTCCACTGTATGCCACTTCACTATACACCACTCTATGCTATTCCAATGTATGCCACTGCACCGTACCTCACTCCACTCTATGTCAGTCCACTCTACAACACTCCACTCTATGCCACTCCACTGTACACCACTCTATTTTACGCTATTCCACTGTACATCACTCCACTCTAACACACGCCAGTGTACCCCAATGTACTGTACACCACTCCACTGTACAGTATTGCACTGTATGCTGCTTAAATGTCCAACATTCTAGTGTACACCACTCCACTGTATGCTACTACACCGTACGCCAACACTCTACACTATTCCACTGTACGCAACTCAACTGTATGACACCCCACTCTATGCTATTCCACTCTATGCTACTCCACTCTAAAGATATGCAATTCCACTGTACGCCTTTCCACTTTACACCACTGTACTCTACCATACTTCACTCTACACCACTCCTCTCTACCCTATGGATGGTAGAACACTCCATTCTATGCCACTCTACTGTACGCTATTCGACTATATGCCACTCCACTCTACATCACTACACTGTACGCCACTAATAGTCAACTTTATTCCACTGTACATCACTCCACTGTATGCTTCTCCACTGAATACCACTACAGTCTACCCCACTACACTGGACCCTACTCCACTCTACGGTATTGCCCTCTATATCACGCTGCTCTATGCCACTACACTGTACCTCACCCCACTCTACAACTCTCCACTGTATGCCACTCTGCTCTGTGCTATTTCACGGTATGCCACTCCTCTCTAACACACTCCAGTGTATACCATTGATCTGTACACCACTCTGCTGCACATCTTTCCACTGTATGCAGCTCAACTGTTTGACACACAAGTCTATGTCACTACACTATACGCTACAACTCTATATACCAATTCAATCTTTACTCTTCCTCTGTATGAGACTCCACTGTATGAGACTCCTCTTGATGCTATTCCATTCAATGCCACTCCACTCTATGCCACTCTAATATATGCCACTCCACTGTATGCCACTTCACTCTACCCCACCCCAAACTATGTCACTCCACTCTACTGTATGCCACTCCACTCTACCCTACTACACTCTACCCTATTCCACTGTGCGACACTCCATTGTACACCACTCCGCTGTACGCTATTCCACTATGCCACCACTTCACTCTACTGTGCGCCACTCTACTCTACACATTTACACCAATCCACTCTAACCTCTCAACTATATGCCACAGCACTCAATGCTACTTCACTTTACACCAATCCACTTAACGCCAATCCAGTCTCAGCTACTCTACGATAGTCCTCCTCTACACTACTCCACTCTACGCTATTACACTGTACACAACTGCACTCTCGCCAATACACTCTACGCCACTCCACTGTATGCCACTCTACTTTATGTTATTCCACTCTATCGCACTCCAATGTATGACACTCTACTATGTGCTATTGGAACTCTAGGACACTCCACTTTACGCCACTCCACACTATTGTACTATATGCAACTAGAATATACCTCACTCCACTGCACTCCACAGTACGCTATTCCACTCGACTACACTACACACACTCTATGCCACTCCCCTCTTCACCACTTCACTGTACGCTATTGTACCGTATGCCACTCCACTATATACCACTTCACTGTACCACACTACACTGTACAACACTCTATTCTATGCCACTCCACACCACTCCACACTATTCAACTGTACGCCACTCCACTGTACCACATTACACTAAACCACACTATAGTCTACAACATCACACTTCACGACACTCTCCTCTCCTGTACTGTACCACACTTCACTTAATAACACTACACTCAATTTTTTTAATTAAAAATAAAAGAAACATTGAAATTCAATGAAAAAACAAACGTTAAACCTTTGTTATAGTTAGGAATACTTTATTTATTCTTTCTATTAAAAAAACTTAAAATCCACAAACATTAGAAATTCTTCAGTTATAGTTAAACCGTAAATTTATAATATACGGACCACCTTTAAATTTACATAGCTTTATTTATTCTTTAGCTACAAACAAAAGTTTAAGTACACAAAAATTTTCATTTCTAAACGTATACCTTTAATTTATTATTTACACAACACTTTCAATTTATTATAACTCGCATAGCTCCATAAACAGTGTATTCAAACCAAATTTGGTTTGTATAGAAAGAATAAATAAAGTTTTCCTAACTGTATCTAAGGTTAAACCTTTGGTTTTCTCATAGAATATATCTATATATATATATATATATATATATATTCTTTTTTTTTTTTTACACAGTCTCCACTATGTAGTTATTAGTTAGGTCAGACTTTCATTAGGAAGAGCGGTTTTTTTCACTAATAACTTTGGCATTGCTTGCAAGTCTACACCAAACTTTCCCCAAAAATTAGTTCATCCACCTCTGTTCTTTCATGGAAAAGTTTCACACTGATCAGTCAAGCAGGGGCCAAGAGAAAGGGGGATTCCAAAAGGGTGATTTCCCATGTTAACTCTCACAGGAAATTTTGCTCTCCAATACAGAAAATTGGCTGAACAGAATTACACCATATTTGGCAGAAGGTGCAAACTTTGGCCTCAAAGTCTGCTTTTTGTGATTTGGTGAAAATCCATTCAGCCATTTTTGAGAAATTAGCTTTGAAAGAGGTGCTCAGGTGGGGCATGAAGAGGTTAACGCTCAGAAAAAGTTAGGTATATCTGGACTCTTGGTCATACGCTCTGATTGGCCAATTTAAAAAACATGAACACTATGTTATGATAGCCATTATGGAACTCAGGGACTCCCTGTGTCCTGAAGATTAATTAAATAAATGTATAAGAGAGTACAATGAGCACATCCTTACTCATAGGGGCATGTGGGGGTCAGTAAGGGACCCCCTCCCCTTGATTGGCTGGCCACAACATGGACAACACATTGTTTCAACTGTTACAAGATCCAGGTACATCGCCCCATTGAATTGCATTGTTGTGAATGCTAGGTTTTGAGGGTCACAAGAAGAAGCACATATAAAGTGTGACAGCAGATTTTAGTTACAATTTAAATCATTTGTTGGTAGTGTTGTACTCATGTTAGGAACTCTGGTAAGTTCTTAGGCAAGTTTATGCTGTGAAAAATGCTGATCCTCTGCTGGGATTTGATGAACCATGTCTGAGAGAAAACTAGAGGTTATAGAAGACGCTCCAGAAGCTAAAATGAGAGCACATTTTCAGTAAGTTCACACTATCTTCCTCAGCCATGGGAGAATAAAGTCTGATATTTTAAGTAAAATGTGTAGTTCCAATTGCAGTAGCAGCCTTTCAGTTCAATCTCTACGGCTCTTCTGCGGCTTCTCATAGTATTCTAATGAACGAATAGTGCGCTATCATTCTTCATTCATGACAAAAGTGTGGCACACTTGTAGGTCATCTTGATGAAATCAAAGCCAGAATGTGTTTCCCACAAAGGAGAGTGTAGTAAAAGAACAAAACAAGGGGTTTCATTTTGTAATTGAAATTATGGTTAGTGCTCTAGAAAGCTAACATGAGAACTAATTTTCTATGCATCCAATACCTATCAGGACTTGGACTCCATGCCTAGACTCCAGCAAAGCCCTGCACCCAAACATCCACGAGCCTTAAACCTCCATTGCACACAATCTTCAGCCATACACAGAACAAGTCTGACATAGGGTTTAGCCTGAAGCCAAGCTCTGCACCTACCCCTCCACAAGTGACCAACCCCGCAGTACACAGACTTTGGACATACACGGTGGAGATTGCATGCAAGGCCTAGTGGCACACCAAACATTCCATCTAACATACAATAGGGGTGGGGCGGTGGTCTTGTCCTATGCCGTGCCCTAAGGTAGCTATAACTCGCGCACTCACCATGCACTGCTAACTACACCACATATTACATCACTCATGGCCTCTTTTATGACATCACTGATAATATCACTGCAACACCTGCACTGAAATTATTGATGAGAAAACTGTGCATGGCAGGGGCGCAAGTCATAGTTACCTTAAGGCACAAGTTATAGTTACTTGAGATAACAATAACTGGGGAGGTTCTGTGTTTTTTTTTAGTTTAAAACATTACATTGTTACTGAACATTTAACCTAACTATAACGTTGCGTTAGCCTTTGTTTTTTCAGTGAAATTTATATATATGTGGCACTCGCCAGTAGGTAGTTATAGTAACAACTTAGTTTCCATAGAAGAAAATTTTTTCATTTGTCAATAACTTTGGCGTTGTTTGACGAATCCTCCCGAAATTTCAAAACTAGTTTAACGCTCGCTTCAGCTGCTGTCTTGAAAATTTCAGGGTGATCCGTCAAGTGAGAACAAGGGGGAATCCCAAAACACTTTTTTCCCGTGTTCATTTCCATAGGAATCTTTAGACCAGGCTACAGCTCGAACTGCTGAAAGGAATTACACCACATTTGGCAGAAAGGTAGCTGTTGGTCTAGAAAGCGACCTTTCTGTGAATTGGTGTAAATCCAGTAAGTAGTTGCAGAGTTCTTTAAAGGTTTTTCAGATATACAACTGGGGACGCGAAGGGTTCGCGGCCCATCCTGGATCTCATGCTGAGATTTGATTAGCTGCCAAAACCAGGAAGTATTGACACCCATCTGGTGACTCGCTGGGTCACGGAAAAAAAAGTTTTTAAAAAAAGGGGTAGGCTAGAAACACCCTGACCTCCTAGGCCTCTTGGTGGGGTCCCACAGGGACCCCGCAGGGCCAGAAAATGTTTTTTTTTTTAATTTTTGGATGCTGTCGCGCTGGATCCACGAATCCACCCCAGGAATTGTTTTAAATGAAGCGTGGGAGCCCCCAGGTGGGCCAGGTCCCAGGGGCATTATAAAATAGGAGGGGGTGCACACACCCCCACCTGGGGCTTATTGATGCCCTGAGGACCACCACCCCCCAGGGGCTTCTTTTACAAAAAAATGTGTGCCCCGGGGACCACAACCACCCCGGAGCTTATTTATTTAATAGCGGGGTCTCTTGTACCCCCCACAGCCCCAGGGACCACTACCTCACCGGGGCTTTAGCATGAAAAAATGTGTAGGGCCGTGTGGGCCCCCCCGCAGCCCCAGGGGCCGCCACCTCCACGGGGCTTTAACATGAAAGAATACAGGGAGGCCACGCTGACGACCCCCCCCAGCAGCCCCGGGGACCGCCACCTCTCCCTGGGGATTAAGCCAAATTAAATGCAGGAGCCGTGCACCTCCACACCCCCGCAGCCCTGTGGAACATCACCTCCCCAGCGCAAACAACAAGAAAGGACAGTGGTGCGGCCCCCCTCCTGGAGCCATACATGGCCGTGGGGACCGCCACCCTCCAGGGCTGACTCCTGCTATGTCCCGGGGTTCCCACCCTGGGACACAGCTGTTTGCTATGGCTTGGCGGAAGCTTTACTGCTCCCGCCAAGCAAAAGCAAACTGTGCTCCGCTTTGAGCAAGTGAGAGCATTTTGCTCTCGCTTGCTCAAAGCAGAGCACAATTGCTTTGACAGAGAGGGAGCTGCATGTTTGCAGCTCCCTCTTTGTCAAACCAATGCCGGCTCCTGCAGGAGGAGGGAGCAGGCCGGGACCACGAGGTCCTTGAGGCTCCCGCCGCGGTCCCCACATTGCGAAGTGGTGCCCTGGGTGGGACCAGGGCCCACACACTCTAGAAGCCAGGCCCCGGGGGATGGGGTCCCTGTGGCCCCCCTCCCATTATTTATTTATTTTTTTGTTTAAAAGAAGGATGGGCCCAGGGTGATGGGGTCCCCGGGGCCAAAATCAGCCTGGGAGGGGGGAGGCACTCGGCCTCCCCTCCCATTAATTTATTAAAATTAATATTTTTTTAAAAAGCCTGGGATGGGGGCTGCGTGGCCCCCCTCCCCAATTCAAAATAGGGATCCCGGGCCGAAATTGGCCCTGGGAAGGGAGGCCACGCAGCGCCCCCTCCTGAATGAATAAAAGTTTTTCTTAAAGGACCGGCAAGTCGCCGGAGGCCCCGCCCCCTTTCTCCACCTCTCTGCAAATGTGCCTCCTGGCACACAACTATTTGGGGGATGAAGCCCCCTTGGCTGCAGAGGGTACTTGGGGAACAACTAGCCCTCCTGTTACCTCTAGTAAGTTCCAAACAGCGGTATTGCTGAGAGGACTTCGGAGGCCATGCCCCCTTTCTCCACCACTCTGCAAACGTGCCTCCTGATGCACTGCTGGTGGGGGGATAAAGTCCCCATGGATGCTGAGGGTCCTTGGGAGCCAACAAGCCCTCCTGTTGCCTCCAGCAAGTCCCACACAGTGTGATTGCTAAGAGGACTTCGAAGGCCACGCCCCGTTTCTCCATCACTCTGCAAACGTGCCTCCTGGCGCACTGCTGGTTGGGGGATGAAGCTCCCTTGGCTATCGACGGTCCTTGGGGCCAACAAGACCTCCTGTTGCCTCCAGTAGGTCCCACATAGAGAAATTGCTGAGAGGTCTTCAGAGGCCACACACCCTTTCTCCATCACTCTGCAAATGCGCCTCCTGGCTCACTGCTGGTTAGGGGATGAAGTCCCCTTGGATGCTGAGGGTCCTTCGTGGCCAACAAGCCCTCCTGTTACCTCCAGTAAGTCCCACACAGTGGGATTGCTGTCAGCTGGTCAGAGGCCCCAACCCCTTTTCCACCACTCTGCAAATATGCCTCCTGGCGCACTACTGGTTGGGGAATGAAGTCCCCTTGGATGCTGAGGGTCCTTGGTGGCCAACAAGCCCTCCTGTTACCTCCAGTAAGTCCCACACAGCGGGATTATCTGCTAGGTCCTCGAACTATGAAAAGCATTGACTGAGCTACTCTGCACCCCCTCTCCTTGACATGGTCTCCCACACGCACAGCAGTGCTAGTAAGGAAAGAATGAGTGTCAGGAGAATGAGAAGGAGCCAAGTCTACTGGTTGTTAGGGAATCTGTTGTCCCTGTGTTGTGCATCATTTCTCTGCATGAGGACTAACCAAAACTCAGACACCCCTGCTCAATGGCTGTTGTTGGGTTGAGTTCCCTTGTGCAACATGTCCACCGGATGCACACTAGCTCTATGGAGCTTCTTCCTACACTGTCCAGTCTTAAAGTTAAGTTGAATCCTCCCCTATATAAATCTCTGAGCTGAGCATGTGTGAACTGAGGTAAGAACTAAAGACATATAGGTGTTGTTTGCATGGCTATAAGAGCTTGTCAAGACAACCCTCTCACTGATACGAAGAGCGGTATAGGATTTTTCTACATTTTTTAGATCAACGAGATGTGATGCCTTCTTGGAAAGGATCGAACGTGAAAGCTCGTGCCAGCATTCGCTCACAGCATAAAGGCAGCACTTCAGAACTGCCGCAAGCAATTGTTTCGCAATTGCAAACCACAAAGGAGACCGAACATAAGGTTCCAAACAACAATGGCCGCACCGATACTTCTGCAAGATTCCAGACATTTTAGTTGCTTGTCTGCGCACACTGGGCGACATCAAAGTACAGGCGCGCTCAATACGTTAGAAGTTTGCTAAAATGGTGCAGCGAGGTGGTAGTACCGTCGCGGAGGGAAATAATGACAGCTTTTAGAAGCTGTCTCAGCATGTGATGCTTGGAAATTAGGTGAAAATAATAGGAGGTTTTAAGGATGCAATGCTTGCAATGTCTTAAAAGGGCCCCGGCCATTGATGCGATTGAACAAAAGTAAGGTAACAATTTAGCACAAATGCTACTTCCTGTTACCTTACCCATTACTGCTAAAAGTCTGTCCGGGGCTCCTAGCATCAGCACTGACCCATTACTGAAAGCTCTCTGCAGCTTGCCTGCTGGTCATTTGCTCCTGCGTTTCCAAAGTGGAATTCGATGCATTGACATTTTTTTTAATCTTTAGCTGTGACTGCTCTTTTAAATGGCTGTAGCACCCCCGCGTCGCCCCATCCCCCCACCCAACACTTCACTCAACTACCATTTCTAATCTTAAGGACACCTGAAAGGGCCCATCTGGCTAAACGATTTACTTTGGCAACCAAGGGGCTAGAATTACTGAAACATCCACTGCTCTGTGGAGAGAGGATCCGCGCGCCTCACACCCCCGGACACCAGGGTACACTGCACAGACAGCCCTTGATTTACTCACAGGAAGCCGGGCATTTGAAGTAGGCCTGAGAGCCCCACTGCTGTCACGCGCAGCAGGTGGGGGCAAGAGAAGTACAAAGGCCTTCAAGGGGGTGCTGGCCTCCTCATCCTTTGATTGGGGGGGGGGAACTAAGCGCACTTCCAGACACCTGCCCTTAAAGGGCAACGCTGTACGTGAACATAAAGAACTGTAGGATTCAAACTAATGGGCACTGAAGAAAGCTACTTGCATGGGCACTTCAGTTATATTAAAGGAGCAAGATAGAAATGTGAATTTTGCAGGCAGTCTTCGTTTGGAACATAATTTCAGGGAAATTATTTAGACCAATGTGTCAATGACACATTGCACCTTTTATTAGTAGGGTTCATGTGTTCAGTTGACACATTTGTTGTACAAAATTGGGAGAATTTGCAACCGATATTTGCACCAGTTATGTATGTTTTAAAATCCCAGTTGTACAATCTTGCATGTGCAATTAACTCTAGTTGATGGTAAGAGTCTGGGGCAGAACCCCCGACATCGCTGAAACCACCACCACCACCGGTGTGAGCACAATTTGCACTAAACTGATACATGCTAGACCTAAAACAGCCACGTTTTAACAACTGCCTAAGTCTAAATGACCCCAGTAGGTATACCTACGAAATGAACCCATAACAAGTTAAAGATGGCACCTTCAGCAAGTCCTGGCATTTAAGTAGACAACCCTTTGCCTTCTGAAATTTGCAGTTTCTATTCATTCACTCTGATAATGGACCTAAATAACACAGCATACAAAGCACGGTTGTCTATAGAGGTAAGACTAGCTGCAGGTGACATATTTGACATAAGACCACTCATATGCAAGTCAAACTAAGGTCAGAATATAATCTATGCCATTTATTTATCATACTGGTATGGTTTCTTCAAACTGAGCACCATATTTCTAGGTCCAGTGGCCTCTGTAGTAGTTTGGAACATAACTCTAGGATTAGTGCAATTTAATGCATCGACCTCAGCTCCGAAAGTGTCCTAAATCAGATGTGAGTAGCTTACCCAGTTCTGCTTTTTCTTTGCATTCTGGTACTTGTAGCTCTGCATTTATAATGTAGAAAAAAGCAGAGCTACAAGTTCCAGAATGTGAAGAAAAATGGAACGATAAATCAGGTTCACCTGACAAGAGACAACTTGAGGTCCAGATCTAAGTCAGGCTTGATTTTGCTAATAAAATAGCTCAGTTGGTTCATGAGTGTACTGTGGAGTCCTGCTTGCAGCCTGAACTGAAGATCACACATTCTGTTCTACTGAACCTTGAGGACCAGGGTATTAGGAATACTTCTCTGTCCTTGCATCAGACTTCAATTTCAGGTCACTCCCAGTTGGTAGCCCTTCCATCATATTGCACAAGTGAACTAACAAACACACAGGGGACCAAAAGGGAGCATTTAAAGACCCACCCTGGGTCATTCCCAATCACAAATGAAACACAAAATGGATTACTATTTTCCACCTTATTGAGACTTGTGGTGGCACCTTGAGGGTGATAGCACAGTTGCAATATGCAAGCGCTATGGATACAATCAATCAATCAGGTGGCTTATAGAGCGTGACTACTCACCCGTAAGGGTCTCAAGGCACTGGTGGGGAGGGCAAACTGCTGGTCCGTCAAAGGTTCAGTTGAAGAGCTATGCGCTATGATTGTTTTGTCTTGCCACTATAGTATTTATTTTATTTTTTTGCATTTGTCTGGTCTCTTGATTTCTTCTCACAGATGCTAACAGCGATGGCCAAAGCCAAAATGATTTTGTACCAGCGTTTGTACCATTGAATTGATGTTCACTGTTTTTTCACACACACTTTACCTGCAGAGCAATAAGATTAAGAGATTTGGTCATGAAGAATGCCTTCAGTTGGGTTCTCTTAGTTGGGTTATTAGGATTGGCAGAAACATGTTGACCCCATTCTCACATACGGGGTAAAGTCACATCCCCCTCTCCTGTTTTTAATATGCTCCTCTGGACATTCATTAAAACTAGATATAGGTCCACCAGGAGGCATTTTTAACCATTCCTCCACTTTTTTCTGCTATACACTCTTTCCACCCCCACCAGCACCACACAGCTCACATTGGTGTAACCTCTTGTAAACTACATGCAAGTGCCCCTTTTTATTTCTTTTGGAAGAGTTGAGGCCCACATATGCTAATGGTATGAGGAAGAACCCGACGATGAAGCAAGCCAACCAAGGGTGGGTGAGGGTTTTCAACCTTAATAAATAATTTTTTCTGTTTCATTTTTTTCCTCACTTTCAAAGAGACCTACACCTTTGAAGCACGAGTATTACGCGGTTGCTTCTCATAGATCCTCCACATCCATTTTGTGTTGCATTTGTGATTGGGAGTGATGCAGGGTAGGTCTTTAAATACTCCCTTTTGGTCCCCTGTGTGTTTGTTAGTTCACTTGTGATGTCCTAGACCTGTATTCAAGTACCTTCATTTTTCACACTGATTGAGATCTGTGTTTGTTCTCATCAACGCAAGAGTGTATTACACCAATTATGTATTTCTCAGTCTCTCCAAGTGCATTCTGATAGGACTTCCGGTCATGCAGTCTGCTACAACTCTCACCTGACGTAACTCCTTCATGGCTACTTCACTGGTCACCTCTCCACCGAAGAGTTGAATTCAAATCCCTATGTTGTCCATCTGGGTTTTTATGGCTCAGGACCATCAATTCTGGGCACTAACTTCAAACTGTTTCTAATAGCTTCCTTCACTGTTCGGAGGCCTTTTTTTTTTTAAAAATGCCCACTATCAGAGGAAAACCAGTGAGTGACCTTTTTTTTCCTCTTGTCTGGCTTATAGAAACTTGCGTTCCAGAAATCTCCTATGATATCATGAATTTCAGAGCCCTCAGAGGAGGTGTAACCTTTGCATTATCAATAAAATTAATATTACTAAATTGGGTAATATCATTGGGCCCGATTCACAAAAGTAATCTGAGACAAAATCCTAATTTTATGACTTTCGGTATTCACAAAGGGCATTTAGGAGTATTTACGACTTTCGGTATTCACAAAGGACATTTAGGAGTAGTAAAGTTAGGATTCCTAACTTTACTACTCCTAAATGCCCTTTGTGAATACCAAAAGTCGTAAAATTAGGATTTTGTCTCAGATTATTTTTGTGAATCGGGCCCATTGCGCATATGTACAGGTTTACAGCACTGAAAGAAAAAGGATACCAAGACACTGTATTATCGAAAAATAGATGTTTTCCTAAGTAGAATCCTCTCAAATGGCATCTGCTAGTAAGATTAGGTGTAGTCCTCTGAATATTTGTTACCTATGCTTTTGGTAATCGGGTTCAATTTTCATTCACGGCTTAAGTTCACTGAGTTGAATCGCCTTTGTTGAGACAGGCAGTGGCAGTATGCATGTATGCAGAATTCAGTGCTTGTGGAAGTTGGTCTTGCGGTTGCAAGTACCATATCCTTTACTCCTAAATGCTTCTGTGCTACTGACACCAAATTATATGAGACACCTCATACATAGTGTTGGGTACCACCTCATACATAGTGTTGGGTACCACCTCATACATAGTGTTGGGTACCCTACCCTCCAAAACGTGTTCTCTACTTTTATCTATATACACTTTTGAACATATTTTACTCCAGTGTTTTTCCTCTTGTAGCACTTTCGAGCTGTTCCACATATATCTCTCCACGTGCCACTTTCCCAATTAACTAGTTAAGACATATTTGCATGTGATGTTTTTCCGAATTTGACGAGGAAATAACTGTGGATGTCAGCAGACATACAGAAATGTATTTAATGTTCCAGAAAAGCTATACTTATTGAAATGGAAAACGTGCTTTGTCGCATTTTAGTTTGAAAATAAAGAATAAACAAAGTTTGCTACCTTAAATACACACCTACATTTATTTAAGAAGATCTACAAATTTCACAAAAAGAAAAACGCTTTTCAATTAAAGGATCTAAAAAAATACAATGCATTTGTTTATTTTCTACAATTAAGCCCTCATTATGAGTAGTGGGATTTCACCTGTCGCATGACCTCCTGAGTGGAATTTTTCCTCAGGCCGTTCTGAGTGTGCCTGGACCTGGAATTGTGGGGTCCACAACTCTAGATCAGATAGTTCCAGGCCCAGAGACACCAGAGTTGTTGCTGCAGGGGCAGCGGGCAACAGCACAGCCCAGTCCCCGATGGACCATTTCAGCAGCATAGGGAGAACAGACATTACACCCCCTGGACAGGAAAACACCTTCCCTCAACCCCTTACTCTGCCATCCACGCCTTAGCGCAGAGTAGGCAGAAAATGTCTGGGGTTTCCTCCTCAGATCTGGGAAAACTGCACCGAAAAGGATCCAGTATTACCAGTTCCATGCAGTTATTCCCCATTACAAGGACAAAACTCATATTTGCTGAAATGTAGTGTGGCTGTACCAGCCAGAATCAGAGATTCTGCACTAAAATTCCAGCATACTTGACACAGGGTCCTTAGTATATATATTTTTTTATGTACACACTTTTGCCCTCGTTAGCTGGTAGAGCAGTAAAAATCTGCAGTTTTTAGGTTGACCACAGCTTTGTATTTAATTATTGTCTGCTATTATTTCTATGAAAGGCTTTGTTAGAGTTTGATACCACATCCAGAGAAGGTGCATCAGAATTTCTCAACAGGATGACCTAGGAATAATGGTGGAATACCAACTTGCGGTGACCAGCCAAGTCAATGTGGTTGTCTCCTCTGGCTTCTCCAAACAGGACTACACACTCTATGTCAGCATCACCACCTAACTGACGATAAGACTTCTGACCAAACAAAACGCAGCAGCAAGACTCACACTCAGGCTCCCACCCTGCACACACACATCACCCCACACCTTAGAGACCTCCACTAGCTTCCTGTTCACAAATACACACTCTTCAAACTCCTCACACACACAAAGCCCTGCACAATCTAGGACCCTCAAAACTCAACAGCAGCATCAATTTCCACACCTCGACACAAACCTATGCTCGGCCGGCCTCTTACTCGCACACATCTCCCGTCTACACAAGGCTAGAGCCCGTGGTCAAGAATTCTCATACCTTACTCCTAAAGCCTAGACCGACATCTCGCCACACATCAGAGCCACCTTCTCATTCTTTACCTAGACCTATGATACGGCCACTGCAGGCACCCACATCAATGCAGGGATACCCTCCCGAGTGAGTTGTTGCTCTACAAGCACTCATAACATAACAACATGATTTTACAAAAATGAAGACACTGGGTGTAACCTTAAGCTAGGGCCATTGGAAATATGTGGCATGGGTGGACCATATTATGTGCCAGGGTTGACTAAATTATGAAGCAAGAAAAGGCTAATTAGGTAGTGTAATGCGGCACATTTTGTGATAGCATTACTTCTCTATTTTGTCACAAGTTAACACTGTCTGGGCAAAGGTTTACCCCATTAGTACCTGTTCAACACTCAAATACAGCAATAAGCAACATAAAGGGGACTATTCAAACTTTGCAAGAGGCATTGCACTGCACAGCAACACGTGCAGCCACCTTTTTAGGAACTTTTAATCGTTTGAGCTAGAATTTTTTTTTTTTGGGTTCAGCTCTGCAGCAGATGAAGTATTATGTGGCAAATGCGGAAATTCATATTTATACGGAAAAGACTGCAGCCACAAAATCTCATCATTTCAGTAGTTCTACCTAAGGTTAAAAGGCCTTACTTTGATTAACGTCACGAAGCAAAAGGCTCCATTTTCTGGAGCAAATGTTAAAATTGGAGGAGAATTTACCCGTGAATTTCCTCCACAATTCGGACAGAACGGTCGAAGACATTCAAACAGTAAATTTTTCTCCGATTATTTCGTCCATCATAAGGGTAGGAGGAGGGAAGATATTCCATCCCTGGATTCCCCTCTATTTTTGACATTCCAGAAATTGGAGGGCTTTCCATTCCGACCTAACTCAAAATAGAGGCTCGAATTAACACTTCGTTCTAATGAGGTCGAAAAAACTGATCAGCTCTGTAAAAGAAACACTTGATACTTAAAGCGATTTATAGCGCTAAAAATGACAAAATAAGCAACAGCAGGCACTATGCAACTCATATTACCTTTCAGCCCCATGGACAAAATATCTGTCGGTGTACTACGCCCACAGTGTTCCTCGCCCTCCCTCCTGTTCGCTGGGAGAAAAAGTTAAAGAGTAAATGGGCGGAAAAAAAAGAGCTGCTTCCTTCAGAAGGAAGGAGCGCATTAGAGGTATTTAGCAGCAACAGATGACCTGGTCAGCAGCAGAACTAATCTGGCTGCCTTTGTTTTCACAGCTTTGCCATGAAGATCAGTGCTTCTGGCCCGCGCTCCCTGCAGAGCCTGAGAGCATGTGGCAGGCCGAGATACCAGCCTTCCGATCCCTTTCACCTGTGAGGCCCGATGCTGCGGGAGGGGGCGGGGCGAGGGGGAAACAGTCTGCAAAAACATTAACTGATGAGGCAGGCCTTTTTTTGGCCTGCTCTCCGCGGGAGGCGCAGCTTTTTCTTACGCTGCCTGGCCTGCTAATGAGGTATGCTTTTGAACTCAGGGTGGGGTGCTGGTGTTGTGACAGATGAAGGGAATCTGAGACGGGTCTGGGGAGCGGCGTCCCCACAGGTGCCAGGGGACACGGCCTAACCGTGCGCGTTCTCAGCTATGCTTCGTTCCGTGCCAACGGGCGCACAGTGCCGTAGACCTGGGCCTTCCTCTCACAGGCCATTGTAATCTGGTATTTTAGTCAAACTGAAGAAAACCAAGACCACAACTCCCAGAATGCACTGGATTGTTTAATAAAAGCCGGAGGCTTACGATTCTAGGGAGCTGTGCTGACAGTCGCAGGTGGCGGACAGCCGTTCTTATATTTTTGGGATGCAGTCATGGGCTTATGTTTCCGTCATCAGCCTTAGACCCATAGCAAGAACGGAAAAAGCAGAACAGGTGGTAAATCATAAGAATGGTAAAGATCAGAAACCGCGACAAAAGGGCGATAGCAGGGATGAAAACGAACCTGCAACGGTGGAGGAAATAGACATAGAGCAAATCAATACGAGGCACCAGCTCTGCCATGTTTACAAGGTTCCTGCATGATGAGCTGGTCCAGACCAGGTTTTTGTATTAACCCTGGGACTAATAAATTGGAATTCCTTTACAAAAGCAGGAACAGAAGTCACAGAATTCACAGGGACAAAACAAACAAACCGGGACTGACTTTCTCATCACCCATGGACCTCGGAACCTTGATAGCTATGAGTATGTGGCAATATTCCCATGGACTCCTAAGGGGAACTTTGGGCCCCTGTTCCACTTTAGTATTTTTTTTTTTTACTAAATAAAGCTTTAGGGCTCTGCCACCAGATGTCGCCAAACCTGTAACCAACTTCCCCCCAGCAATGCTGGATTTTCTGAGTCACTGCTTTGCCTGTAACTGAGCATTAGTCAGGCACTGCATGCGTAACCCGCCTACGTCACCATGACACACTGTGAAACCGTGGGTCAGGCCAGGCTATGCAGTGAGAAGCTGAGGCGCGTTTCTAAGATCTAAACTTCCATCACGCACAGGCAGGAGTGGTCCCACCTTTGTCCGTGCTGGTTACTCATCTGTGTGTAATCAGGAGGTTTGTCTTTGCTAAAGCTGGTCAGGCATTTGTAAGCAAAGGTCTGCACGATAAGGAAGTCCCCATTGTGCCTATAATCTGCTGCACATTCCGTGGATGACGAGCATTATGTGCGCTTATAGAGTCTGGAAGAAACCATGTGTGTGTCTTATTAACCAGAGAAAACTGAGTCGAGGTTGGTGTTTTAATGACCACCTATACACAGTCACCACCTTGATGCGGGTCTGCAAAGAGTCAGTGCTCCAGGATGGCTTTTAATTTACCAAAGCATTTTGAGAGCTGCAGTCCTGCTCCACTTCATTTTAGTTAGTTAAACTAACACACCTGAAAACATTGATTTGTAAAAGAAAAGGCCTGAATTGGACGATTGCATCTTTGCTGATATGGAACTATGTGGTAATTAGATTTATAAATGTATGTCACTTTGATGCACTCTCATCACGGGGCAGATTTACGAGAAAGTGACGCATCTGTAGAGATGCGTCACTTTCCCTGCGCCACCCTGAGAAACCCTTGCGCCACCATGGATGCGCCGTATTTGCATCACGGCGCACCATGGCGCAAGGATTGACAGATGCGTCAGAAATTCTGGCGCTTCTGTTGGCGCAAAAGTCACGCAATGCTGGATTTGTGTCGCAAGCACGACGCAACTCCAGCAAGCCTATTCCCACTACACTGCGTCACTCCTTACGCCTGCTTCAAGCAGGCGTAAGGTTTTGACGCAGTGGCGTCCTAGAACTGATGCAGTGAAATCTTGTAGATTTCACTGCGTCACTTTTACGAAGCTTTCCTGAGTGGGAAAGCCCACCCTGCATACATTATACCTGATGCAGGTATAATGTGACGCAGGGCTTTGCAACGTGACGCATCTCCCTAGATGCGTCACGTAAATTGGCTGCATTTTTTACGCCGCGGCTGCGTCACAAAAGTGACGCAACGGCGGCGCAAAAGTGTCGCATGGGGCTTATAAATATGCCCCCACATGTTTGGGAGATACTCCTGTGACAGGGTGACCAGGCGTCCCGGATTTGCCTGGATAGTCCCGGTTTTCAACAGCTGTCCCTCCCATCAGATTTCAGGAAATTTAGCTCATGTCCCGGTTTATAGAGAGGGTCGAATGAGAACGGTGGGAGGTACCTTTTTATGTTTTTCAAAGCAGGGATAGTTAGCAACTGTTATAAGAAAGCATTTTAATTAACAGGCATGCTACTGGCTTTAAAAAAAAATGTTTAAATGTTCTTACTGCCTCTTCTCTAATACTCTGCTGAGGAGCGCTGTCATTCTGTGCGCTCGGTTGAAGCTAAATCTTAGTCCTTCTATTTTTGTGAAATGTCCTAGTTTTTGGCTTTAAAATTCTGGTCACCCTATCCTTCCTGTTATTACCTCAGAACCAAGAAAGATCAGGCTTGCATGCCGCACAATTCGATTCCCTGATGTCAGCAGTGGAAGAATACCACTTGCCCAAGCAAAACCCTGGGAGACCAGACTGCTTCTTGGGTTGGACCGGAGAAGAACAAGAGCACCACTGAATTATACGCAAAGAGCAGACACCAAACCCACTCAGTATACTGGCTACAATAGGTGGCCTCTATGCATGTGCGGTCATCGTGGAATGGTTTAAAAGAAACATTCAAAGATGAGCTACCTGTCTATAGAGAGGTGATCAGAAGGAGCACAGGGTGCAACGAGTGCTGGTGAGAGAAAACATTTTAAGTAAAGAGAGCTTGGGCAGGAGGAGCAAAGAGAGCGCAAGAGAAAAAAGTCCCTCATACACTGCAATGCCTGATGTCAGAAGTGGAAGTATACAGCTCATACAATCAAAATACTGGGAAACTGGACAGCTTCTTGGGCAAATCAACCACAAGAATTGGGTGGAGAGCCATTGAATCAGGAGCAGGCATTAGAGTTGGAGAAGAACGCCATTGAATCAGGGTTTGGAGACAGAGAAGAACGCCATATAATTATAAACAAGGGCGAGACCCAAAGCCCACTCTCTATATTGTATGCAATAGGTCAGCTGTCAACAGACAGCAGTAGGCAAGACCTAAACAAGAAGTTTGATTGGGATAATATAATCTTTTCCCCCCTGGATCTACGCCAATGGTGAGATGTAAGGATTAATAGGAAATAATAAAAAAAAGTGATTTGGTCTGGGGAGTGCATTGCCTGTAAAATTTAGAGCTATACTTGATAGGGAACAGCATGTATTCAAACACACAAAAGGTGACGTGAGGAATGCTTGCAAATAGTCTAACCACTGGCAATCGTTCTGGGTAGCATTCCAGCCCATTGTTTTTTGCCCACCCTGGACTTCAGATTAGATCCAGCCATATGCAAATAAGCCTAAAAAAATGTTATAAAGGTAAACCCAACATGATGCAGCTTGGTGAGCGTCTAAACAATGTCTCTTGCATTACATTCACCAAAGACGAAGCTACAATGAGAAATTGAGTGAGGTTGGAAGACCAGCAGTTGGGAAAAACAAAAGGTGGCTCAATGCAAAAGGTAGCTCATCGTGAGGGACCATCACATTTCTGGCACAGGAAAAAATACAGATAAAAAAATCTTCATAATAGGCTTTTAAATGTCTCCCTTACCAAGCTGTTTCTAGAGAGTAAGACACTGTAAAGACTGTGATAGATGCCCACTTGCTCTATCAGTAATTTTCTCAGCATCCAGCACTGCCGAGTCTGTGACAGTGTTTCAGCATCCTTAGTGGTATTAGAGAAGAGCGCTCCTACCTTTGGTTTATGGTGTTGCATCTCATTTTTAGGTTTCGCTTGCGCTGTGCTTGTGAAATTTCTTGTACTTAATATATCTTAGAAGGGGGCTCTTATCAGTTTCCCAGCACCAAATTACTGTCTTCATTCGCTATTGTGTGGAACTTTTTTTTGTTTCCTTTCCCTGGCTGCATGCAGTGAAGCATCTGAGTTATATTCCTGATCTTTTCATTGTGGCGCCACCAAGGCGTATTCATTTGATCTCACTTTACATTTTGTGTGGCTTAAGTTCTTCCACTTGATTTTAGGAGTTTGTTTTGGGCAGTTATATTAGTGTGCCTGCACGAGCCGTGTGAAGATCTCGCGTCACTCCCCATATTGGAAGAACTGGACAACACTCATCTACTGCTTATTTTTTTAATTGAATATAAATATTGCTCTTGCATACATTTTCTCTTCAGGTTTTATGTGGCTCGGGTACTGAACCGAGTATCGGTAGTCAACTCAGATATCTGTGCGCTTAGGTTTCGCCTGCACAAACAGCTTATTATTAATCACATAGGCAAAACCTAATGCATTTATCAAAGCTTGTTTTCCTGGCAGGTAGCCAAAGTGACACTTGTACTTGACCTGTTGGTGACCATTTTACATTGAACCCCACAACTTTAATCAGCTAGTGAGTATTTGGGTGGTGAGATTACCCGACTTAATGGCACTTATGTTGTTAACCAGAGGTTGACTTTGCTCTGCCAGGATTCGATCCTATGATCTACAGATAACTCACAGCTACGTGCAGCAGGTACACCACCCACCGAGCTATCCTGCCAGCGCACTAGGTGTTTAATTCCAGAATATCATGTTGCAAATGTTTCAGACTAATCAACACTAGAACGATACATTTTAAAGAAAGGGCAAGATGGGTTAAAAAAAATCCTGATTGCATTCACTCGTGAATCTGCAGTAGGCTTGTAAAGCACGCAAAGGCGATGCATTTCATTGACAGATTGCATAAATACGAAGATAAAAATGTTCTTTCGGTCTCGCAGACGTGAAAGTTGCTCTGCTTTAAATGTCACTTCACTGCTGATTGCCCCACAAAACAGATTAACGCATTTTCATGGTTTACAATGAAACCGTGTACAAAGGGAGGAGAGGGTGTGGGTAACGGTCAGAGCTGCCGACTTTGGAACTGGGGAATCAGGTTCGAGTCTCGGCGTTGGCTCAACATCCTGTGATTCTGGCCAAATCACTTCATTGTCGGGTGCCTAAAAAACACTAACCTGTCTTTGTGTAATGTAACTGGTGCTCTTGTAAAAGCGCTCCAATACCCTCGGGTCGTATCTGCGCTTTATAAAAGTGTAAAAAAAAAAAAAAAGGTTAATTCAGTATGTTCTTATGGGGTGGTAGCTACTCCTTTCTTACGTTTTCTGTGTTCCCCAATCAAAACAGTGCACATTTAAGTAGGGTGGTGTATCCTCTACTAGTCATAATAAAGAATGTGGGACATTAAACCATTCAGGTAAATAATGACAGTGTGCTTTATACTTTAAGGCCCACACCACACTAACATACCCTGAACCTCGTGACACCTGTTATACTACAATCTAATTTAAAACAGTTCAAAAGGTGCATTGTCGGTACAAGAGCTGCCCGCCCCCCCCCTTTGTTTCAGTAGGAAAAACTCCCTTTTATGACACTTGATCCCTTGAAATGCCCCTCAGAATACTTCCCGCCACTGTGCATGTTAGGCAAGTCTGGATAACTTGGAGAGAACAGGCCCAGCTGGTGGGGCTCCACATCTGATGCAGGTTTCTGCTCCTTGTTCTGAAGGGCTCCTGTCAGCACATGTTGTTTTAGTACAGGCTCTGCTTCGAGTCCTGCTGAGCGAGTGATTTTGTTTTCGCCAGGAATAATGGCAAAAATGCAATTTTAAGGACCTTTCATACCAAACATTGGAGGTGGCTCCATTGTTTTACTCCCTCACTTGGGGAGAAGAAATTAAGAATGTAACCAGTTTCAGCTTTGCATAGGTCATTCTCTTTCAATTCATTTAATTACAAGCATTTGCAAAGATGGCTGGTCTGGATTAAAATGCTAATGCATGCAGCAACAGTACATCTTTCGACTTTATTGAAGGCTGCCTTGATTCCGAAACAGTCCTATTTTTGTTTCTATTTCAAATATTAAGGGTTGGATGGCAAAGGAGCCGTTCTGTCTTTCTTTTCCCATAGAAACAAAAAGAGGACCATATTGAACAGCAAGGGAGCTTTTAATATAGCCATCCTTGTTTTCTTGGTTGCACAAAAAAGAAAACAAAAACATTCCAGTATGCAGACACGACAATACTTTTCGATCAGACACCGATTGGCCTGCAGGGACTCTTCAATGCACTTGCTACTTGCTGTAAAGTTAACAATTTTAAGATTAATGTAGTAGGAGGGAGAAGAATCTTTATTGTTGATTAATAAAAATCATTACAATCAAGAAATATTTGGAGTACATTAAGTTGTGAAAAAAATAAAATTATATAAATTTAATCCCACAATTGTGTTTTCTTCAGTCAACAAATGCAGGTCAATATATTTCTAATTTTGTAATAATTATGGGGATAACATAACATAGCTGTCACTGCTATCCATCCCTAAGGTTACATTTAATTCCGCATTTTATATTTCAATTCATTTATCTTTCTTTATTAAAACAATGCTTCTTTATGTATTAATAATATCTTCCATAAACTATCGATGCTACATTACTTTTTAAATTCCTAAGTTAAAGTGCCATAGTTAAGGTGCCATTATACTTCTCATTCAAAAAATGCCATTCTTAGTTAAAACAACATTCTATATTATTATTTAAAGGAATAAAAGTGTTTCTCACGGGTCAGCATACACCAAGTCGGTCAAGTAGTTGATAGTTAAGGTTATTACAGCTTACTACAATCAAATAAAACCATATGAAATTTCCGCTCCAAAGCCATACTAAGCATCTTTGAAATCAATATTTTATGGAATTACAATTAACGATCAACGTGGTCAGGTCTCACAGCACCTTTTAAAAGATGGAATATCAACAGAACAGATTACTAGTCATTACAAACTACCCTTAACATCAGGGGGCACTCAGAAGTTATCTTTTTTTCTACTATGAGGATGAACTTTACAAACTGTGTTGTCAACGTGCAGATTTCCCAGAAAGGCAAGTTATAATTGCTTGGTGACATGTTCTGACCCCATTGTCTTTAAGGATTGACTTTAACAGGGCTTTCCTCTCTTGTAGCAATCGAGGACAAATGGATACAATATGCAATAATGATTCATTATGAAAGCCACATAGTCTACAACTGCTTGATGGCCAGTTTTGTACCCATAAAGGAATTCCGTCCTTTGTGAGATATCGCCCAAATCGTAACAACAAGATGTAGTAAAAACAAAGGTCATGATCGTTACACACAGATTGACAAAAAGAGAGCTTGGTTCATTGAGGGGAGTGTGGTCGAAATTGTTGATACCTACAAATACCTGGGGATATGGCTGGACTGTAGTGGCCGTATCGCACATCCATGCCCAGCAGGTGGCAGCAAATTCTCTGACATGGGCATTCCATAAGCTACAGAAATCTATGGTGGATCCTGACTTATGGCCCCTCCTAAAGGTGATTGGCTGCAAACTATTACCCACCATCTCCTATGGAGCAATGATATTCAGAGAGAAGCTGGCATATTGGCTGGAAGAGTCTTTTCCCTACCTGACTGCACTTCACGTGCCCAAATTCGGCTAGAATTTTGCCTGTTTTCCCAGCATTTGATACTGAAGGCAAAATTCTTGCCCTACTGTTTTAAAGCAAAGCAGACAAAGAATGGCCCGCTAAAACATGTATTTTGTAAAGTAATAAGCAACCTCCTGACAAGCTGGCATAGCTATCTAAATGTTGCACTGGATGTTTTGGAGGCCTGAGAGATCTGGTCAAGTGACCTCCCTGCCACCCTAGTCTCAAAATTGCTGGTTAAGCAAGCAAAACTAATATCGAGGGAACAGGATATGTAAGCCTTGAAGAAACAGGCTCATGGTGCTCAGGCAGCATCACTGTGTGATCCAGGGGGCCTCCTGATCTACCTCTCACTACCCTTTGGTAAGGAAATGAAAAAACAGCTGATGAGATTAAGATGTAGGTTAATCCACCTAAAAACCTACTGGTATGGCCGGAGGAACTTTGATGACTCCAATAGACAATGCCGCCTCTGTGCAAAAGGAGAGGAATCCTTGTCCCGTATCCTCTGTGTCTGTGTAAAGCTGCTCCCACTAAGAAACGTCTGGTTGCACCTAATATGGCATACAATAAACATCATGATTTACCAAGTTGCAGTGTTGCCATGTTTGAGAGGTGAATCTTCTCAGTTAGTGGCTCGATTTTTTTAAATGTATTAAATATGTTTTAGCAACTTTTGCAAATGGGGTGGACACTGATGGAAACAAGTCAATAGTCTTGCTGCCTCATGCACACACATAATTATGCTGCCAATAAGTTCCAGTCCTTCTGGGCATGGGCAAGGGACACGCATTGAACATCAACCGTTCTTTAAATCCAAACTAAAGCTGGTATTGTGAAATTGACCTTGCATGTGCCGCAGCATGAGGTGAACTGAGCACTTTTATGTTCTTCAAGAGGTTACATAACAATTTCACTAGCGTAGGCTTTTTAATTCGATATGCTGCTGAAAATCTTGCACTTTATCCAGACCTCAGAATTGAACTTTTTACCATAGGTAAATAGAGCCCCTTACGGTCTTCTGGAGGTCAGACATCAATATCGCTAATGCAAGCTGCTAATTTAACATGCTGCTAACAATACTGCACCTTTCTCGGGGATCCGAATCAGATTTTGCATTAGAAGCTCAGCTAGCACTTTAGATATTGATCGTAGATGTGAACTGAGCATTTTATTGTCTTTATGGTCTTCAGGAGATCATATCATAACTTTACAAGCGCAGGCCCTTTAACTCAACACGTTGCTAAAAAAACCACACTTTGCCCAGGCCTTAGATTAGGACCTTTTAATAGAGGTGAACAGAGCACTTTATGATCATCTGGAGTTCAGACAATAATATCGCTAATGCAGACCTTTTAATTTAATATGTTGCTAAAAATATCTCACTTTATACATATCGCACTTTACTCAGGCCTGATAATCGGACCTTATATCAGAGGCCAAGCTAGCACTTTAATGTTATTCGTAGCCCTTTCTATTTTGTAATTATTGCATTTTTAACTGTTATGATGTATTGCTCTTGTTGGCACTTAAGCTCATATTGCACAAGTTGAAAAACTTGAAGCTCTATTGTAATTATCTTCAATAGAGACTCTATCTATTGATCTATCTATCTATCTATTCCTGGCAGCTCTAGTGAGAAGCTGCCAGGAGGGAAAAGCACACAAGGTAAAGAGGGAGGGGGCGGGAGGAATGAGAAATGGTGTCTGGCATGTAGGCCTGGGAGGGTGGCTTATAGACACACAGAGATGAGAGGTAGGAATGTGAGAGAGTAGTGGCCGAAGAGGAGATATGGGAAAGATGGAAGGAGTAACATGAGAAGGTGGTGGGTGGGAGTATTGAGGAGCGTACATGAGAAGAAGGAAGAAATTGATCAACAAGCATCTGATGGAGCCAGTAGGAGCGGACCGAGAGGGTTACAGATGTAAAGTAGTCCCTCATACTAATGGTCAATAGCGTTAGGTGAGAGACAAATGCATTACTGGGCTGAGCAAAGATGTGAAAGAGGAACTACTGAGGGGCAACAGCTGAGCTTCATCAGCTTCTTGCAACCAAGGACAGTAATTAAGTATGTAAAGACAGAAGGTACGATTTATGAGTTCTGGGTTGACAGCACAGCTATCAAACAGCCCTTATAGTAGGATGTTGTCCTAAAACCACTGGCTTTTTGACCAGTCTCTTGTTGCCATAGGATTGAGACTCTGCCAATCACATCTTGAATGAGCCCAGAGAAATAGTTTTCACTCATCTGATGTTGGATGCTATTGACTGTTAGGGTGCATCTTCCTGCCCCAGTGCAGTGAATGAATTGAACTGCATGAGGGGTTGATTGATAACTATAGCCAGGCCCAGCTCCAGGATTTGGGATCTGGGTGGGCCATGAAGAAGAATGGGTTGGCCATAAAGATAAGTGGGGTTGTCCATTGACTCCAAGGTGTCTGAGAGCTGGTTCTGGGCATTCTGGATGGTCTTATACAGGTGTGAGCTGCACACCATACCTATTGCTTTGTTCTACTAGTTTTATTTGTGTATTTCCAGAGGGTTCAACCTATAGGTTTGATCTCTTCTGCTCTCTCCACCTCACCCTCCATCCTCTCCGTGTCACCCTTCTCTCTTCCGTGTTCACCCTCCTTTCTCTCCACTTCACCTTGCTGTCCCACTCACTTCACCCTCTACTTCCTCCCACCCCACTCTCTTCTCTCTTTACATCATTCTACTCTCTCTCCACCTTAACCACCTGTTTCCATACGTCCCTTCACTTTCCCCATTTCCTTTTCATATTTTTCTCACCTCACCCTCTTTCCACCTTGTCCTACTTTCCCTCTCCTGACCTCGCAAGACAGTCACTGTGCATCAACTTGCTCTGACTACACATCACCCTTCTATTTCTACCTCACCCTTCTCTCCCCACCTCACCTTTCTCTCTTCCTCACCCTTTGCTCTGTCCCTCGCGCTTTTCTTACTCCCTCACTCTTTTCTGTCTTTCCAACTTGCCCTCCTTCTCCCCCATCACTATCCTCCTTTTGTTCTCACTATCCTCCCTCTTGCCTCAGTCTCCTCCTTATTACCCCTCCCATCTCTCTAGCTCACCTTTGCTTCTCTCCACCTCACCCTTCTCTCTCTTATCAGTTCAGGACCCAATGAGCAGCAGCACTATAATCAGGTCCCCTGAAATTACGCAACAGGGGAGGACCAAATTATGCAGGAAGGTTGACTAAATTTTACAGTGTAATGCAGGTTAGTATTGCTTCATTATTTTGTCATTTTTTGCACATGTTGACAGTGTGTAGTAAAAGGTCAATTCATGTGACAAAATTAGAGAATTTGTTGGAAGAGAATAAATGCACAGTTACGTTGCCCCAAAGCGAGGTGTATGTTCTTTAAGTTCCTTCTGTTTATATATTAGAGAGCTCCACCTTCTGCGAGTACCTTGGGAGAATGAGAGTAGGCAGATCAGTGGCAGCACATGTTGGCAGGGCTTTTCTTTAGATAATAGGCACTTTCACTGCTCCTTTCCATCCTGTATCTGTGTTATATTATTGAAAAGTCTTTTTACTTAAGAGTCAAAACTTTGCTATTGTCAGAATTTGTTTTGCTTAATATAGTGCCATAAGCAGGGCCACTGGAAATATGTGATTCAGAGGCTACAGAGTATGCCGCATAATTATTGATTTGTCACATTTGTCACAGAATCCATCATCTGCTGCATAATTTGCGGATTTTAAGAGAAACAAATTGTCTGCCCTAAATGGATCAAAAGTTACTAAAAATGCAGTGACGCATGTTGCTTCTCAGTGGAGACCCTTCTCAGAGGCTGGCTGGTCACCGCACATTTGCCTATTGCTGTATTTTAGTGTTAAACAGGTACTAACGAGGTGTAACCTTTGCCAACACTGTGCTAGTTTGTCAAAATAATGAAGTAATAATATGACAAAATATGCCCCATTACGCTGCATAATTTGCCTTTTCTTGCCACATAATTTAGTCAACCGTGCCACATAATTTGTTATTCCCCAGCTGCATAATTCCAGTGATCCTAGCCATAACTATGGAATAGTATTACAGCAGAAAGAAAATAAAACAAAACGCTAATAATTCTGACATAAAAATATTTTTATCTCTTAATTTCTGTATGACTGGAATTTGCGGTCACAGCAATAGCAGCCATCCCCTGTGACCTCATCCCTTCCCCCAGCCACTTAAAATAGCCCAAGGCATTGCCGTTGTACATGAAAGTTTCACAATTAGGCTTTGATAGCTAGGCTGCAGACACATATGATTGTTTTATCAAGAAAAAGAACAAAATGTTTTCTGCTTGTGAATGGACCTTGGTGGGCCACGGGGCTATCTTGGGAGGGCCTGGGCCACCTGGCCCACCCTCTATAACCGGGCCTGACTAGAGCCTTCTATCTGCTTCTCATTGTCCTATCCTTGTGTATCACTGTTTCTCTCTGTGCCACCCCCTGTTGTTCCTCTCTCCCACTTCTTCCTTTTTAGGTCTCGGCCTGCACCAGCGCTTGCGCTGGTCTGGCCGAGAGTTTTAGTAAGTGGGTTTTGGAAGTGCAATCACTGGCTTTCGGCTGGCGACCAGCTTGAGTTCACGATGGCGTGCACGCGCAGCTGGCATCTGAGTTTCCTATCTCTTCCTCATTTCCTCGTCATGGCTCATTAACTCTCTGGACTCTGATGTTTCAATCGCAGCAGCAGCTCACATTACCAACTGAGGGCCCTGGACTACAGTCACATGAAAAACAACAGCGATTAGCATTGAAATGCAAGCTTTTTTTTGTCTAGTTAGAAATATTGCTTCGGTGGGTTGATTTCACCTTATATAGCTATTTGTTTTATATTGGGAGTCACAGCCTAATTACCAGTATTTTTGTCTCTCACTATTTTTTTAAAAAAATATTTATTCGCGCAAAGCACAAAGCTATATTTAAGGTTACTTTTTCCGCGTCACTTCTTCACTCTATTTAAACTCCACCCCCCCACTCTTATTGTCTCTCTCTCTCCCCTCTCTAATTCTCTCTCTACTTAATTAACTCTCCCCTCTCTATCTTTTTTAGCCTTTCATTCTCTCTCACCCCTTTATCTGTTTCTCTTTCAAACTCCTTCATTCACTCTCTCTCCCCTTCTTTCTCTCTCTCTATCCCGCTCCACTCTTTATTCTATGTACACCCTTTCTCTCTCTTTCTCTCTCACCACCCTCTCTAATTGGGCATTATATCTTCACTCTATCTCTCACTCGGCAACACCACAGCATCAATCAGAGCCAGCACAGCATCAATCAGAGCCAGCACAGCATCAATCAGAGCCAGCACAGCATCAATCAGAGCCAGCACAGCATCAATCAGAGCCAGCACAGCATCAATCAGAGCCAGCACAGCATCAATCAGAGCCAGCACAGCATCCCTCAGCACCAACACAACATCTCTCAACGCCATCACAGCATCTCTCAACGCCATCACAGCATCTCTCAACGCCATCACAGCATCTCTCAACGCCATCACAGCATCTCTCAACGCCATCACAGCATCTCTCAACGCCATCACAGCATCACTCAACGCCATCACAGCATCACTCAACGCCATCACAGCATCACTCAACGCCATCACAGCATCACTCAGCGCAACCACAGCATCACTCAGCGCAACCACAGCATCACTCAGCGCAACCACAGCATCACTCAGTGCAACCACAGCATCACTCAGTGCAACCACAGCATCACTCAGTGCAAGCACAGCATCACTCAGTGCAAGCACAGCATCACTCAGTGCAAGCACAGCATCACTCAGTGCAAGCACAGCATCACTCAGTGCAAGCACAGCATCACTCAGTGCAAGCACAGCATCACTCAGTGCAAGCACAGCATCACTCAGTGCAAGCACAGCATCACTCAGTGCAAGCACAGCATCACTCAGTGCAAGCACAGCATCACTCAGTGCAAGCACAGCATCACTCAGCGCCACCACAGCATCACTCAGCGCCACCACAGCATCACTCAGCGCCACCACAGCATCACTCAGCGCCACCACAGCATCACTCAGCACCACCATAGCTTTACTCTGCGACACCACATCATCACTCAGCACCACCACAGGATGACTCCGCACCACCACAGGATGACTCCGCACCGCCACAGGATGACTCCGCTCCGCCACAGGATGACTCCGCACCGCCACAGGATGACTCCGCACCGCCACAGGATGACTCCGCACCGCCACAGGATGACTCCGCACCGCCACAGGATGACTCCGCACCGCCACAGCATCGCTCAGCACCGCCACAGCATCGCTCACGGCCGCCACAGCATCGCTCAGGGCCGCCACAGCATCGCTCAGGGCCGCCACAGCATCGCTCAGGGCCGCCACAGCATCGCTCAGGGCCGCCACAGCATCGCTCAGGGCCGCCACAGCATCGCTCAGGGCCGCCACAGCATCATTGAGCGCCGCCACAGCATCACTGAGCGCCGCCACAGCATCACTCAGCACCACAGCAGTATCACTCAGCAACACCTGAGTATCATTCAGCATCACCTCAGCATCGTCTCCGCAACAGTCACCACCACCACCACTACCACCTCAGCATCACTCAGCAACACCTCAGCCTGCTCTCGGAATCTGGCATCTGTTGATTCTCCCTAGCGTCTGGCCGCTGCTAGTGTTATAATACAGGTACTAGTTCCCAACCTTCACCCTCCGATTGTTTATGCCCCCTCAAAAAAAAAGCTTTAACAAACAACCATTGCAATAGGCAGAAACAAGTTGCCAGCATTGCAAGAACAAAAGAAAACTGAGGAAATTTTTTATTGTAAATGCTTTTTTTAATATGGTTGTTCAGTTTTACATAATGCCTTCTTGGTCATATATAAAGTAACAAAAATGCTTCTGACACTTTTTTATTATAACTTTTCAGCATGCCGCACAGCAGCCACACTTCTCTACAGCACAGCTTGAAGACATTGGCAAAGTCAATAGCTCTGGCTAAACACTTATAAGGCCCCAAAGGCGAGACCTATTGGCTATGCCAATGCTTGTTCTCCTGTGTTTTCCTTATTCCTCAACCAGCCAGCCACTCTAGTTTCACCCTCCATCCTTCCCCCTGTGTGCTCCTTCTTGTTACTCCACCCCCAGCCCCCTCCTTTCTCTCGACAGCCTCTCATAAGGATAGGTGGAATAAGTATTTTTTTCTTTCATGAAATGAGGCGAGTTAAATTGAAAGTTCACTTGTCTTCAATATTGTACTCTTTTTGCTTCTACGCCAAAAGAGTTTAGGTGGGAATGAATCCTTCATTATAGTCCTTCCTTTCCTTCTGTTATTGAAAGTCAAAGAAGGACTAGGATGACATATCCCTTACCATCAGACCCCTGTTTCTTTTTGAACATAGAAACAAAAACAGAACAGTATAGAAAGCAAGGCAGCCTTCAATACAGGCTGCCTTTCATTTCTTTGTCTGGCTTCAATATGCTCACACTGAATTCAATAGCACATTAAATCTAGATCTGTTGGCTTTATGAAATGGTAGTTCAGCTGAAATGCAGGTTAGATTGAACAATATGCACCCTTTATAAGTGAATCATCGTAAGGAAGCCTCCTAGGTGCAGTCACTTAGTCACCCACTGGCAGCTCCATCCATTCCGCGATGACTGAATAATGCAGGCATGCGTATGTGCTCTCAGAAGCTCTGTCACGCACACAGGTGCCGAGGCAGCTTGTGTGAGGCAACAGAAAACCTGACTTAATGATACAGGGAGGGTAACAAGTAATGTTTGTGAGCGGGTCAGAGATACTGACAAATGGATGCACAAAGAATGGCTGAAGAGAGCGGTATTGGGGGACAGAGGACTTACGAATTTCAAAACATTCAGGAACGCTGAAATTAAATGGTAGGAAGGTGGTATAACTTCGATTCTATTATAAAATCATAAAAGTACACACAGAAAAGAAACATTCATAAAAAGTCTAACTCCTTATATAAAAGCAAAGTGCATCCACACAAATACAAAATTTACAGCTACATATACAAAAGGCTTACAATGTCACAGAAGCTGAACAACAGTACACTGAGCCACCTCAAGTGAGCGTCTAGTTTATAAATATCCTCACAGAAAATGAAATATAAAGTGCATGTGCAAGAATATTCCGTAGAATGAACATAAGACTCCTTCAAGATTGCAAGATAATGGACTTAGTGGATGAAAATGTATCAGATCCAGATAAACATTATCAACACATATGCAATATCCCAGATAAAAACCGTCACAAAAAGAAGCAGGCATTGTTGGTAAAAGTTGTAAATACAGAAGCGCAGGTCTCACCTGCCTAAAATTCATGGGAAAAAGCAACGGGTGGATATATTGATGGCGTAAACTGCTAAATCTGGGACAAACCATCACAATATGTAAGGTACCAGGGATGGAAATATTGTCACAAGCTTGCAAGTCTGAATCTTTTATCCAACCCAACCCCTTGGAAAACATCAAATGGTGAAACAAGTTTGACCTAAAATGGGTCCGCAACCTGCAATGGTAACAACATGCCCAAATTCAGATACGGTTCTATCCCACTTACCAATGTTACCAAAATGAATTGGCGCATTGAACGTTTGGTCAAAGCAGAAGCCTCTCGCTCTGCTGCCACTCTGGAGTAAAAGACCAGCTTTAACGAAGCAATATCTCCTTTAACTAAGCAGTCAGGGTCAAAAAAGAGTTCAGGTCTGCCCAGCTCAGTAAGATTTTTCCTGATGTATAGCTGCCACGGAATTCAGGACATATTATCCAGACTCATGCAGTCTCGCACAATTAATTTATTAAGATTTAATTTGTTCTTCAACCAGGGGGAACCCCATAATAAAAGGGGGTGGAGACAAATAAAATCCTAAATATACTCCGTGCCCAATTCTTCATGTCTCAATCTCACTTGGCATGCTTTGGTGGACATTTAGAAGACCTCTCAGAAACATATTTTCCACAACCTGTAATGATGCAATAAAGGCATAGCCCCAAAATTCACATCCAAAACTTGCAACGGGGATACATTTGGCATTCTAAACATTAAGCATCACCTTAATATGTGTCGGCTCAAGCCGTCTCTTCAAAAATGTTGATGTTTTTATTGAGCAATGGTAGCCAATTAAATTGAGACTCAAGTAAAATACCCAAGTATGTGAAATGCTTGACCCTCCTAATAAGATGATCCGTGACCAGGAATTTTTGAGATCTAGTATTTTTTGGGGCCGACCACCATAACATAGGATTTTGTATAATTTGTTGTGAGGTCAAGGCCAGCCATAAAGCCAATAAAAAGGACAAGGTGACGCTGTAAATCCTTTGCCCATGCATGCTTTTAAAGCAGCATTATCTGCATATAAATGGGCAGGCAACGGGCAACCTCTCATGCTCGGCACGTCCCTCCCTTGTTCAATTAAAAATGATTCCCTTTGGTTAATATAAGGGATAAAAAGAAAGGGGGTCAGAATGCAGTCCTTTCAAACCCCTCTCTTCAAACTAAAGTGCTGTGTGCATTCTCTATTTATGTCATACCTCACTCAAGCGGTAAGGTTGTTGTGTAAGTCACGCAGAAAGGCAACAAGAGCGGGCTCTACCCCCCATGGACCTCAGCACGGCCCAGAGCGTAGGTCTATTATCCCTGTCAAATGCCGAACTCTAGGTCCATGAAGGCCAAGTGAGTTGCACCCCTCTTCAGCCTTTTGTATTTAGAGATTATCAAATGTAAATTCAAATTTTGTTCCACAGTTCCCTGCCTAGGCCTAAACCCATATTGAATCTCATATAAAATATTATGTTCTTGCCCAAGTAGTGAGGCAGTCCAAAAGCACCCTACCTATGATTTTTTTGTTCAATTTTTTTTATTAATTTAAGAGAGAGAGTATAAATAATTAAGGTACAACAGCATGTAATACATAAAAACCATCTCGAACAATAAATAGTTAATAAAAAGCATAAATATGAGCAATATGATAAATAGTGGATAAACCCTAATACAAGCAGATAAATAAGAACCTATTCGTGTGAATTCATTTGTACTACATTTAAATAAAAAGGATTGAACACACAAAAAGGAAGAAAGAAGAAGAAAAAGAAAAGAAAATAATGAAAAAATAGAGAGCGTGAAAGGAGAAAAGAAAAAGAAGAAAAGAGAAAGAGAGAGAAAGGGACTCCAGTCTTACTGAAATAAAAAGGGAAAATCAATCAGCGGTGAAAAAAGGATACTGAGCCACTAGGCCCTGAGAAGCTAAATGGATATATTTGTCAAGCGATCTCCAGACACCAGAAGAGATAGAGGGGTTATATTGTTTCTTCTCCATCGAAGTGTGAGCACCGCGGAGAAACGATACCCATGCCCACCATGTATGATATGATAAGGAATTAAAGGATTTCCATTCTGACAAAATAATCTTAACAGCTATGGATAGCACCCTACCTATGATTTTAACCTCCGTATCCACCAAAGAATAAGGACGATAACATGCTGGATCCATTCTATTCCCCTTTGTAAATATGGGGACAATCGCAGATTGATGCCATCTGGTCAGTAGCGAGCTGCGAACAGCTGTGTTAATATGTTGTGTCATTATCGGTTTCCACAGATCAACTAGGAATTTATGCAAATCCCCTGGAACCCCATCGGGCCCGGGGCCTTACCTACTGGTACGGATATGATAGCTTTTCTAACTTCCTCCCATTCAAACATAATTCTTGAGGCCTCCTGACCACAAGGAGTCAGATGTTTACACCTCTCAATATCGTATGCTGCCACAAAGTACTCTGTCCAGGCCTGGGGGGTGGGGGGGGGGGGTAGTTAAGGCCTGCCCTGGAAGAGATAGAGGATGATTCACAACTCTCCAAAACGCCATACCATCTCTGGAGGTGCAAGCCCCCAGAAGGTGTCCCACATCTCTTTTTTAAAATCCACTGTCGTTCGCTCCGGGCCAAACGATAAGCGGCTCTGGCCTTCCTCACTTCTTCCCGATTGCAGGGTAATTTTGCAAAGACACCATTAGCTCTGTATGGGCATGTGAGCAATTCTTATCGAACCACTTAGGGAGGAGCTGATGATGCTGTCCTTGGCAGAGTAAGAGCAGCCTTGATGCACCCAGAAAGGCAAAAGAAAGCTGTCACTATACAAGCATCAGCAGCTTCCTCATATAGACAGGTTTGAAATTCAGGTTGACAAGTGGATAGTATATAGTAATCAAAATCAGCCACTATAACCTTGCCCCATTTTAGCCTTTGACCCTGATCTTTCAGGCTGACTGCTTCCTTGTATAAACTACCATCTTTTGCCATCATCTGGCACCATCGAAAATTAGCAAAAAGGGGGTTGTGATCACTATGTGTGTGCCAGATCACATTAAAACTAGTTAAAGAGGAAACTAGACATGCCGATACAAAGATATAGTCAATTGTTTATCTAGATCCTGTCCCCTAAATGTTGGAATCCACTCTTCAAGATAAACATCCCCCATAGCAGCAAATTCACAAAATTATGATCTAAAATCCGATTATTTAGCATGTCCCCCGTGCCTTATGTTTGAGGACTGTTTGATCGATTCTTAAAAATACATCATCATAATCTCCATATAAATAACAGTCCAAACAAGGATGCAGATTAAAATCGTCCATCAACATCAACTCCGTAAAACTGGAAGTACATTGAATAAGATAATCTAAAAACTTTCTGAGTTCCCTGACAACATCATATTCTCCCCTGGATGAAACTGAGTTATAAACATTCCTGACCAGAACCCTGATCGTATTTGAATAAAGCAGGAGATTACCCAGAATATTGGGTGAGTTAGAAGCAATCACCTCCATTTTTTCAATTTAAACACATTTTTATAAATGACACTGAACCCCCTTTGGCTCTTCCATAAGTAGAGGGGGGTGGCATTGGAAGCAAACATGGCATAGCCATCTAAATGCATGATCTCATCTGTATCCCACGTCTCCAGTAGACTGACGATGTCAAAACTGCATTGCAATTGGTTCCACTCCTCATCAGTTAGTTTCCCTTGAACCCCCACAATGTTCCAGCTTATCACCTTTAGGGTACCGGGAGAGCTCAGGTGGTTAGACGTAACAAGGTTATCTGACCCCGGGGCGAATCAGTCTTGAGCATTTTACTCACGTAGAGGTTCAAACCGCTTGCTCAATAGTAGACTGGGAACCTTCCCCTGATAAGTCACCTGAGCCCTCTTTCTGGCCGGGATTTAACCCTTCCAACCTCACAGACCCCAAACCAGGAGGCTTATAAAAGAAAGGAACAAAATGATTCTGCTTCTTGGAGCGGAACCAAAAGTAACACTATTTAGGATGTAACCCACCCTCTTAGCGTTACAAACATTTATGACTTTACAGTCGCCATCAACAGTTTTTTTAGAATGACCTGTCCAGGCCACTCTCCAGACCATGATAGTTTAATCAAAGAGCGATTGGTCGAGATTTACCCTGCCAGACAGCCCGTGTGTGACTTTATTTTTAAGCTGCTGGTAACTTTCAGTTTCCTTTAGCTTGAGGGGGGAATGTTGGCCAAGACAAGAATATATGGGGTGGATGCAGGGGGAAGTTTAATGACAATATTGCAAGGTAAAGTCCCCAAAGTAACCTCAGAGGATTTAATCCGTTCCTTCCCTAACTGCCCTTGAACTATGTTTTGGGTAGATTCGAGTAGAGAATTCCTGCCATTAGAATCACAGGCCCTTCGCACCTGGGGTCCTAGCTGTGCATGATGGGGTGGTGGAATGATGCAGACTGTGTTTTCAAATGAGAGACCAACGCTCCCCTACCCCCTTTTCATCTCTCCTAACTGAGGTGGACAATACACAGTAGAGTGATCTTGCAGGGACACACTCAAATCACTTTGGGCTGTGGGAGGCGTTAGCCCAACTTTGTTTAAAGTATTTTCCGCCAGGAAATGAGTAGAGGCCACCGAGTCTCCCAGTTTGCCTATCACCTGTTCAACCATAGAAATACGCAGGCCCAGCGCATCAAAGGCTGTGGAAATTTGCTGTTCTAATTTCTGGAATATGTTATTAAGACTTATTGAGAGCGCGAATACCCTGAGGTGTCTTGGTGCTAAAGCTAAAAGCAAACACAACTGAATTATGGCCTAATTCTGAAAGAGCCAGGTTTTAAGACTCTTTCTAAAAGATGATAAAGAGTTTGCAGATCTAATGTGCAATGGAAGAGAGTTCCAAAGTTTTGCAGTTCCGTAACTAAGGCTTCGACCACCCCAATTGGAAGTGCGGACCCTGGGCACAGTCATAAGCCGAGCTTCAGTAGACCGAAGCAGTCTACAGGGGTTATACCACTTGATCAAGATGATGGCAGGGCTCTACATCTGATACAAGATCATGTGACTTACACCCCTTTTTATCTCCCCTACGCAATTTGTTACCAACTTTGGCTAAAATAGGAAACCCCAGGTTTTTGTTCTTAGGCATAGCCGCTTTCCGATTTCCTCTAGCGGATTTAGGGGTTGTGGCACAAACCAAGACTTGAGGTTGATTCAGAGAGTGGTTACCCATCCGATCCTTCACAGTGGGGCTGTGTGGGAAGCTACTCTGATTTCTAATGCACTCAGACGGACCAATTTAAATGGGACCCCGCCCATGTCCCCTGATAGGGTTGGTCTCACAGAGATTTTGTAGCCAACTCATCTTCCACACTTGAAATCTCCTCCGTTAGGGCCAGCTTGGCATTATTTAGGAAAGATAAAATAGTGCTGTTGGCACTTGGTCGTTTGTCAACCACATTTAACAAGTCAGCTTTCCTATCTTGCTGTGGAAGAGATATGGGAGAGTACAACCCCCACCCCAGGGCCACCACGAACTGCTGAAGGACAAATGCAGTTTATAGGGATTACTCACGGAATTCACAAACTGAAGCAAATGTAAGAGGAGTGGCCCAGGTCAGCCTCTTTCGGCCTCCGAAGGCCACAGCAGGAAGTGCGGCAGCGCTCAATAGCGTGGTAGGCGGTAGGGGTCTGGCTCCTCCCCTTTCTCTCAGGCACATGGGCGCTTCCCTAGCGCAATGGAGTGTGGGGCCTGAAGTCCCCCAGCAGCCCCGATGCCACCCCGGGCAGCGGGAAGTGCGACAGAGCTTTATAGAACAGTAGGGGTCTAGCTATTCCCCCTTCTCTCGGGCACCTTGGCACTTTCCTAGCTCAATAGAGTGTGAGGCCTGAAGTCCTCCAGCAGCCCGGTGAATTTAAATAAACATATGGAGTGCAATGTGTTGTTTTTATTTTATTTTTGACATAAAATTAAACATAATTAATATACCTTTTCACCTTGTTTTCTGCAGATTATATTTAATAACTCTGCCGATTTTACCTTTTTCTCCACCGCAGAGATTCGTAAATGTTTCCTAAGATTTCCAATTTATTTTTTTGAAGTTGTAGACTGCTTCTAGACATGCTTTAGCCTGCGAATGAACTTCAAATTCCTGTAATCTTTCACCACTTTTTACATGGTTAAGGATGTAGAAGAGGCCGGAGATCTGTCGGACTGGCAAAAACCCACTTTGCCTAAAATAGACCTCCTGTTTGAAGAACTTACATTTTTTGGTCAGCTGCGACTAAATTATTTATGTCCTTCGTGGCAGCTGATAAACGTGTTTTTTTGTTGTTGTTTTTTGTTGTTTTGTTTTTATACTTCAAGATGGGCATCTTGCCAGCATGCTTAATAAAGAAGATTGCTAGGCAACACAGTTGGAATCTGGGGAGAATGGCTGCCTTGTTATGTTACCTGGCCTCTCCCCTTGTCCCTGGCGTTGTTGAGGATATTAGTTCCATTCACCTGGTGCACTACCCTGTAACAGGCCCAGTCAAGCGCGCGCCACCAACGCGTTTAAACACCACAAGCACAGTTCATCTCTGTCCTTGCATTTCAACTGGATTATGTCATTTATAACATATTATCAGCTTGGGAAAAGCTGATTTTGTTAGCTTTGCAAACAGCTTTGTGATCAATACTGTCTTTGTTTACTCGTGTACATGAGCACGTTCGATACCTGCAAATATGGCGCACTGCTTCTAGTTCAGTTCTGACCACACAACTGCAGGAAGAAGAGAACACTTACTCCACAGAAGAGAAAGGGCTCCGACACGCCGAGTCCGCCACACAACGTACGACAGTTTATGTTGCCATGGCGTCCATACAAAAAGTACAGGTGTTAGCAATCCTGCAGTAAACCGTATGTAGCAAGTTTAGTTAGAAGTGAAGGCTTTTTGTGAGGGGTGCCAATGGTTTTAATTTTGCTTTTTACGTTTTATAGTAGCACCATCTGGTCAGGTTATGCTATCGGCATTTGCATAGCACATATCTTGTGTCAGTATGACCTCTTAGCGCTCGGAGCTGTTGGGCGTGTTTACAATGGTTAGGAGGTATTTTCACAGACCCGGGTGTGAGTTGTCATGTGTTGAGTAGGGTGTTAGTGTGCAGGTGGATGGGGTTAGAAGACTGGCCTCCGATCAGACTCCACAGCGGCAGTTGTATTAAAATGGGGTCTGACCTCTACGTGGATCACATTTTGTGGTGGTACTGGGACATTCAACTGAGCTACAAGTGAAATCAGTGGTTCTGACTGAGTGGTTGTGAGGCAGTTCGGGGGGTAGCTGTTTGGGTTGTGGAATGAATGGAGTTAAGGGGACACAGATGAGACCTGGGTTGTGATCATAACCCAGCTGAATCTGTGCTGCGGGAAGTAAAGACTGAATTCCTGAACCAGGGGAGCGCTGAATGACAGTCGGAAGCAAACATTGTGTCTCGCCCTTGTCTCTTTCCTTCCTAGCCATTAATAACTTCTATATTCCTGACAGGGTTTCTTTTAGGACAAAGCAAGACTAGTTATCACCTAAGATGCCACCAGCAGTGAGGCTCGGGCACCTTATGACAAGCCCTAAAGTATGCTTCAGTACTGGAGTGCCAAAGGACAGGGAGGCAGGGGGTAAAATGTAACTTCCCTCTGGGTGTTCAAAAATCCTGGCATTTGCTCCTATTCCTGTAATTCATGTTTTGTAGGCACTGTCCCTGATCTCCTTTTATTAGACTTCTTGAAAGTTTTGCACTTTTTTCATGACTTGATTTTAAGTTAAGTCAAAACACAAATCTAAATTTGATTTTGTTAAAAGGGTTTTAGGCTTTGAAGTTACTGCATTCTTTCCCATTGGGTTACAAGGCCTACAGTTAGGGGCACCAGAGCCCAGGGAGTGCCATAGACTTGAAAACACTATGAAGGTATAGCACCTTTCCGCCATGACAGCAGTGCATGGCCAGAGCATGGCACTCCGAGGCGGAGGAGTGGTCGCCAGAAGCACCCATTGATTAATGGGTAAATCCAACCCGGCGCAGATCCAGAAAAATGGGGGCAGCCTAGCAGGTTCTGGACAAATCGTGTGTACCGTACTGTGTTTTCTGTCCTAAATACTATTGAAACATTGATTATACTTAGCCATTAGATAAGTGTGACTGGGTCAGACCATCATGAGAGTTCTACTTTTACTGACAGTGGGCCCACCAAAACCCTTTTACAAAGAAAATACAGATTTAGGTTGATTTATGAATCCGTCTGTTGCTATTCTACTTTTAATGCTTGAGAGACAGCTTTGGGGAAGGAGGCAGATTTGTAATTTACTTTGATGACGACATTTCTGGAGTCCAAAGACTGATAGCATTCTAGGAAACACGAAATATATTTGTAGAGGAGGTTTCAAATAATAAGGATTAATCATACTTAGTGTATCTGTGGGACTGTGCTCCTCATTTTATCATAGACACCAGCGGTTTGAAGACTGCACCTTTTCATGCAGAGGCAATGAAAATCCCATCTTTTAGGTCATGACCTGGTAATAAAACAGCACATTTTAAACATTGTGAGAAGTTGGCCTGGTGTATGCTGTTCACTAATTAAAGTGGACACCTTGCACCAGTCCAATTCGACTCTTATGGTAGGTAGGTTTAAGACAACCTTTATAGAAAGCTATCCTAGTGGTAGCTGTGGAGAGCAGCCTTCAGGCTAAGTCTTGGAGGAATGTAAAGCAGCTTGTTTTACCACACAATCTCTTGAATCACCAAATGAAAAGACACCACACAGGTATATATATCAAATATATATGTATTTATTAATAAACAACTCTCTACTAATCTCTTTATGAGATTAGAAGCCAGGAACATATGTACAAGTCAATGTTTTATCAAAATAAGTTAGCACAAGTAAATATCACAATCTTATCTTGGCTAGACCGTGGTCTAGAGCATTTAGAATCGAGGGACTCCAGAGAACCACCCCAGGTAGTTGTAGGAGACCCACAGGGGACGGACGCGGTGTTCAGACACTGGTGCGAGTCCTGTACGAGTCTATGCGAGAGAACGCGATTGAGTTATCAATGTTACAGGTCCCTGGCGTGTTCGAGGCGAACACACCGATCGGTCAGTACGAGTCGAAGGACGCGGATACTGATAGAGTTACAAGGGAGTTGGACGCGATGTGTCTAACACAGACGCGAGCCCTGTACGAGCCAGTGCGATAATCGCACGGGGAAAATAGGAGTTTTAGGGCACTTCTAGGGTAGCTACAAGCAAGCCACTTACAGGGTAAGTAGTTCTAGGGCCCACACCCACAGGAGCACCGTAGTGCTGAAGTTACCTCACCCAGGGGAGCCGGGTGCATAGGTGTCCTTTGGTGTCGGGTCGCGGCGTCGTTTTCAATGGGAGCCAGTGAAGACTTGCTGCTTGCGACGACAGAAGAAGTGTCCGTTGGAATCCAAGCCTGGATTCGGAAGGAGGAAGACCTGAAAGCAGAGGGGACAGTGTTCACAGTCACTTGGCAGTGACTCTGGGCAAGGAAGATGAATGCCCACCGACGTCGACAGCTTTGGGTCGTTCACGGGTGTCTTGACTCTTCGACCACGTGGTCCAGGCAGCGTCGATGATGACCAGGAGCTGGATTCGGTGTGTCCCACGACGTCTGCAGCTTACTGAGGTGTCGGCGACTCGATTGGAGCCAACAAGCCTTGGTAGCAGCAAGTCTCGTGGTGATGAGGAAAAGTCAATGGTGCAGACCAGAAAGGTCTGGGGGACTTACCCAGCAAGGGTAGGTCAGGGCAGGCCTGTAGCAACCAGGGGAGCGCTTTGGTTTTGTTGGAAAGTCTTCTGGGGACCCACAAGTCGGCTGGCAAGGGATCGCGAAGACACCTCGTGAGGATCCACTCAACAGGGGCTCACGGTCACTCGGGACGATGTAGGCCTCTGAATTCGGGAGAGATCTCTGCTAGAGGCTGGGACCACACGTGGTCCAAAGCACAAGTTCGTAGAATGTCGTGAAGGGGTTGCACTTGACAATAGTGTATGGTACCCAGGGGCTGCGGTTCCTCGTCGCTCGTGGGGTCCACTTGCCTCAGCTTCACTAGGGACTCACGATGACCTTGGAGAAGTCAGGAAATCCTCTTCCTGGGCTGCAGGGACTTCGGGCTCCGGCGGGAGCGGCATAGTTTGCGACCGTCGTTGTAGTTTTTGGTGCCTGCCAAGCAGGGGAGTCACTCCTTGACTCCAAGAGAGATTCTTCAGTCTTCCAAAGGTAGTGGAACGTCGAAGGTCCAGGATTCTTCTGTAGAGCGTCGTCCAGGGAGATCTGGGTTGCAATGCACAGGTTCCCCCTCTTATCCTAAAAAGAAGGGAGGGACTAGCTCTATGACCCCACCTATGGGAGGGTCAGGGGAGTGGGTGGCTACACCCACTTCCCTTTGTCCAGTTTCGCGCCAGAGCAGGGGCAGGTAGCCCCTGAGCCGGTTTGAACTGGCATATGCACAGAGGAGCCTTCTGCTCCCCAGTGCAGGATTTCAAAGCACTCTAGGAGTGCACCCACCCAGCCCCAATACACTAAACCCTGTCTGGGAGGTGGTCACACCCCCTTGGGACAGGATATCTATTGTTGGGCCTCCTCCACTGCGAGGGTCGGTCATCAGCAGGAGGGCAGCCCAGTGTCTGTGACTGGTGGCATCCATTTTGTGATGCCAGGGCTCTTTAGGATTCTACCGCGTTTCCACAGTAGGTACATGTCTATCCCTCTAGAAGGGTGGGCTCATACTCCCACACCAGTTACTGGTGTGGGGGTATGATTCCAAAGTGTTTGACACCAAACACGACATGTTTTGAGGCAGCCCTTCCAAAGTTAGCATTTACCGCGAGGATATAATGCACTTAAGGGTATATGGTTTGACCGCATTCACAAACAGCCCCAGAGAATAGACTCTGAGAGCTGCAGAGGGGCCCTGCTCAGGCAGAGGCACTCTCTCACATAGGAACTAAGCACCCTGCCCTCAGGATTGATAGGGCCTGCCTTAGGGGTGACTGACAAGTCTCAATGTGTGTGCAGGAGAGATATAGGGGACCTATATCTCAGTGAGGAGTGCTAGCACTTCCTCACCCAGGCTGCAGTAACAGGCCTGTGGTGTCAGATTTAGTCTGCTTCCCAGGGGTGGCATAATACATGCTTCAGCCCCTGGTAGGCCTGTGAAGTACCTATGCCCTTAGTACCTAAGGTACCATATACTAGGGACTCATAAGGTACCACAGTATCCAATCACTAGTGCACCTAGAGTGCACTCCAAGTCGTTTAAAGAGAAAGCAGATAGGCTGGGGACCTGAATAGCAGGTTCCCAGCCAAACTAAGTCAAAAACCAACAAAACACCAGGAAAAAAGTGGTGGCAACCATGTAGTCAGATTCCACCTTCCTACATAACCCCCCCCCAAACGAAAGGAGATGAGGCTAACCTTGTCCAGGTGAGCCTGTATTTACGGAGTGGCCATATAAGGAAGTACCTGCACTAGCAGGGTTACCCCCTGTCTTATGGTCCACTAAGTTATCCCTCACCCTAAGGGTATGAGAGGGTCTCCACCATGGGGAATTACTACCTGTGGGGTGTTTTGGTAAAGGACAAGGCTGATGAGGTGTCTGAGCAGGGAAGTGAGACCCTAGGGAAGTTGGTCTCAGTTTCCTCAGATCACTGGTCACCATGTATGCCTGTCTTTCCATGACTGAGCTGCACTTTGCTCTAAGGGTCAACCTTTGGCTGCCTACAGCTGGGGGTTGGGTCCCTTTGGGTGGAACACTGGAGGGACATGGCAGGTTTGGAACCTTTTGGTTCCAGGTTTGCCCTTGCCTAACAGAGTCCTTCTGGGGAAGGTCCCTACACAAAGGTATGGGGGATCCCTCAGCGTGCGGAGGAATTTTCACCTGGCTAGGGCTACTAGACTGGGTGCCCCTAATCTGCTGATGTGGGGGTTCCTCTGGACAGGGGGCCCTGTGGGGTCCACTGACCTCCCTGACCTCTGCAGCCCTGGGCTGACTGAGGTAGGGTAGAGAGGGGCAGGTTACCTGCTCCAGACTGGGTACCACCTTGGAAGGGTCCTCTGACATCAGGGGTGGGGCCAGGCCAGGCCTGACTACCTCTGGGGCAGTTCCTTCACTAGGGGTAGGATCAGTTCCCTGAGGAGGCTGGCCCTTAGCTGCTGTCTGGGGGGAAGGAGACTTTTCTTCAACCCCTGTGCTCTCTTTTGGGGGAGAGTGGGCCATTCTTCCAGGCTCCATCTCTCCAGCATTTCCCTGGGCTGGGGCTGTGGCCATCACAGCCCCAATAGCTTTTTCAGGGACGCCTAGCATCTTCAGATGGGTTTGGTGTTCAACTTCAGCCCAGGCTGAAATTTCCAGATCATTGCCCATCAGGCAATCTACAGGCAAGTTGGGGGACACTGCCACTCTTTTTGGGCCTGTGACCCCCTCCCAGCTGAGATTGACTGTGGCCATGGGGTGATCTGTCCTGACACCATCAATGTTGGTCACCTGGTACTTAAACTCAGGTAAAATCTGGTGAGGGGGGACTAGTTTCCCTGGCACCATGGTGACACTAGCCCCTGTGTCCCTGAATGCCACAGCCTTCCGACCATTAATCATTGGCTCCAGTCTGTACCTGCCCAATGCAATGGGACCCATGGTAAAGGTGGCAAATCCTATACCACCATCAGAGTCTGAGGAGTCTGTTGAGGGGGACCTGTCTAAACTAGGGCCCATCTCTGTTCCCCTTGCAAAAGCACCTAACTTTTTGGATGCACTACTCCCAACTGGAGGATTACTACTGGTAGTACCAGGAGGGGTGGTAGTAATAGCTGGAGGAACAGTTTCTTTATTGCCAATCCTGGGGCAACTGGGATCAGTTTTCCAGTGTCCAGGCTTTTTACAGACATGGCAATATGGTTTCTTTTTAGGAGAGGAAGGAGTTTGGGACCCACCCCCAGAAGAGGACTTTTGGGGCCCTGTAGTGGACTTATCCTTAGATTTATCCCCACCTTTCTCTTGGGACTTGGTAGAATCTTTCTTCTGGTCACCACCCTGATTCTTAGGCCTCACCCTGGTTCTGACCCATTTGTCTGCCTTCTTTCCCAATTCTTGGGGAGAGGTCAGATCAGAGTCCACCAGGTACTGGTGCAAAAGCTGGTTTTGACAATTATTAAGGATCTACTCCCTCATAATCAAATTGTACAATCCTTTGAGATCAGTAACCCTACTGCCAATCAGCCAACCCTCCAGAGCCTTGGTTGCACAATCTACAAAGTCAGTCCAGTCCTGAGTCTGTGCCTTCTGGGTGTCTCTGAACTTCAACCTGTACTGCTCAGTGGTTAAGCCAAACCCATCGATCAGTGCACTCTTCCGGACTTCATAGTCATCAGCATCCTCTTCTCTAACAGTGAGGAGCTTGTCTCTTCCTTTATCTGAAAAGGAGAGCCACAAGATTGCTGCCCACTGCTTTTGGGGGACCTGTTGTACTCTACAGGCCCTTTCCATAGCAGTTATCCACTTATGGATATCATCCCCACTCTGGTAGGGAGGAACAACCTTGCTCAGGTTCCTATGGTCTGGAATATATTCTCTGCCTCTAGGGACACTGTTGCTGCCACCAGGGGGTTCTAACTCCTCTTTTCTAGAAGCTCTCTGGAGCTCAAAGGCTTCTCTATCTAATGCCAACTGCTTGGTTTTGAGGGCAAATCTTGCTTCCTCATATTGCAGCAGTTTGCACAGTCTTTCAGAGGAGGTCTCTCTTCTTGGGAAGTATGAGTTCCTCTGCTGGACAAATTCTCTGCCAGAGTGATAGGAGCGGTCAGAGTCCCTAGAAAGAGACCTGTGCCTCTCCTCCACTGTGTCAGTTCTCTTAGGGAGAATTCCTCTGTCCTTTTCAGACCCCTTGGGGCCTGGCCCTACAATCAGAGTCTTGGTCAACTTGATGTTCATCATCTGACCCAGACACTGTAATTGACCCACCCCCTGATTCAGACCCATTAGCTCCTAGAGCTAATCTAAGATCATCTGCTGTCAGCAGATCTATCAGGTGTAGTGAGGAGGGACTCTGTCCTATCTTCAGGTGCCTCTCAGCACACATGGCTTTCAAGTCAAAGAAAGTCATGTCCTTATACTGAAGCTGGGTGGATCCACTGGGTCCATCCCTTAAGGACATTCTAGTGTTGTGCAGTGTTGTACTACCTACACTAGTTTGTGGCCTACTGACCCTAGCTTGAGCTGTAGAAAGGGTGTGCTATCCCTTGGCACACAGCTCTAAGTTCAGTAGTACTTATTGCTACTAAGCGTGACTTTATATGTACCTTGAGTACCTATTGTGGTTTTCAGTTAGTAATTCAAATAGAGATTTTCTGGTAAAACAATAGCAAGCTGGAATCCCACACGCTGCCACCAATGTGAGAAGTTGGCCTGGTATATGCTGTTCACTAATTAAAGTGGACACCTTGCACCAGTCCAATTCGACTCTTATGGTAGGTAGGTTTAAGACAACCTTTATAGAAAGCTATCCTAGTGGTAGCTGTGGAGAGCAGCCTTCAGGCTAAGTCTTGGAGGAATGTAAAGCAGCTTGTTTTACCACACAATCTCTTGAATCACCAAATGAAAAGACACCACACAGGTATATATATCAAATATATATGTATTTATTAATAAACAACTCTCTACTAATCTCTTTATGAGATTAGAAGCCAGGAACATATGTACAAGTCAATGTTTTATCAAAATAAGTTAGCACAAGTAAATATCACAATCTTATCTTGGCTAGACCGTGGTCTAGAGCATTTAGAATCGAGGGACCCCAGAGAACCACCCCAGGTAGTTGTAGGAGACCCACAGGGGACGGACGCGGTGTTCAGACACTGGTGCGAGTCCTGTACGAGTCTATGCGAGAGAACGCGATTGAGTTATCAATGTTACAGGTCCCTGGCGTGTTCGAGGCGAACACACCGATCGGTCAGTACGAGTCGAAGGACGCGGATACTGATAGAGTTACAAGGGAGTTGGACGCGATGTGTCTAACACAGACGCGAGCCCTGTACGAGCCAGTGCGATAATCGCACGGGGAAAATAGGAGTTTTAGGGCACTTCTAGGGTAGCTACAAGCAAGCCACTTACAGGGTAAGTAGTTCTAGGGCCCACACCCACAGGAGCACCGTAGTGCTGAAGTTACCCCACCCAGGGGAGCCGGGTGCATAGGTGTCCTTTGGTGTCGGGTCGCGGCGTCGTTTTCAATGGAAGCCAGTGAAGACTTGCTGCTTGCGACGACAGAAGAAGTGTCCGTTGGAATCCAAGCCTGGATTCGGAAGGAGGAAGACCTGAAAGCAGAGGGGACAGTGTTCACAGTCACTTGGCAGTGACTCTGGGCAAGGAAGATGAATGCCCACCGTCGTCGACAGCTTTGGGTCATTCACGGGTGTCTTGACTCTTCGATCACGTGGTCCAGGCAGCGTCGATGATGACCAGGAGCTGGATTCGGTGTGTGCCACGACGTCTGCAGCTTACTGAGGTGTCGGCGACTCGATTGGAGCCAACAAGCCTTGGTAGCAGCAAGTCTCGTGGTGATGAGGAAAAGTCAATGGTGCAGACCAGCAAGGTCTGGGGGACTTACCCAGCAAGGATAGGTCAGGGCAGGCCTGGAGCAACCAGAGGAGCCCTTTGGTTTTGTTGGAAAGTCTTCTGGGGACCCACAAGCCGGCTGGCAAGGGATCGCAAAGACACCTCGGGAGGATCCACTCAACAGGGGCCCACGGTCACTCGGGACGGTGTAGGCCTCTGAATTCGGGAGGGATCTCTGCTAGAGGCTGGGACCACACGTGGTCCAAAGCACAAGTTCGTAGAACGTCGTGAAGGGGTTGCACTCGACAATAGTGCACGGTACCCAGGGGCTGCGGTTCCTCGTCGCTCGTGGGGTCCACTTGCCTCAGCTTCACTGGGGACTCACAATGGCCTTGGAGAAGTCAGGAAATCTTCTTTCTGGGCTGCAGGGACTTCGGGCTCCAGCGGGAGTGGCATAGTTTGTGACTGTCATTGTAGTTTTTGGTGCCTGCCAAGCAGGGGAGTCACTCCTTGACTCCAAGGGAGATTCTTCAGTCTTCCAAAGGTAGTGGAACGTCGAAGGTCCAGGATTCTTCTGTAGAGCGTCATCCAGGGAGATCTGGGTTGCAATGCACAGGTTCCCCCTCTTATCCTAAAAAGAAGGGAGGGACTAGCTCTATGACCCCACCTATGGGAGGGTCAGGGGAGTGGGTGGCTACACCCACTTCCCTTTGTCCAGTTTCATGCCAGAGCAGGGGCAGGTAGCCCCTGAGCCGGTTTGAACTGGCATATGCACAGAGGAGCCTTCTGCTCCCCCAGTGCAGGATTTCAAAGCACTCTAGGAGTGCACCCACCCAGCCCCAATACACTAAACCCTGTCTGGGAGGTGGTCACACCCCCTTGGGACAGGATATCTATTGTTGGGCCTCCTCCACTGTAAGGGTCGGTCATCAGCAGGAGGGCAGCCCAGTGTCTGTGACTGGTGGCATCCATTTTGTGATGCCAGGGCTCTTTAGGATTCTACCGCGTTTCCACAGTAGGTACATGTCTATCCCTCTAGAAGGGTGGGATCATACTCCACACCAGTTACTGGTGTGGGGGTATGATTCCAAAGTGTTTGACACCAAACACGACATGTTTTGATGCAGCCCTTCCAAAGTTAGCATTTACCGCGAGGATATAATGCACTTAAGGGTATATGGTTTGACCGCATTCACAAACAGCCCCAGAGAATAGACTCTGAGAGCTGCAGAGGGGCCCTGCTCAGGCAGAGGCACCCTCTCACATAGGAACTAAGCACCCTGCCCTCAGGATTGATAGGGCCTGCCTTAGGGGTGACTGACAAGTCTCAATGTGTGTGCAGGAGAGATATAGGGGACCTATATCTCAGTGAGGAGTGCTAGAACTTCCTCACCCAGGCTGCAGTAGCAGGCCTGTGGTGTCAGATTTAGTCTGCTTCCCAGGGGTGGCATAATACATGCTTCAGCCCCTGGTAGGCCTGTGAAGTACCTATGCCCTTAGTACCTAAGGTACCATATACTAGGGACTCATACGGTACCACAGTATCCAATCACTAGTGTACCTAGAGTGCACTCCAAGTCGTTTAAAGAGAAAGCAGATAGGCTGGGGACCTGAATAGCAGGTTCCCAGCCAAACTAAGTCAAAAACCAACAACTCACCAGGAAAAAAGTGGGGGCAACCATGTAGTCAGATTCCACCTTCCTACATACATTTTTGACAGTTATCCTAAACAAGGGTTATCCATGACTCACAAAATGTGCCAATCTAAGAAAAATACTTTGAGTTTCTTTGTTTCTGTTGATATTTGATCTTGCACATGTTCCTTCTTTGTATTGGCTGATGGTTTACATCTGTGTATCTGTTCTCCATGGTCTTACTTTCTCCAGCTTTGTTCCCCTCCTGTGGTCCAGGAGTCCATGAAATCAGCATCGGTGGTTGGGAATCGGAGGACTAAAAGCAAACATCTTGGTCAGGAAATCTGGAGATGAACCCTAGTAGGAGAACCGTACACAGCAGGGAGACAGTGAGAAGCTTTTGACTGAATATAGAAACACATTTTTTAAACGATATGAGTGAATGTTCGCTTGTTTAAAAATACAAATGTATATATTTATTACATTCTACAGCCGTTAGGCTTGTGATTTAGAACAAAGCTTAAGATTAATCTCTACTATTATTTTATTATAAAATGGGTGTGTTTTTTTATGGGCATTGTTATGTATATGGAATATCTATCGAAGAAAATGTATTTGTTTACAAAAGAAAATCAACAATTTCCTGAAAGGCTGGAGTATGTGAAAGGTCAGTATGATTGGGGCAGAGTCTGTTATTAGCTGGTGTGATGTGTATCAGGTGTTTTTTTTTAATTTTTACATGCCTTCAGTGTTGTTTGTTGTATAGGTCTGGTTGCATGTAACACGTGCTGACTTAACATTGCTTTTTATTTTTGTGACTCTTAAATGTGTGCTCGCATTGCGATGCTTTTATAACTCATGCTAACAAAACCAGAATGGAACAATTTCCATTCTGTGGTGCAGGCATTGTTTGTAAGCACAGCAGCTGAAGAGATAGCTACAAGGGAGTTGACCTTGCGTGTTCTGTCCTGTATGGAAAAGGAAATGAAGTAGCAGTAAGCTTTCACTACACTTAAAAAAATATATATTACTCAACTATCTGGTGTAATGTCACATAATCCAAGCATGAGCTGACCCTCTCCTTTGTCCATTGTACTCCATGCTTAGAAAAGGTATATAAGGTATTGGTACTGAGGTGGGGTGGGGTGAGACACACAGACTGGTTACTGAAGGAGTCGATGAACCATGGAGTCCTGACTTCATGCCTGAAGGCACCATGTGGTATGTAGGGAGGCAATGTATGACTTGGCATATTAACATTAGAAAGCTGGTTACAACCAATTTTGGTACAACTAGTAGTGTAGGGATGCGGATTGAAATATGATTGGAGCATATTTGACCATTGCCCTAACATGTATAATATTGTTGAGCTGCTCATAATATTTACAGTCATTCTAATGCACTTGATTTAGAGCCCAATGGAGTATAATAAATATTCATATAGTAAAATATCAACTTTTGTGTGTTCTGATTTCGGAGTGCAGGGTGGGTCCTCATCTATACCACCTTTTGAATGAGACATTCTCTGACAGGTTTGTCTGACTCTAAACACTCCTTTCCACTTGAGCATGACTGTGAGAGTAGAGTAAGAGGCACCTGTGAGTTTTCCTTTTCTCAAAACATGTTATATCTCGCTTTTCGGACTTGGGAGATCTACCAGGCATGACCCTAATGAATTGGGTGTAACAATACACATGGAAAAATCTCTGTTGACCTCTGGTCCCATCAGAGGTTAACGCCTCTTAAATTCTAATCTTATTAGATTCATCCACTACCTTGAATATCATTGACCATGCCTTTCTGCTACAAGAACTCCGCAAGACTGGCATTGCTGGTGATGGAGCAGGGTAATTGAACATTTTTTAACCTCCTAATATTTACGTAAAATAACACACAAGTTCGTCTTAAGTAAATAAACCAACCATGTATGTTACATGTAAAGGGTTAAAGGTAACACGCTATTTATGTGCAAAATAATTTACTTACAATTGTTAACGTGGATAACAGAAGTCTGACAATTGCGTACTAATTAGAATAATAAATGCATGATTTGTGCTTGGAAATAAACTGTGTAAGTGGCAAAACAAAGCATTGGTAAGTAAGGGATGGCTTTATATGTCGCTTTTGCTAGGTAATACCTAATTGGGGTACGTAGAATGACGGGAGGGAAACTAAAAGGCTTATATTCTTTATTCTTAACTATGTTTTGTTTATCTTTATAATAGTGCGTTTAGGCCTGTTGAGCAGCGATCTAAAATGGCCGCCATAAGCTAGAGTACACAGGCGCGAGAGGAGTTATGAAAGAGAGAAAGGCCGTGAACAAGAGAGATCATGTGATCGTTCCAAAGCCTAGGATGGAAGCGTGGTCAAGGCTGTGATGACCTTATCGCATAAACGTGTGCCAAAGCAAGACAGCGAAAAGCGTGAGAAGTCGCAATGAATAAATGAATGGACAATAAACTGACCGACTGAAAAGTATCAGAAAAAGATACAGTTTGAAAACCATGAACTAAGGGAGAATGTCATGAACCCGTGTGAAACGACAAAAGTATAAATTTGCCACAAAGAACTGGTTGAAACATTGATATTCATAATGAAATGTATACTGACCCGAATGGACCAATTAGAGAGAATCTCGCCATAAAGATGTAACATTTTCACTTAGTAAGCTAGTATTAAGGTATAAGAAGACCTACTCTTGGAGGGGAGGGGGTTAGCTGTTGCTGTTGGTTGTTAGCTGCTTTTTGATGCTATTGATTTCAACGCTGCCGTTTTTATGAACTGATGTTGCGGTTGCTGCTGCTATTTTTATTTTTGATTGAGCATAAGACGCTGCTATTTGAGAACCTTTATGGTTTTCAATAGATTTTTCAATTTAAAACTATTAGACTTTTATTCTTAAGATCCTAAAAGGGAAAGGAACGAGAAGGCCTGTTTTCTAGAACAGATAGATAGATCTTTTGGGAGTTCTTGCTGTGATGAACTTTATTTTTCCATCTAATAGGTATGCATTGCAATTTCAATTTATTCTTATAATGATGCTAAATGTAATAACCTGAATAATAAATCTGAACTTATTCATGCTTCTAAAATTTATATAAACTTTATTATCTTTAAACCAATGAGTCAGTGGTTCTTTAGCTCAATGATAAATGTAAATGTTTAAAGGTTTATAGTGATTGAGCTGGTCTTAATCACCATCAACTGATTCCTACTAGTTGGTCCATCGACCAATGAGCGGAATACCTTAGAGCTTGAGAAGTATTATGTCATTTTTATAAAAAGGTATCCTGTCTCCTTCCAGCATATCATTTAACTGTTTTTCTCCTAGGTAAGGACGGATGAGATCCAGGGAATATATGAGAGAGTGAATGTATATGCGGTGTTATGGGCCCCACCGTCATATGAATATAGTTGTGTTTGAGAGGGATAATTGTACCTGGACGTCCAAAAGCATCTAGGAGAAGACATTTTATTGTTAGCGCTGGATCACTGGTACTGTGCTTATATGGTTCTCTTTCTTCCTTGAAGGTAGATCTCAACAAGTCCTATTTGCTCAGTAGCTGTCTTGACCCAAGCAAGTTAGACACGGTGTGCCTCAGGGTTTCACCCAACCTTCTTATTTATTTAATGTCTTTATGTCGCATCTTGCTGCTTTGGTCCACTCCTTCAGTTTACATCGCTACACCTATACAGATGACACTCAGCTTATTTTTGAGTGGAGTGCCTAAGCCTCAAACCTTTTGACCACACAGAATTGTCTGTCCTTGGTTTATGCACAGCTGACAATGTCATAGACTAAACAGAGATTCTAATGATGGTCCAAGTCACCCAGTGTATCTGGCACTTACACTTATATATTTAAATCAGTGGGGTAGCTAAAGGGGGGTGGCGGGGCAGTCCGCCCCGGGCGTCACTTTTTTGGAGGCCGCGGCGAACGCGAGCGCAAGGTACGTTTTGTTTTATCTTTATTCTCGTCAGCACTGCTAAACGTCCCCGCTCATTCTCGTATGTCGCCCTCAACACCCCCACGCTCTTCATCGTTTTTCACGAGCAAACCCCCTCTCTCTCACGGGCATTGGGCGGCAAACTAAGGTATCGCCCCGGGCTTCCAAAGCTCTAGCTACGCCACTGATTTAAATTAGTCAAAAGCTTGGGGGTAAAGAATGATGCCACTCTTTATATAGACATTCAAGTGGACTTATCATCTTTTTACCTCCGACAGCTTCATCCCATTCTGCCATACCTCACTCCTGAGGGCAAAGTCAAAGCTATTTCGAGGGGGATAGGTTCAAGACTTGATTATTGCAACAGTTTGTACCCGAACATCAAATCTTTGCAGCTTGACCAGCTTCAGTGGATCTAAAATCAGGCATCCAGACTTGCAGTGGGAGCACCCAACTTCTCTCCAGCCACGAATATATTGAAGTCATTTCGTTAGCTTTCAATCCAAAAGAGCATTTTTTAAATTAGGTTGCTGTAGACTGAGCCCTATACAAGTCTGTTCCCATGCTTATCTCTCAAAGACTCACTTGTTGCATCTACAAAAGGACTCTTCATTCATCTCAAGCCTTTCTCTTGAAAGTTCCTAAATATCGTAAAGTGTGGCTAGGTGGACACAGCTTCTTAGTGTTTGTTCCCAAGTTATCAACTATGTTTCCAAACATCTTCAGCTTTGTTCAAATCATCTTTCCTTTATTAGAACATTGGAATGTTGGGAGCTCCATTGAAGACAATGGAGTGCTCTGGGCTTCTAATGGCCGGTAGAAGCCAGGAGCATCAACATTCCAATGTTTGCTCACAGCAACAGCTGTGAACAAAGGCCTCACGGAGCCCGAGGGGATTTCAACCCCCTCGGGCTCTGTGAGGCCTTTGTTTTACAAATTAGAACATTCAGTCCTCTAGGAGCGGAATGTTCTAATAGCCTTTGAGCCCTCCATAGTCGGCTGTAACGGCTATTAAAGGCCCGCTGCCTTGTTAAAGGCCCTCAACGAACGCTGGAGCAGGCCTTTAATGGCCGGTAGATCCCGCTATGGTGGGCTCTAAGGCTATAGAGAGCAACTAAAATTATTTAGTTTTAACCATTTCTTTATTGAATGCAGTTCTTAACTTCAGGGACAGGAAGCCTACGGGTGGCTGTTGCACTAGAAATTAAATTTAACATTAACATAACATGACCCAGCAGCACACAACACATCTCTAAGGACCAGTCCGCCTTGCAACGGGCTAGACTTATCCAGCCTTCCTTCCAGTTACAACCACATGTATAAAATGGCTAATTGTGAAAGAAAGATTTGCCTTGTAGCCAAACTGTTTTGAAACAGTGGATTTATAGTTACATTTTGAACTAAACGGAGGTATCCTTCGAGGTGTATGCAACTTGCCCAAGAAACCTGTGTGTGGCAGTTCAATATGTTGATGCACAGCCATTCCTTCAAAGGCACGGCCCTCCCTCCAAACCTGCCACTAACAACAGTGGGAGGCTAATTATGCCTTGTTGCTTTCATAGCTAGAAACAGCTTGGAGGGTGGTGTTAGAGATGCGCACACGCCCAGGCCGTGGCCCGTGGCTGTGACAACCTAGTACCGCTTGAAAGCCAGTGAATAGGCCGGAATGTCGACAGATAACAACAGAAGTGGCAAGCGGCCGACTTTGAAGCTGGGGAACCAGGTTACAGTCTGGCGAGAGGCTCAAACATCCTGTGATTCTGAGCAAATCAGTGAAATCACTTAATCTCCCCATGCCTCCAAAAAAAAAAAAGGAATGTGTCTGTCTGTAATGCAACTGGTGCTTATGTAAATCGCTCTGATACCTTCAAGTCGAGTTCGTGCTATATAAAACTGCAAAAAAAAAAAAAACGTGCCCTCAATTGTCGCCCAACATGTCCTGAAGTAAATCCTTCTTCTTCCGGGAGCCTTTTACAACCGACGAGGGGCAGCAGCAGGAAAACCAGTTCCCCTCACTCGCAGTGGGAGGGGGTGTCATACCGAGTCTACCCACTACAAAGCAGCATTGGACAACACAAAAGAGGTGGTAGGGACTTCAAAAATCCACCTCGAGATAAGTGAATCCCACATTGTCACGCCACATCTCCTCTACCAACCAAATGCAGCATTTGGATCAGGAAGCACAAAAACTAGCTTTGGTGCGGATGGTGACATTTTAAAATATTCTGATTTTTTTTTACTTGAAAGTGTGTAGGTGCTCTGCAATCTTGCACAATGGTAAAAGCACCTGTTCTTTTCGACAACACAGACCAGTACTTTCATGTTTCCCTTTAAGGCTGACATTTTTGCTTATTCAACTGATGTTTAAAAATGCATTAATCTATTACAGATATAATTATGTTGGAGAGTAATGGAATGTGAAAATGTGCTTGTTCCTTTTGTGATGACAGCAAACATTTTCCTTTCAGGCTAATTAGCTCCTCGGCTATGAGTTGCGCTCGTCATCAAGAGCTGACATGGGCCACGTGAAATAAAAACGTGGTGGGCCACGGCCGCTTTGGAGACATTTTGAGATCAGAGCAGAGTGAGGAAGATGAGAGCCAGTGATTTAAGTACTAAGGCATTAGGGCAGATGTGGTTCTACTACCCCTGTCAAACCACAACAGCTTCTCTGAAACAAAATAATGGTGCAGTGATCATAAATGTGCGATTATATTAAAAAAAGCTGAATTTATGTAAATCTCTTCTCTACCATTGCCATAATACTTACCCTATAACCCTGGACATTTTCACAGGGGTCATGAGTCTAAAATATGTGCTTTCAAAGAAGACAGGCTGTACAGGTAGCCAGTGGCAGTTGGCATCGACGGGGAGGCGCGTAATAATAATATATTAAAAAAAAACACTTAACTGAAGACGAACATAAAGTCCTCCGCACCGGATGCCTTCCTTCTTCAACTGGAGTCCGGCCACCAGGAAACTCCCTTGATCAATCCTGGCACTGCTCTCATGCAGCATGAGAGCAGCGCCTTGATTGGAGGGAGTGGCCTCACTCGGTGCTCTACAGCGCTATGGAGGCCTGCACTTGCTCTAACCTGTTGTATCCAGGCCTGGCTGGATACACGCTGCGCTGAGGCTAGGCCTCGGTCGTTGCAACGCAGCAATGAGGGACACACAGACAGTGTTGTGGGTACTGGGCTAAGACCACAAGCGGTCTTACGCCCCTTTATTTAACCCCTCGGGCGAGCCCGCCCTCAGGGTACGTGAGTGCGTGTGAGTGCAGCGTGAACGGGCCGGGTGGCACCGTCACTACATCCCTCCAATCTTTTAGATACTAAGGTCCTTCACATTTGTAAACTCAGTCTTTCTTTACGCACCACGCAAAGTCCTTTAGTCTTTGGCTGGGGACGGTGTTCGGCCGGAGACCATACCTCTGGCTCCGGGAGTTCTTTTCTGTTTCTGACCCCATTGCCCTTCCTTCTGACTCTGGGGATACGGCCTGAGGGCTCTGCTGTACTTCACCCGTTCCCGACTCTTCTCCTTCTGGGCGTGACACGGGCGCGGGACTACTGATGGGAGTGCTCGCTGGCGCTGTTCCTACTTCCTCTTCTGACTCTCCCGTGTCACCATCGGCCGGCGCTGGTCCACACTCCACTCTCCTGAACCAAGATGTGTTCCTGGTAACCACACGATTCCCACGCATGGCCGACACCATGGTCCCTCTCACATTGATGACCTCCCACACCTCCGGCTCGTACGGGGTGCGATACTTCCAACCAGGGTATCGGTCCTTCACGATGACCCTGTCACTGACTTGGATGTTCATCGGCCGTCCTGGCTCGCTTTATCATTGGACGCCTTTCACCGGGCCTGGGCCGCTTCAGGATTCATTGCTGGAGGACTCCACGAGGGGTCCAAAGGGACGCTATCCCTTGGCACTTTTCGGAACATGAGGTGAGCCAGTGCACACTGAGTGGTGCAGTGCGGTGTCTGACGGTAGGCACTCAGGAATTGCTGAAGGCACTGTTCAATATCCTCCCCCTTCTCCACTCCGATCCTGAGGGCTCTGTTCATTGTTCGCATGAACCGCTCCACCTCGCCGTTCGCCTGGGGCCACTGTGGCGTGATCTTGCGGTGTCGAATGGCACGGGAGGCCAGGTATTCTTGGAACTCTCTTCCTTGAAATGGTGGGCCATTGTCTGACTTGAGTTCCTCCGGCAGTCCCATCATGGCGAAGACACGCTCGGACGTGTTGAAAGGCCGTTGACGACACCACCTCCACCGCCGGGAACTTGGAATGCGAGTCGACGAGAACCAGGGTGCTTCGGCCATCGGGAAATGACCCAAAGTCGAGGCTCACTTTGGTCCAGGGCTCCTGACATGGGTCCTCAGTGATCACCGGATGTGGTGCCGGGTCACCTCCCGTGATGTTGCATGAGCGGCAGGTGCGGATGACCTCCTCGACCATGGCATCCATGCCTGGAAACCAAACCTTGCTTGGTAACCTGGCTTTTGTTTTGGATATTCTTGATGCCCTTGGTGCGCCAGATGGACCACTCGCTCCTGAAGACTCTTCGGAATCACAAGGGTGGTGCCTCGCAACACAACTCCATGAAGACCTTCGCTGAGCTCACTTTGAGCATTCCACATCTGTTGCCGAAACAGTCTTTCGTCCGCTGTCAGAGCACTGATTCCGTCGAGGAAGTGACGCCAGTTCCTGTTAGCTAACGTGGCTTTGACCTTGACAAGGCATTCATCAGCCTCGGTCGCCTTCCCGATGTCTTCTAGCGTGAGCGCAACTGGGCACGCTTCAAGAGAGACCATCCGGACATACTCCTTGGTGCAGTCCTCATCGGACAGGGGTTTGGATGGCACCGGCTGGCCAGGGTGTCGCGACAGGAAGTCGGCAGGGTTATTGACTCCCGGACTGAAGATTACGTCGAAGTGATAGGCCTGCAGTTGGATTGCCCACCTCGCGATCCGGGGAGGAGTTAGCCGGGATGTGCCGGCGAAGAGGGGAACAAGAGGCTTGTGATCTGTGACAACTCGAAATTCGTGTCCATACAAGTAGAGATGGAAGTGCTGACACGCCCATTTGATGGCCAGGGCCTCGCGCTCTATCTGTGCGTAGCGCATCTCCGTTCCGGTCAACGCCCTGCTGGCGTACGCAGTTGGGACCCATTCTTTGGACTCTGTCTCTTGCATCAGGACCGCGCCCAACCCTACGGGGCTTGCGTCCACCACCACCTCTGTGCGCCGATGGGGGCGGAAATACGCCATCACTTTGTCATCAATGAGGGCCTCCTTGACGGCATGGAATGCCAGATCTTCTTTCGCTGACCAGACGTTGTAAGATTGCGGAGTGGTTCAGAGAGGGACGCTAGATTGGGAATGAACCGGCCACAGTACGTGGCCATGCCGAGGAAACTGCGGACCTCTGTGGGTGACGTGGGCCTCGGGGCAGCTTGTATGGCCGCTGCTTTCTTCGGATCAACACGCAGGCCCTCTCTGGAGAAAATATATCCAAAGAAGTCCACTGACTCCTGATAAAACGAACACTTGGCTTTGTGCAGGGTGAGTTCATTCTCCGCCAGCCGTTGAAGGGTGGCTCTGAGATGCACGTGGTGCTCCTCCAATGTCTTAGAGAATACGAGGATGTCGTCACTTAAATTTATAACTCCCTGCAGCCCGGTGAGCGTCTCCCTTATCGCGTTCTGAAACACCTCCACGGCAGAGGACACCATGAAGTTTAGACTCTTATACCGACGCAGCCCCACGTGAGTGGAGAAGGTCGTGATGTTTCTACTGTCGGGGTGGAGCTCCAATTGGTGGTAGCTGGCATTGAGGTCGAGTTTGGTGAACCACTTGGCTCCATTGAGGTCGGCCACGATGTCATCCATGGTGGGTGTGAGATGACGTTCCCTCTTCACGGCCTTGTTCGGGAGGCGCATGTCGACACAGAGTCGAATGGCTCCCGGCTGCTTTGGTTTGGGGGCCACTACCAACGGCGACACCCACGGGGTGGGGCCGACACTTTCTCTATCATGCCCAACTGCTCCAGCTTCTTCAGCTCCTCCTCCACTTGAGGGCACAGGTGGAATGGCACCTGGCGGTGCCTCAAGGCCATAGGCTTGACCGTTGGATCGATGTGCAGCTTGAATGTTTTCCCTTTGAGGCGGCCCAGGCCCTCAAACAACATGGGGAAGTCTCTGAGGATTTCACAGGCGTGTAGATCATGCACCTGATTCGCAAAAAAGACCAACTCCAGGTCCTCCGCTGTGTGACAACTGAGGAGGGTTCCTCGTTTCCCTTCCGTGACATGAAACTTTGTGTTGAGACGATGGCCCTCGCTGACAACTTCAACCTCCATGACTCCCCGTAGGGGAAGCGGCTCATTTCCATCGTATGTGTATATCCTTGCTTTGGACGGTAGGAGTGGCGGACGCGGTGACAACCGCTCATATTGCTCACTGTCCATTACGTTCACCGACGCCCCCATGTCTATGAGGGCACTCACGGGAGACCCAGCCACTGTGATGGTGCACAGGGGTGGCGGCCGGTGTCTTGTGCCTTCTCGACCAATGAACGACACGAAGAACACATCATCGTCTTCTGCACCTAGTCCAAACCCTGGCAGAGTGGCGTCTGCTTGATCCAACGGGTCCTCGAGCGTCAGCTGTCTCACCGATGTCGTTCCGCGTTGACTTGGGGCGTTCGACCTCCCCCTGCCGTTCCTGCAGACCTTCGCGAAGTGGTTGAGCTTCCCGCAGTGGGAGCAGGTCTTTCCTTTTGCAAAGCACCTCCCTGCTGGGGGGTGGTCCAATCCACAATTTCCACACGCGCTTCTTTGGGGTGGTCTCGTGGGTCCTCTTGACGTTGCCGACCGTCTCTGAACAGCGTCCACTCTCTCCTCTTTAATCACCGGGGGTCGTGGCAGTACGGCCTGCGACGTGGGCCGGTTGAGAGCCGCCTCCATCTTGTCGGCACGAGCGTTGGACAGCTCGTGGGACCTGGCGAGCACAAGAATCTCATCCAGACTGATGCCTGGTTGTCGTAGTATCAGGCGACGCAGTGTCACTGACCGGCATCCCTGGATGACTTGCGCCCTGATCTCCTCCCTCTGGTCAGGCAGCGTGCAGGAGCTCGCCAGTTTGCGTAGACGAGCGTAGAAAACATCTATGGTCTCAGCCTCCCCTTGCCTTGCCTGTCAGAGCTTGAATCGCTCGAAATCGGGGTTTATCTGGGGGTCGAAATGCCTGTTCAAGCCGCAACAGCCCCGTTGTAGTCGTCGTCTGCTCCTGTGTTGGGCAGTGTCTCGAATAAATCATAGAGCTCACCTCCTCCGTAGCACATGAGGAGTGACCGTTTCACCCTTCCGTCGGTCTCTCGCACGCCCACAAAGTAATGGTCCAGGCGGCCAATCCAGGACTTCCAGCGCGCCGCGGCTGTTGTGGGGTCAGAGAGCTCGCTGAATGGTGGTAAGGGGGCAGCCATGGCCTGACCGGGCCGAGGTTGTGCCGGAGGCGCCGCCTGCTGAGGGATTGGCGGTTGTGCCACGGGGGCGCCACCCCCTCCATCCACGTCTTGTACGCTCATCCTCAATCACTCGAGCACTTGCAATGCTCACAGGCGGTGGCGGCAGGGCAGGTCGCTGGGTGCAGGCTGACGTGGGCCACCGGTGGTGCTGCCGCCACTGGACGTGGAGAGCAGGCTGGCGATGTGGGTGCCCTAGCCAGTGATGACTCCCACTGCTACAAGGAGTGTTTCTGTCGTCCGCGCGCTGAGCTGATGCACCTTGGAGGCCTGGCAGTGGCTGCCTGTGGAGTGTGGTGGTCCGGGTGCTGCCAACCTTGTGATGGTGAGAGGATCAACCCGCAGGGGGTGTCAGCCAAAAGCACTGTAATGTCTATTCAGTGTCTTCACTTTTATATCCAATTCAGGAGTCCAGGTACTGCAATGTGCTTGCACTCGTTCAGGGACTTTTTTTTTTTTGATTACTGACTCCCTCCTCTCACAGCCGGTACCAGAGGCCAGGTGCTGGGGTCATGCGCGTACATGCGCTGCACCGCTGCGGGGCACACTCTTTTCACAGCCGGTATCAGAGGCCAGGTGCTGGGGTCATGCGCGTACATGCGCTGCACCGCTGCGGGCCACACTCTTCCTCTTCGCCGACTCAGGCGCTGCTTTCTGCCCGCCGGCCGCAGGCTCGACCACGTGATCGTGGGAGCGCGGCGCGCAGCTGGGCTTTCACACTGCCGGGGCGCCGGCACGGTCCTGCCGTGGTGTGAGCAACACACGCGGCCAGCACAGATGCGCGCAGAGCAGGGTCGGCCTCACCGTGAAAGCGCTGCTCCAGGCGCCGATGACGTCTGCTTCCCTTCGGTCACACGCAACCCGGCCGACAGGGCAGGAGGCCAGGCAGCAGCGCGGTGCGGGGTGGGCACCCGCTGAGGATGCACACGCGGATCCGGCGGAGCGGACCGCACACCACGTAGGGGTCGTCCGCGGCGACACCCAGCTGCGCTCCTTGGCACCGGAGACAACTGAAGGCAGGTGAGGCACAACGGAGGCGTGGGTGGGACCCGCCTTGTCGCCAATGTTGTATCCAGGCCTGGTTGGATACACGCTGCGATGAGGCTAGGCCTCGGTCGTTGCAACGCAGCAATGAGGGACACAAAGACAGTGTTGTGGGTACTGGGCTAAGACCCCGAGCGGTCTTACGCCCCTTTATTTTACCCCTTGGGCGAGCCCGCCCTCAGGGTGCGTGAGTGCGTGAGTGCAGCGTGAACGGGCCGGGTGGCACCGTCACTACATAACCCAGCTGTCTTAATACAGCTGGGTTAGAGATGTTTAAAGTGCGCATGTGTGGCTGGCGGTAGCAAGACGGCCGGCCAAAAAGACATGCATACTTTAAACGGTGCATAACAGCCCACCCTCCTCCCTGCTGATGTCACTCAGCAGGCCCCGCCATGTCCTGTTGCTCTGTTCGGGACAGGGGGTGAAAAATAAAATGGTAATGAATTACCATTTTATTTTCCATCTCTGGGGATTTGAGGGTAACTTAAGTGGAGCGACGGTCTTCTGCTCCAACAGATGAGCCGCCCCTGCAGAAAGCCCCCTTGTACAGGGGCGGACTGGGACAGAAAATATGCCCTGGCACCAAATTAAAAGTGGTGCCAATCAGATGGCTAAAAAAAGTAGCTCACATATGCAAATCGGGGCAGATTTAAACTTGAAAAGACAAGTGTTTTGCAAGGTATGAGAGTCTGTGTGATTTTGTGCTTTCTGCAGGAAATGTTTGTGGTACCAGCAGAGAAATCAGCAGTACAATCGGCCCACTAGACCGTAAAAGAGACTCCCAAACAGCCAAAAACGCAACCCAGACACTACCTGTGAGACCAGGCCTCCGGGCACCTCCAGAGTGCTCTATAGGCCAGTCAACCCTGCCCTTGGTTGGATGAAAGTGAGCTGTTCGGGTCCTAATTAACAGCTATGAAAGCAGATTTGATATAATAAAGAACAGAGAGAATATTTTTTTCTATGTATTTCTGCATAAAAAGCAATTTTTGCATGATTTAAAACTGTATATAGCAAGTAAGTTACTTCCTCATTAAAACATCTTTGGGGTATACAAATCTAGTTCGTGCCAGAGCATTCCCAGAACTGCGACCTCCACCCACCACATAGAAAAAAAGTCCCTAAATCACTGATGATCATAAAGCGAGCCACTCCCATAGCGTGGGACAGAATAGGATTTGCAGTTAAAATGTGAACATATGTTACATATTAAAGCATGCTCTTGCTGGCCCAGTACTACACAAGTCTGCTTTCACTTCATCCATAACACGTCATCAACAATTATATCAAATATCTCAAAAGCATCATAAAACGTTCCAATGTATTTTTATCAATTTCATTTAAGTGGACCTACATTGTTCCTAACATATCCTCATATGGCATTGTTGCATTTACATAAAATCCCATAACATTCAGTATTTAACTTAATCCCATGTTATAAATTGTTTGAGTGGGACCCATTTAATGACCAGCTCTACCAATTGTTGACAATATTCTACATCCTATGCCTTAACCCTTTCTGAACTGTTCACAAATGCAACATGTTACTTATTTGTAAGCTTGCATGTTGCCTTCATTTTGCAGAATGTAATGCTTGTCCATCTTTAGTGTCTGTAGGGAAAGGGAATTTCTTTACCATCTGGATTATTTGGAACTGGCTTCACCATTCTTTTGCCACATGGTATGAGAGTTGCTGAGATTGTGTGTATCAAGCAATGCTCACTCTGCTAATTCTCCAACCTAGTGCTGCCATGTTATCTACAACAGTTGTGATGCTTCACAGGCGGGAGGCTCTGGTATGTGCTCTGCTGTCCAGGCTGGTTAATTTGGTGGCGATCAGAAGGCCAGGTGTCCGCAGAAAGTGCATCCTTTTTCTCCGGCAAACTATCACCTCCAAATGTTGCTGTCGGTCCTGGGTCTTACAGCACAACCATTTTCCTGTTGCCTAGCAGTTCCTTCTTCCACTGTCCTGCAGGACAGTCACAGTCCAGCTGCTGTGAGAGGATCGTACTGGTTTCTGATTCTATGGGCTTGTGGGCCAGTGGGGATCCAGATTTCTAGTGGGTCAACTTAACATCTATATACTCGGCATCTGCGGCCCACTGCATTGCCAAATGTCAACTCTACATAGATCTCTATCAAAGGTGCCTGTGGATCACAGAGGCAAGTCATGTAACCCATTGTCTTCACTGCCAAACACCCAGGAACTAATATAAAAAGCTATAAGATCTTGAGAACAATAGGTTGTCCCCAACCATAAATGCAGTTTTTCCTACATGTTTGGAAACCCTCGAACAACACAGCGCTTCTCCATTACCCATCGATGTTCTTCTGGATGGTCCTTAAGCCTACAAAACTAAGCGTGGAACCTTAACATGCGGGAACATTTTGGCAAAAAAACTACTTTTCTTACCATTTCTGACAATGGTGGTGAAGGCTGTGGAACTGGCAAAGCTGTGTTATTGTAACGTGAGCAGCAGTAGGCAGATAGAGGCAGGGAGGGGCCTGATATCTTGTAGACACGAAACCAAAGATCAAACGGCCGTTTATACACATTATTTACAAAATAAAAATGCAGTCACCCTAAACTATCAAAACACCAATCTGGATCAGCTGCCCAAGGGGCCCGTTTCAGCTAGGAATCATAATAGCATATACAACTTTTTGTAAATTGTTTTGATTATAGATAAACTAACTAAAGATGAAGAAAAATACCAGTATAGTTTCTGTCTTCACACTTGAGATGTCTGTTTAGATTAAAAATAAAAAACTGCACTGTGGATTCTCCTTCACAGATCTGCCAGATTACTTAAAAACCAAATCAAGGCACCTGTTAAAAATCCTTCCTTAACAGAGGGTCCCATTTCTTCTTCTTCTTTGTTTTTTTTTTTTAAGTTCTCATCACCATCAGCTTTCACTGGCTTACAATTAAGGCTCCCTGTTTTCCGTTTTTAATGGTTTTTACAGATAAATACAGACAGAAAACATTTATTTTCTGGTCTGTACTTGTTTTTAAATGTGGATAAAAACGGAAATTGGGTTACTTTTTGAGTAATTCTAAATACTGTCTGCCACGACTGCCAGGCCAATGGCTGTTTGGATTGATAGGTAAGGGGGCTAAAAAAATAATTTTAGTAAAATGGCTTTAACCTGCAGTAGATATGCACAAGGTTGACACTAAAATTTGCATATTTTCTTTAAAGTGCATTAATTTATCTTCTGCTGGTGTTTACAGCATTGAAACCTAGTAGGCATTCAAGCATGAGTGCATATTTACCGGGTAAATAAATGTGGAAATATACTAATTTCAGATTCATTTTTCCACAAAACCCAAAATAAATATGGATAAATACAGATCCAATTAGCCAAAAATAAATATGGATAAATACAGACGGAAATGTTCAAAAAAATAAATACCATAAAACCGGGAGCCCTACTTACAATCAACCGGGGGAATCTTTTGGCAGACAGATGAAGTTATGCAACTCTAAAGCCACTAAAACGAGTGGCTGTTCCACCTCTGAGTTGGTGTAATCATCGGACCGCCAGTCTCCCGTGCCATTTTAGAAAGCATCTCCATTCTCTCCATCTTGACCTGGCGTCACATTCCATATCTACTTTACTTATATGTATAGATGCAGTAAGCCAGTCAGAAATGGAAGGTAGCTCTGTGGAAATACACCTCAGACAAATCTCCCTTCTGCCTAATAAACTAAAGAAAAACATCAGGTTCTTTTGCATAAGTTCAATGCTGAACTAATTTCTGGGTCCCATCCGAAAAAGATTGAAGCTTGGCTTACCTTAATTTTGCACCCAAATATGCCAGGTAAGGACACACTCCCTTCCAAAGGGTGGCTAACGATGGGCAGAATGCAAACATATGAAGCTCACTTGCCTTTTCCAAGCCACACTTTTTGTACCTGGGTATTTCGTCTGAAAACTTTGCTAACTTCTCTTCTCTGGGGTCGAGTATATCCTCTGTAGAGTGGAAAAGTTCTCATAACCACCACACCTGAATCCTGAGTCCCATTTATTTGTGTATAGAATGTTCTCTCTACTAGTTATTCAAAGTCCATATTGGGTGTATTTTAACCACTCTGAAAGCCTGGTACTCCAAGTGTGCTGAGATGTATGTACCATGATTCATCTGTCAACGGATGTCTGGCTACCCATATATCCCAATTTGTTCCTAAAACAAGATTGTTTTAAGTCAACTAGACATGTTCGTCTTTTTTGTCGGTCAAGCAATGTTAGACATCATTTCAAGAAGAGAAGCATGGCCTCAAATAGTACTTTGTCCTCTCTGTTTCACTCCCTTCTCTCATAGATGTCCCTTCTTGTGCCTCCTCCTCACCATTTCAGGTAAGGGATGTGGATAAAATTCCACTTATAGATGGGGGGTCTTGTAAAAATGTAGAAGTGACTTATGAATATATTTATTACTTGATTACATTTGTGTTGCCAGGTGGTATATATTTTAAAACATTAAGTTATAATTTATGTTTCCATTTGAAAACGAATTAAGAAGAACTTGTGTTTTATATAGTGCTTTTTACCACACTTCCGCTGTTTCTAAGTGCTGTAAATACCAGATGTTGTTATTAATCAATGTATGGTACTCAAGTTACCTACCATGGGTGACTGACACAGGTGAGCTGTGGATTGATGTGATAACCCATCTCGTTGTGGGATCTTGTCCTGAAACATTTGCTCTATTGTCTTCCGTGGAATGTATTGTATTTAGTCTCCATCCACAGCACCTAGAGAAAGCAAGAAACCTGCTGTTCCACAGTCTTGTTGCCTCACATATTTGATCCATCTGTCTATGTGGGTAATATTTTGGCAATGTGAAGACCTTGAGAGCCTGGCACGCAATACCTAGTTCATGACCGCTATAAGCTGAAAGGGACAATATTTAAATTTCACTGCATCCTTTCACATGCAGGTGAGTTGGGGATGATCTTATGAAATGGCCCAACCTGATGCAAGTTTCAAACCCATTCCCCCTCACACCCGCAAGTGACTATGTAGTCCATCACAAAGCGGTCAGAGTCTGAAGCCACTAGCCTCGACCATGCCATGACCCTGTCAGCCACATCCCTCAAGGAAAAGCATGGAATAGATATTCTCTAGTTACGTTGCAGTGTTCGGTGTTGGTTCGTACTGGGAGACATCTGAAGAGCAGACAGAGAGGTCAAAACCCTCAAACTACCATGGAAGGCTGAGCGCCCGCAACCAAGGCACACCAGTTAAATGTTCCGGCAAACCCATGCTTTGGTCACTAGCCAAGCAGGGGAATCCCACATTGCGCAAGAGAAGAGGGGTAACATAAACCCTCATTCCAATGTGCATATGGATTTAGGCTTCCTAGGTGTTGTGGTCAGCCCCTCGCACTCCCTGCCTAATGGTGCCACTCCTCTGGGTTCTTTGGTCGGGGGCAGTGCTACCAGCCTTTTCGCCATTGCAATGGGAATGTAGGAAAGCCACAACACAGAAAGTAGAGTGGCATAAGTGGTGTACAGTGGAGTGGTGTAGAGTACAGCGGAGTGGCATAGAGAAGAGTGCATTGGCATAGAGTACAGTGGTGCAAAGGAAAGTGGCATAGAATGCAGTGGAGTAGAGTGCTGTGGCCTAGAGTAGAGTGGTGCAAAGTAGAGTGCAGTGACTTACAGTAGGGTGATGCAGAGTAGAGTGTTGTAGAATATAGGAGCATAAAGTGGAGTGGCATAGAGTAGTGTGGAGTAGAGTGCAGTGATGTAGAGTGGTGCAGAATAGAATATAGTAGAGTCCAGTGGCATAGAGTAGAGTGGTGCAGAGAAGAGTAGAGTGGCGTAGAATAGTCTGGTGTACAGTGCAGTGGCATAGAACAGAGTGGTGCAGAGTAGAGTGGTTAAGAGTAGAGTGGCATAGAGTGTAGGGGCGTAGAGTAGAATGGTATAGAGTAGAGTGCAGTGGCATAGAGGGCAGTGGCAAAGAGTACAACTTAAGGGTGAGAGGGAAAAGAAGCAGCCTGGCGGGAGGGTCTGTGGGAGGGAATAGAAGCTACATGGGAGACGGACTGAAAACACAAGCACTCATCTGGGGTGACTAAACACAAAAATATAAATTAGACCCAAAAACGGGAGCAGTTGATGGACACAAGTACTTGGTCCATGCCCCAGGGTAGGGCCAAACACAAGAAGAGGACATGACGCCTGCATGCTGTGACAAACGGGAGCAAAGCAAAATAGAGTGACACTGAGGCTAACAAATGGCAAGCTGTGAGCGGGCTATAGGTCTACTACTTAATGTAAACAAAAGTATTGCAGAGACAGCACACAGGCTGTCTAGGCGAAACCTAAAAACCTTAGACAGCATGCTCAGTTTTCTAGGCCAAGGATTCACTGAACTACAGAGCTCCTCCCCTCCATGGCATCCTTTGCCATTACCTGCATTTCCTCATTGTCTGGAGGCAATATGCATAGCAGCAAAGGAGAGATCGGAATGCTAATGCCCGTCTGAAGTCTTCCCTGCCCCAGACAGAGTATCATTATCTGAGCTATTATCTCCTCTGTGATAATTGTTTGCATTTAATGAGTGCGTGCGTGCCATTTCGTTTTATTGCAGTTTTTACAATGGCCTCTGTCTGTTTCTTTTTCTGCTCCCTGTGTAATCACCTTTGTAACTTACCAGTGAAGCACCCCCCTTGTGCACATAGCAGCTGTAACTTAATTTCGGAAAACGTGGCCTTGCATGTCAGACATTGGGGCATAACCAGTGGCATTTTATGTCCAACACTGGTAAAAACAACACACAGAATGCACACAAAATGCAGACTACTTAACTTTTACACAGAGCTTGGTGTGTTATTGGTCCTTACAGGGATTGACGAGCGTTGCTTCTCTGTTCCTGGGTTGCAGCCTGGGGATGTGTATATCTGCAGGGGACCTCAGGTGTGGGGGTTGGTTGAAGTGGTGGGTGTGTGTGTGTGTTTTTTTTTTTTTGTGGTTGCTTAACAGAAAAAGCAAAAATATGTTGGCACCTAGTGGCACGTACTGTTGTCCTGTGTTAGAAAGAGTTTAAATACATACTTTCTTCTTCATAAATACTGTAGCTCTGGCTATATTATTTAAAATAATGATGAGTCGTCCATGGACTGGGGACCTCAAAGCAGTATCCCAGTCAGGTCCATTCTTTCTCCGAAGCACAGGGGAAGGCTGACACTAACATTGACACTGCACGAAAGGTTGACTTCCATATAAAATGCGTACCAGGCGTAGGGTGCACGAGACCAGGGAATTTATTTTCGGCAGTATAAATAAAGATTTGTGTTTGTAAGCTTTGCTGAAAGTCAATCGTAATGATCTCATGGATAAAATTGACATTTTAGTTGATTGTTGAGATTAGATGCACTTGTATCTTCATTGATTTCACAAGTGTTTTCGTTCTTAAGTACATTATGTTAATTCTGAAAGCTTGAAGGGTTATTATTTTGATCATGCTTTGATTACAAGTCTAAATTTTCTTTATGCAGCTAGTATGAACTGTAATCATTTTATTACAGCACCCTACTTCCGCCAACTTGTACTGTACTAGGGGGATTGTTCTTAGATTCGGGTTCCACGCCCACTCCCCAGTGCGGCCTAGGGCGTCAGGAACTCTTGACCCAAAGACTTTTCCTTCTGATTTTTCCTCTCTGACATGCTGAATTGCAGAGGATTAGATAAACTGATTACAGCACAAACGCCCTCTTTGCAAGGCCCCCTTTAATCCAGATTTTGCTGGTAACAGGAGTTACTACCTGAATCAGTATAACAAGACCCACACTAAATCAGTGGATCTATAGTGTTTCACCCAGAGAGGACTCCTGATAAAGGCAGGTGGAGTTTATGAGTGATGTACTGGTGTAAAATTAATCATTATTGGGGGAATCGGGACTAGCGTTACAGATTCTCCTGAAAATGTCTTATTCCAATGGGACACTCTGGAATACGTTTGTAGTCACTGGTAACTCTGCCTTGGAGTTACCGATCCCCTAGAGTTTCTCATTTTTGGAGCGACTCTCTAAAAATAAGTAAAAAAAATTCCTAAAACAAAAATAATAATAGAGCACAACCAGGAAAAGGGAGGTAAAATTGGGCACAAAAACAGATAACGATAAAAAGCACAGGAGCAATGGAGTGAGGATGGGAAGAGGTCCTAGGGCAGAGGAAGGGTTACAGGTATTTGGGCATAGGAATCATACTCGGGTAAGAGTAAGGGTAGAGTTAATAGAATTGGCGTATGGGTTAAAGTTCATACGCAATGGCAGGATTACTAGATTATAGGTAAGAGTAGATGAATTAGGGTACAGGTAGGACTAGCTGTACTAGGGTAAGGTATGCATAATCCTACTGGATATATGTAGGTGTAGAGGGACTACAGTTATAGGTAGGGCTACAGGGAATAGGGTATATGTAGGAATACGTAATGAGGTATAGGCTGGGCAGATGATCCACCTTGTATTTGGGAAGAGGGATGAAGTGGGGCGAAAGAAAGGAGAGGATTGTGGTGGGTCCCTACCTCAATAAAGACACAAAGGGTAGGCAAGGAGGAAGAAGCAGGGTTCGGGAGCTTCCTCCCACAAAATACAAATAAAAGAGCTATGTGATCCTGGAAAACCTATAACTGCAGGGCTTTGTTCTTTTTCATGAATCTATATTGAATTTTTATTAATATCAGGCAAACAAAGGAAGCCTCTAGTGTCTAACCAGCAGCTTAAATGAATGGCACACAACATATGACATGGATAGATACAGTCAGGATAACTCATTCGGGTTAAGGACAAAAATAGAGAGTTTACGTTCTTTATCAAAGTAAATGAAACAACTTTACGTGTTTAAATGTATACCTTTTAACACACTCATACCTGTGCACTAATTGTCTAATTAAACACAAGCTTGACAATCATTACAACAGTTCTTCGTTACCCCATCTTAGTAGATATATATTATTTGTAAAGCATACTTATTTTTATTGTGGATTACCATCAAATGTATTAAGTGGTGTTCTAAAAGTATAATACTCATTGCAGTCATAATAATTATATACATGAAGGTAGTACATAGAAGATTTTTTTAATCAAATATCTGGTGAGCCGTCCACATAAGCAATGAGCAATGTTACATCGAAGATGAAGCTTTAGGAAATGGGGGAAATGACAGTTCAATGCGTCCATTATTTTAATCCTTTAGAAATCAATTATTATACAAAATAGGCATTAATTATACATGTGATTTAATTCCTTTACTTGAACCATCACAAGATGGTTCGCTTCCCACCCACAATGGACAATCAAAAATACAAAAACTAGAGATTGATGCATCAAAGCAGAGTCTATCTTGTTTAGGAGTTATAAAAAGATGTAATAAGATCTCCAGGCACTTTCATCCTTTAACTAATAATAATTTTGCTCTCCTGCTACCTCTGATGGAGCCCTAGATTATCTCTATGCTCATCACCGGTCAGTTCAAAGAGACCAATCATCTTGGGGCAGTGGTCTTCAAATGTTTTGCTCTGAGACCTCCTAAGCAAAATGTTTTCAATTTGGGCCTTCTCCAAAATTTTATAGCAAAGATTGGGGGAGCTGGAGGGGCAGAGATGAGCACAGGGGGCAGGGCTTATGAAATTATCTCAGGGGTTCTTTTTCTGTAGCTCATAATCCCCACTACATGTGGAATTTATGAAAGTGGAAATGTATTAAACAAAATCAGAAATTAATAGAAAAAAACACTGCTTCCTCACACTTCTGGACCCCAGTGCAACTGCATCTCATGCACTAATGCACTAAGCTGCGGCCCTGCATAGCAGGCTGTCTCTTCTAGCTCTTCCTCACATTTCCAACCATGCCTGGCCATCACTCCAATCTAGAAACAGTCTATCTGCCCTTTTTCGAAAAACATGAGCTCCCACATGTTGATCCCCTCTTTGCAGCAAGGGCGCACTCAAACCTAATGCAAGCACCCTTCTATTGAGACATAATTGTGCTGCAGTGGAGCCCTCACACTGCTGTGCCCCAGGGACCTACCACCTGCTTCAATAATTATAGCTACAGTCTTGAGAAATTGGCTATCTTCCCTCCCCTTTGTTAAAACAAAAAGGGCCCTCATCTTGCCCAATTGCCCGCCATATCCATAAGGCCCAAACTAAAGTGCCTCTTTTGCTTCAATTTTGCCCTTGTGCCATTGCTCTGCAAGGAAAGGAATATTGAAATGGGATTTGTCGTACCTCCTAAGCTTTTGTGCTAGGACTATTCTAGAGGCCTTTGAAGGTCCTTAGTTTCATTGCAAATTTGTGGCAATTTTGTCACCATATGCCTCATGGAGGCTGGAGTGGTGGAGCTCCAGGGCGAGGAGACCAGACATTTTCTGTTCTTCTCAGCCTTGTTCTCCCTTGCGATGCTCTTGTCCATCATTGTGTGCGTGAGACAGGGATGGTTGATCAATGTATTTTAACTGTAACTATTACAACATTTTCACTAGAGCAATTATTGCATAGAGCTGTTTGTTTTTAAAGGAATATTGCATGTTATTGTAATAATTTATTTGAGAGTTTACATGTTGTTGGGCTGCCCTAGGTAATTCAAGGTGCTCTTGTACGGCCAATAGAGCATAGATATTTTATCAATTTTGGCTTTAATAGAATTCTTGCATTATTGCTGCTGCTTCACTGGTGTTTTATCAGCATGTAGTTGAATCATGACACATATGGGGTATATATTTGTGCAGTCATTGCCATGCAATACTGTGTGTGGCAGTGGGAGAATGGCAGGTATGCTGGGCAGGCATTTTCTCTTCTCTTCCATTCCTCCTACTTGCTTGCCATGTGCTCCTCTACAATTTATAAACATGTATGGGTGTGTGTGTAAAGGGGATAATTTTTTGTCCTCTATGTCTTCTTGTGTGAAATGTGCTCCTCCATCATTTTGCAAAAACAGTGTGTGCATGTTAGGCTGCCACTTTCTTCGCCCTCCATGCCTCCTCCCTGTCTGTCCATTGCTCATTCACCATTTTGTGGCAATAATGTGAATGTGTTAGGCAGCTATTTTGTCTTTGTCCTCCATGTCACCTACTTGCTTGCCAACAAGGTATGCAATGCACCTGCTGTACCCTTTCTGGGCAGGAAAATATTGGGATCACCCCTGGATCAATGGTACAACCACTAGCACCAACGTAGATGTCTCTCAGTACTGCAGTGACCCATCAGATGAAAGTCATGGAGTGGACCTCTGAGCCCCACCATGTAAGGGAAAATCAAGGTGCCAGAAATCCTAATTGGCAGTGAGGAAGATGATCAAGCGATTGTTTTTGTTGAGTTTGGAACTCAGGAAGTTGAAATCATCTCTATTCAATCTGCTTCAGTACACAATTGTTTTGTGACAGCCACTACTGCAAGAATATATCCACATCTATGCAGATAATGGGAGGTAGGAGCTGCTTTGGACCTTGTGAGGGAATCGTGTCCTCCTGAATAGAACTGGTAACATCCTCCGTCTTTCGGAGAGTAAACTAGAGAGATTTGTTTGTAGTGCTTCTCTGTGGAATGCCAAGGCAAAGTGTTTGCTGGGAGCTGGTTTTACTTTCAAAGCTCAGTGGCCCCGAGTTTGAAGAACGTCTGTGAAGAGGGAAGCAGAAGAGGGCATTACACAGATAATAAGGCAGTGTTCCACCACTAACTCCGTCCATCTGCTTATAATTTCCAAAAGCAGCGGCAACAACTCTCGCCTTAGTCCCAGTCCATCCTAAAATAAATCAAACCCAGTCTAGCTCTACCACAAGGTCTTCTGGGTATATCTCTATATGGAACTCTCTTTCCCTGTTTGGGACTTCATTACAGTTAGGCTGAATGGGGAGCACATTGCAGGCTGCATAATGTGCCACAAGTGAGTGCATCTTGGGAAGCCAGGTGGAATCATGGTACCTGGGAGCTCAATGGCCCACATGAAAAATGAACATCTAATCGTATGGAACAACACCTAAAAAGATGAATATTGCTTAGCCGAAGTACCCAAAACTGTTAGAAAGAGATGATGATGATGATGATGATAATGTCAGGGTAGGCAGCTCTCCCACTTATAGCGTGGGATTAGTACCAGTAGCAACCTCTGTTTAGCGCAAGTAAAACTGAGATATCATGGTCAGTCCAAAGCATTGAAGCTGCTGTCCTACATGGAAGTCACTTGGGGTGCGGGAATCACCCAAAAATATAAACCACTTTTAAAACTTTGTTCTTCAAGGATGCTCTCTACCACTGAACCCTTAATCTGATCCATATAAACAATGGAAAATTGGCAAAAATATTAGTGCTTGACCTCCTCAACTCTTCTTTAGTAGAAGGATAGGTGTTCTGGAATTTGTGAAGGCCCATTGCCAAAGTAAAATGTTTCAAGCTGGACTATTTCTCAAATGTTGCTATGCCACAACTGCTGGGATTAGTTGTTGAAGGAATAATGGAGAGTGCTGTGATGCCTATTCATCTCACTAGAGAATTGGGGACCAGTTCTCAAGCTACAGACTATATGTGCATAACTGCACACTAATTCACATTCAAGGGCATTAAGAGAAGGATGTCAGTAGATGATACCAATCTGGTACCAGCAGTACACAGCTTTCTCGTCCTATACTGATCCTTTAGAAGCATTTGTTGGCATGCAACATTTGCAGTGTTTTTCGTAGCAGAAGCATGCACACGTTCCAACATCCTGAAAGAATTCAATGCCAAAGTCTACAAATGGGTTGTATCCAGGAGGTTCAAGATCTGATTTGTTGTCACTGAAAAAGGCAGTAACATTATCAAAGTCACATTAGAGGGAGGATACCGAATGCTTAATTTGTGCCAGTGGTTTCCGTTGCTTAGCACCAGCACTTATTTAGCAGGGCTGGGTCTTTGGAAATTTTCCCCTTGGGCGGTGGTGGGCCCAGTAATTATTAAAAATAAATGTACCTTTCCTGATCTCCTTCGGTTCGGATGTCTTCAGAGGATGGCCCACCCAGGTCCAGGCATGGTGACTGCATCATGTTAGTGATGTTAGTAGTGCATGCCTGCCTTTCACCAAGGAGCATGCCATTCCCATTGGATGGTTACGGTTGAAGACGGGCTGATGGGTGAGCGGGGGCCGAAGCACGCTGGGAAAGTTCAGGTCTCAGGACAAACTTAATGCGACATCAGAGTAAATTAAAAGTGCGTCGCATACTTTTGTTACAGCTCGCACGCACTGAACTTAATCCAGCTGAAGCAGGCCATGCATAATTCATTCTGCCTTTTGCATGCTCGTGGCCTGGGCCCACCACGAAGTGCAGTCCTGTTCAGAATCAGCCTGTTGCAGTTGTATTTGAATCATTTGAAAGAGTGTGTGTTTCAGAGCATCTTGCTGGCCGCTCTCGCTTCTCTCCCACATTTTCTCCAGCAGCTTTGCCTTCTTCCCCCTTGCTATGCAGAAGTTCGCCGCTGATATTTGTCTGGTGCGGGTGATCTTCGGAGTAGTGGAGCTCCCATTGCGTCAGCATGAGCTCCCTAGGCCGTCGCTTCACCCAGGCGTTCGCCCTCATTTTAGCCGGTCTGCTTGTCTTGTCTAGTTTGGCTGTTCCCAAAGGTAAGCTAATTGTATAAATCATTTTGAAACTCATCATCCAGACCTTTTTCCTCCTTCCCAACTCTTGCAGGGTATGGTCTTTATTAACCTCCTTCTGATACAACAGTCGAGTCAGGGCCTCCGAGTTTTCAGTTTACTTCTATGTACCATTTCGATGTTTGCAGTTTGCGTGTGATGTGTAAACATAAAAATAAGTCATCGCTCCCTTAGTGAACGGCATATTCTGTGTATCTACAAAGTTGTTATTTGGAGAAATTATCCATGTTATTGTGTAAAATGGACAAAAACATTAGCAAGGCTTGCGATTAGGTCATCTCTAATGCGAGAGAATGCATTCCTCTGCCCATAAATGCAGATTAATCCACTGCCTGGTAGTGCCTTTACGTGCAAGCGTCTTTAGGCTGCTTGTGATCTGACATCTTAGTGGATGGATTCTAACAATCTTTAATGCGCTGCCATCTGCAGCGTCTGGGTGCGTTTCTTTCACTTGTGATTGAGAGTGGAGGGATCTCCAGCGCCTATGAGTGCAGCCACCTTTGCTAAGTGAGACGGCAGTCATCTCTGGTGCCTTTGTGCACTGCATCTAATATACCTGGAAGTGCAGCCCTAGTGAATTCCTGATATTGCTCCAGTCTTTAATTTCAGACAGTGCAGATACTCTTTCTAGTGCTTGCAATTAATGCATTCTCTACTGAATGGCAATGTTTGGCTTTTCACATGCTTTTCAATTTCACTGAAACCCACTGTCATTCTATAGATAGGTTTATATGCGCTAACTCTGAGCGCTGGCACATTCAGGGTATATATGATGTATGTACCGGTGTTTGTGTAGCCTGAACCTAGTAGGGAATATGGTCCGTGAGCACGCCAGAAAGGTAGATTACATAAGCTTTCTCAGTGCTTAATTTGAACTGGCTGTTGCGGGTGGGACCCACCAGCGCTTATTTTTGGGGACCACTACCTATTTTTCTTCATCAAACTTTCACCCAAAGAAGAGAGAGAAAGCTCAAAAGGGGGAAAGAAAGATGGAAAAACGGTGACAAAGGAAGAAAGCAGTAATGAAAAAGAACATGCACGTGTTAAGGGAAGGGGGTGTATGGTGGTGGATGAAATAGGCATGATATGGAATCAAGAGTACGCAGCATTGATATGCGGCATCCCAGATATTCATACTGCGGCCCACAGACTTTTGAGCAAAACTTTGAGCACCGGCACTTACTGTTTTACAAATTAAGCACTGAGGATACCTCCCTTTAAATTCACTTTTCCAAGAGTTTTCACTAAGTTTAAACTCTATGTAATATATATAGCAGTGACTATTTGAGCAGTACAAGTCTGTAAATGTTTATGTGCTCCAGAGAGGAGTAGATTATAGTGCCAAAGCCAGGTCTTGGAATGTTGACAAATTGGAATTAATAATAGTGCCTTATCAAAGTGCCTACAGCCTTTGAGATTTTTACGTGGTAAATCAGCAAGAAAACTTGTGGAATGAGCCAAGCTGTCCCATTTATGCAATTGCTGAAGGCTCATTTTCATAATGACGCAAGCAATGCTTGCGGCTCCACTTTTGCGGCACGGTTTGCCGGAGCACCTTATCCGGGCCACCTTGTTTGCGGCATTATCAGATGGCCGCCTGTGAATAATCTTCGCTGTTACAGATTGGGTTGCAGCACGACTTTACCTTAAGTCATAAACCTTTGGCTTTCTCTATTCTGAGGCCCAGGATTCTTGTTTTATAATGTGCCGTTTGGATCAAGGAAATACTGCCCTGATGAAGTTCATGAAATCAATTTGAACGAAACGCGTTGGCTGGATGATGCTTTTTTCTGTACTCCAATAAAACTGGTGAAAAATTTGAAGAACTTTCCTGACTCATTTTTCTGACGGTAGCTTACTTACTACTGCCATAGGTGCACCATTCCATCATTCTTTCAGTTTTGTTCTGCTTTTGCAGTTGCACCTAACAACGGCGGGTGCAGGAATTGTTGTGCACCATTCCCTCATACGAAAAGGAAACTGGAGCAGCGAAGTGCGGTGATTTAAGTCCGCCGTTGGTTCTGTTTGTGTATTATCATTTTCATAATGCGGAAGCTTTACCAATATTAAGGATGTGGCAACTGGTTTGGTCAATAGCCTAATATGCTCAATACAAATTCCAGGCTGCAAATAGAGATGTGTCCTTCAAAGAGTACACCTCTGCCACCTTTTTAGGACCACGGTACAAATATGAACTGTCTAATTTCATTCTCTTTTTAGTGCTGGAAGACTTTATTTATAAGAACTGGATCATCGAGAAAGTGCCTCAACTTGAGAATGAAAGACTGAAAATGTGAGAGCAAAGAAGAACTGATGTACTGTTGTCACCAATCTCTGGAGGTTACAGTGGTAGCTCCAGCAGCTTGTCACAACAACAGCATACACCACTAATAAAACAACCACCATTTCAAGTCACACCAACACTAGCAGCACCACTAGAAACTTCATCTGTGCATAGGAGTCCCAGGACTTTTGTCAATTATACAGAAGCAGCCAGCTCAGAGCAAATACCAGCCATTAGAATAGATCAGATGTTACAGGACTTCTTCAATGACCAAATAGGATTTCCATTAGACCAAGACCTATTGATCTATTGTAATGGTTAAAAGCAACAGTGGCCAAAATTCAGCGGATTGCCAATAGAATATTTAGCCTTTCTGGTAGTCAGCATACCTGAGACGATTTTTCAGTGCAGTTGTGGCAATTGTTACAGTGAAAGGTGCTAGTATGTCACCTCAAAATGTGAGGAGACTCACAGTGGTCAAAATCAACGAGCATTTAGGGCCATATGTACATATTGTAGGAAAAGTGATTACTAATTGAGATTTGCTGTGAATCTCAATTAAGAAATTGGTATTCCTAATGTAAGAAACAGATTGGGTTTCATTTAGTGATTCTTAATGGGGTCACAAATAGACCTACCTCATGAATATTAAGGAGGTAGGTCACAGTTTGCGACCCATTGGAATTGCAGCCTTCACAGGGATGGTGTCCTGCTGGGGGTCAGCAGACCACCATGTCTATGATTGCTTTTCACTGAAGCAATCTTTTTATTTTTAGGTCGAGCATTCAAGACCTCTTGTATATACTTTAGTATATACTTATATGTGCATGTACTTGTGGGCTCTGGAGATCAGCCCTAGGACTTGTCTGCTTCCGCTTAGGGACTTTTTTTCTGTTCAACTGCCTCTATTTAACTGTCTTGATAGAAAACGACCAGAAGAGGTCAGTAAAATACCAGAATTGCTTTCTGCTCAGAGACTTTCTTTTTTAATTTTTCTGGCAGCTGCCTCTATTTAACTTTCTTGATAGTAAACGACCAGCAGAGGTCAGTAAAATACCAGAATCACTTTAGCATTCTCTAGATTCCAGTCCATAGAAATTGTCTTCCACGAGCACCCGTAGACAATAATATTTTTTTCTCAAATCTTGTATTTTCAGTGATATGACCACCGAAGGCCCTGATTTTATATTAAAAACAGAGCTTTGGACTATACCATTTCCAGCTGAAAGGCAAAATTTCTCTCCATGTGTTCCCATACCTGGTGTGTCACGCAGTTTGGTGCTTACTTTCCCTCCATGTTAAAGAACAGTAGATGTTTCAGCACCCAGGCTAATGTGCTGCATAGCTAAATACATATAAGGTCCCAAAGGCGAGACCGATTGCATTGCAAATGCTTGTTTTAAATGCAGTCTAGTTTCCATAAAGGAAAACGGGAGGTGTTACAAAAAATTAAATGAAACATTAAAGTTCAACCATTAGGAGTAGTCAGTGGTACTTGGACCACTGCCTGCTCTTAAACAATATTTGTTTCAACATTCATGTTTGTGAATGATTACCACCACCCTTGGGGTGTTGGTAAAAAATAAATGTTTTGCAAGCGTAATTCGGTCACAAAACATTCCTATATACCACTGCAGTTTGGTATTTGGAAAGGACGCCCTACACATGCCCCAACCAAGTACCGACTCGCTAAACACAAATTGAATTCTGTAACATGTTACCAAATCGTAATTTGTGTTTTGTACATATCATGTTTGCGGTCAGAAACGGCTTGATTCTGAAATCGGGCCATTTCCGACAGCAAAAATGCTTTTGTACATATAGCCCCAAATTCCTAAAAAATATGAGTCTCCAGATAACGCAACCATGGGCAAGGGTAATTTCTCCATCCTCACAAGTGTGACAACCGATCCTTCAGATGAAGTTTGTTAATATGAAGATGAATTGTACAAACTGGAACCAAAAAGGAAGAACACAATGGGTGATCTGCAGTAAAAAGATATATTAAAGTGACCATTTCTCATCTGTATTATATTTGGTGTACCAAGAGATGTAAATAATAATGGACAACTGTGCTCAGAGTATAAGCCACAGACAAATGATCAAGGACAAAGTAATTTTGAACTGCTAAAAAACAAAGACAACTAATTCAACCTTATGGTCCACCACTGATTTTGTAAAGTAGAACACCCTCTTAGTCTACTACGGATGCTGCTATTTCCTGAAACAACCGATTGCCACCTATATCTAACTTTTAATTTACTAGCCTGACTGTCATTGCAGATTGAGAATACTGCATTGCTTATGCACGTGGGTCCGTTGAAGAAGAAATTCATAGATACCACACTGGTTTAGAAATATGGGTGTAGGAGTAATTAATGAATCCTAAATGATTATTGTGGTGAATATGAGGGGCTTAGATTAACTTGTTTTTTTTTAATGTTTTGGTGATTATTCTGGATACAAACTATGGTCCTGATTACAAGTTTAGGTGTTATTTATTACACCTGATAAATAACGATACCACAGGGTACATTATTTATCGGGTTCGCTAAATAACAACTATTACAAGTTGGTGGGGATTCACATGCGAATATTGTTGTTTCACCCATCAAAATCCGCATGATATGGTAAGTGCCTGTTTATATAGTCAGACAGCGCTGCAGGATCTTCAACTAAGGGCCACTAGAAGTATGTGATTCTTCATTCCTGGGATTCGTTTATGCAAAACTACTCTTTACGGTACTTGCTATTATTCCATTACCATCTGCATAATTAAACAAAAATGTTTTTTAGTTCAAACGATGAAAAATATTTTTAAAAAGTAATTGATGAGGAGCAACTTTTACCAGACAGCATTAACATGTTTAAAAATAACCAAACGGGGGGCGTGGACCAACCAAGATGGCTGAGTGGCAGTCCGGTAGAGGGCGGCCAGTGGTGAGATTGGGCGAGCCCTTCAGTCTCTCGGATCGCAGCAGTGAGGGCTGTTGGCAACTTGCAGCCTGATTTTAAGATGGTGGCGCCGCAGAGCGCTGAATAGAACGGCCGGCCTGAGGAGCATCAGCAGCAGCTGCTCCAGAAGCAGGTGAGACAGTTGGTGGGGGCCTGCAGAAGAGTGGAGGTGGATGCTCGGAAGGAAAGAGCGCCCTGTTGATGATCTCAGGGATGAGCAAGTGCACTCTGGCACCTCAGAGGGTGTTTCAGACTGCGCTGTGCAAGGAAGCCGGTGAATAGATGTCCCTACTTTCGAGAATGTGAGGTGGTGAGGGGACAGAGTGAGCACCACCAGCTGACTTTATAAGGAGCTATGGGGAGAGCCCTGGCGTCCTGTTTCCCACCCACGGCCATAGGGGCACACTTCAAACTCAAAGCCCGAAGTTTTGAGAAGGACCTGCTACAGTGTCTGGCACTACAGGGGGCAGTCAGAGGGGACCTGAGGTGCTCCACCCATAATATTCGTCAGCTACAGGCGAGAGGACAACCGCCTGCTCTATGCAGTGACATAGATCCTGAGATATAGTAACGTGAGGAGATCTGTGGGGGTGGGCCTTTGCGTCCCAGGGATGGAGAGCGTCGGCAAATTTCGGCCACTATCACATTTTGCATCTTCTTCCTTTATGCTGCCTAAAAAGACCCATAACAACAGGGTATCCAGCTTATCTGCCCCAGCAGAATCATGAGATGTCCACCCTGAGTCGCACACAGACGATGCCATGGCACTTATGAAGGAGGACCTTCTTGCCTCATTTCAGGACTTCATACATGAGCTACGTGAGGAGCTAAAGGTGGACAGGACTTCCTCCCTGGAGACACTTGGTACTGACTGATTAATAACTCTGTGGCTCCTTATTTTGAGCCTTATTAGCACTGGCCGTGATGAATTTATAATTACCGAAGGGAAGTTGCACGAAACGGCACGCCATAGTACCATTCTATCGTATGAACGATCCTGATTAGTGTTTGACCCTATGCTATGAGGAGAGCTGTCGTCGTTGAAATATACTATAGCTGCATACTGAATTACACGTATATCTTATGTGAGGTTACTCAGATCGTGATTTATCAGCTATAAAATACTACAAAAGCTGACTTTCATAGTCCTTGTTTGTCTCTGCTGATAGAATTTTTTATTGAGAGCATTAGTATCCCCTGGGTGTTTTTGTGTTCTGAAATCTGGTTAAGGTCCTGAGGAAGGTGGTGCCATCATCTTCTTTACCACCGAAACGCGCGTCGACCAATATTGTTCAGATTTTGCTGAACACAGCCATTCAAACTGGTCGTGGAGATAGTGCAATCTTTTGTCTCCCACTTCTCCAGATTACTGCATTGATGAATGCTGTATGAATTTGTATGAGAGCGTATGTTTGTGTTGTAGTATGTATGTATTTTTTGTATGAACTTTCACTCAGGGGTTAATTACGGTAGATTGTATTTTATTCCATTATGTACATTAGTATTGTGTTCATGTGTATGTATATGTTGAAAATAATATTTTTACTTTAAAAAAAGGAGAAAAAAGTTAAGAAAAATATATATTTTTGTAAAATAAAAAATGAAGTTTAATAAACAATGAAGAAATGTTAAATTATGGAAGTTCCCTCTCTTTTTGAAGCATATTGTCATCATGCCATAGCTGGTTAGCCCATGTTGAATGCAATTTTTTGATCTGTGAAAGAAATATAGGTCACGAAGGGAGTTTCTCTATACTGTTCTCTTAACTGCCCTTCAACAGGATGTCGACTCAGTGGGAACTCGGACATTGGCACTTGAATCCAAAGTGCAGGAGCTGGATCTCTGCACGGGGCAGATGGAAGACTCCATAAGCCTCAACTCCAGGCCTCGATCCTGAAATGTGAAGACCTTGAAAACAGGTCCCAAAAGGACAATGTGCAAATTTGAAATCTAGCGGAGGGAGCCGAGGGGCCAGATTTCGAGACCTTTGTTGTGGGACTTTTCTGTGAGTTGTTGGGTGACAAACAACTAAAAGTGAAAGTTGACAGGGTGCATAGGGTGGGTCCATCACAGGCGCCCAAGAGATGTTTTGGCAGCGCTTCACTCCTTTAAGGTGAAAGATGCAATCCTCCAAGTAGTTCGAAAGACTGAGGAAGTCTCCTTTCAAGGGGCGTCTTGCTCCCTCTTCCAGGATATTGCACCAGCCACACTGGCGCAATGCCTACAGTTCCGTGCCGTGACTGACAAGCTGCCGCAAGATCGAATTGAATATCACTGGGCATATCCTTTTGGGCTGGGATTCGACTTCCACAACAAGCCACATCATGTCACAGAGTTCCGGGAGCCAGTACACATCCTGGGTCTGCCGGTGTCAGGGTTGCACGCCATTGATGGGGATCCGTGGGGTCATTTGGCTCCCCCACAGATAAGAGGGACAAATGACAGTGGTTGACCCAAAACCAACCAAAGCCCCAGAGGAAACGTAGATACTGTAGACTCTCTCAACTTTCTACTTCGTGGATCTCAAGATGGCCAGTTACGAAGCCAGAACGGATCCTTCCCGAAGAGGATTAAGACACTTATTGTGTTATGTATGATGCTATGGTGTTACCTTGAGTTTCCCTATAGCAGGTGGTCTACAAAACTGTTCCCAGGGATTCCCTAAGGGCAAGCGCACTCAGAAACTGAATCACTCCACTAATTTTGTTTTGCAATGTTCTTTGATTATCTAAAGCTACTTTTTGGTTACCTTAGTGGGTTTTGACTGATACGCCTGAAATGAGGTATTATCCTTCTGAAATGTTATGTTGGGGGGAAAATTCCTACTGTTTGTTATTGTTTAGGGGTTTGAATTGACTAGTTTTCTGGTACATGGAGCTTTTTCTTTCAGGTTATGGGATGGGGGACACCAGGGAGGGGATCAGCTTCAATACACCATCCCAAGGGGGGACCAGGAGAGGAAGGAGTGGGGGGAGGGTGGATCTATCAGTGGCCAACGATAGAGAGCCTGTTTTATCCTCTGCTACCGCACTCACTTGGAATGTGAGGGACCTTAACTCCCCCACAAAGTGACATAAACTATGGAAATGCTTGCTGGATAAAAGGCATGATGTTGTGGCACTACAGGAAATTCATATTAAACGCTCTGAGGAGCAGAGATTGCGGCATAGGGACTATACTGTGATGTATAAGTCCTCTGCGGCTTTTAAACATAATAGAGTGGTGCTCTTTTTCCACTCATCATTGAAATTTCAACCTGAGGGGTGTAAAGCTGATAGAGATGGGAGAATTGTTATAGTGAAGGGTCGCATTCATGGCCGCCTGTGTACTTTTTGCTTCTCTTTATGCCCCCAACACCAATTAAACTTCATTTTTACATGCCTTTCTAGCCCTGTTGGGAGGGTTTGCAGAGGGGTAGATCATTGTAATGGGCAATTTCACCCTCACATGGGACTCAGGAGTTGATAATACACATCCCCATAGGTTCACCACGGGGAACTTGCCTTGCCAAAGGGTCTATTTTACACCTTTTTCTCACACTCACACCTAAGCTATTCTCGGCTGGACTATGTGTTAGTGAGTCAAACTCTGACCCAGGCCCTACAGTCAGTCAAGTTTCACCCTATCGATTATCTGATCATGCCCAGGTGAATTTGACTCTAGACTGGGAGTCTCCTCCTCCTCCTCCTACATACCGCCACTGGTTTTTCCCTGGGTCACTTGTGCAAGACAGGCTCCTAAGGGATGACCTAAGGAAAGCCATTAGGGAATATTTTCAGGTGAATGACCCACACAATACTAACCCCTCTAATAACTGGGATGCCTTTGAGCAGTTTTACGGGGGCATTGCATAACATTGAACTCCACATTAAAGAAACAACGGGTCAAGGAGAGGCTGACTCTGGAGTTAGAACTTTACGCCGCAGAACAGCTACACAAAGAGAGTCTGACCCGTCCCCACCAAAGAAAGGTGACTGCCCTCAGAGGGAAGCTTAACTCTATTTATAACAACTGTGTGGAACTCACTTTCCTAAGAAATCAATGCAAGACCTACGAACAGGGTAACAAAATGGGATCCCACTTGGCAAGGCAACTAAGGATTAAGAGGGAGAAGGAATGTATAGGGGACATTAATCAAGACTTCAGATGCAGAGAAGGCACACATTTTTGGGCGTTTTACAAGAACCTTTACACAGCAGAGGGGACAGACAAGCAGTCCCAATTAGATTATCTAAGTGGGGTGGACCTCCCCAGGTGACAGAGGCACAAAATGAGCTATTGGGAAGTCTGATTACGGAGGAGGAAGTTTGGAAGGCAATAGCAGACCTAAAATTCCACAAGTGACCTGCGCCTGATGGGCTGGCTGCCCAATTCTATAAGACCTTCAGTTTCGATATTATCTCCCTCCTGGTTGCCCTTTTTAACTAGATGGCGGGTTCGGGCGGTCACCTCTTCCATGAACGAGGCAATCATTTTGGTCTTATCAAAACCTGGCAAAGACCAGAGGAGTCGTGGCTCCTATCGCCCCATAGCACTTCCTAACCTTGATGCTAAATTGTACTCGAAAATATTAGCTGTCAGGCTGGATGATTTACTCCTGGACTTGATCTAACCAGATCAGTCTGGATTTATCAAGGGTAGAGAAAACTACTAAAAAATCGATACCTGCAGTCCTATAGGCTCTGGACTCCGAGAAAGCCTTTGACCAGGTGGGTTGGTCTTTCTTGTTACATACCCTGCAAAGATTTGGCTTTTGTGATGACTTCAATACTATGATTAAGGCCAATTATGCCATGCCCGAGACAGAGTTCTGATAAATGGGGTTAGCTACGGGCTCTTTCAGTTAGGTAGAGAGTCGAGACAAGGGTGTCCCCTGTCACCCTTGTTGTTTGCTTTAAGCAGCATTGAACCCTGACAGCTAAGATATGATGACCCCTACGATACAAGGTGTTAATTTTGGCGCTACAGTACTCAACATTTTGCTATTTGTGGATGACGTCCTATTATCACTGACCTCTTCTCAGTCCTCCCTAGAGGCTCTCCTAGTAGAATTGAGTCAATTTGAGCAGGTGGCGGGGTTCGGTGCTAACTTAAACAAATCCTTTTTGCTCAACCTGATCCTTCCAATGCCAGAAATGGACACAATTGGGGCATCTACTTCCTTTCAATGAGAGAGGAAAGATATTACATATAGGGGGCATCAAGATTAGCCCCAAACTCTCTGATCTCTATCATGACAACTACTGTTATATTCCATATACGTACCCTATATAGGTGCAGGTAACATTGCAACCTTTCACCTATATTCTTCCCTACATTACATACATAACGGTTCTTAGGGACTGACCTTTTACCTAGATACGACACTGCACTCAGAACGCGGGTGTCCTCCTAGTTCGATTCTCATACATTATGCATGAGGCTTCTTGGAAGCACAGCAGGACTAACAGCAGGACGAATATCTCCTGTATAATATCTCTGTATAAAGTTCAGGCCCAACGTCATCCTTATGGCCGACACAGTTACACAGCAAGGTAGGACCCCTGGGGAGACCTATGGGCATATATACATCAGATCTTGCTTAGACAGGGAGAGGAGACCGAGACTTCCCGGCTGACACACTGACCAGAGACGCTGAGGTTCCTGCATGCAGACGCTCCAGCTAGCAGTGGTCTAACATCCCTCGTGGGGTGTCCAACTCGAGACCAGGACGGGGTCCCATATTCTCTCATTCTCAGGTAATGGAGTTGACTAGATCCTAGAGGGATTCTTGGCATAAAACCTACACAGATGCTAGTTACATTTAGGTACATCTAGTTAGGGAGTGTTAGAAATGGGATTTCTCGTTGGCTAGGGCTTGCGCCTAAGCCAGGCAGAAACCACCACTCTAGTCAGGGCAAGGGAGTTACACGCTGAAGATAAAAATGTAAAAATGTAAGTCGGTTTTTATATAGCGCAGCTACTCACCCTTACGGGTCTCAAGGCGCTGGGGGCCGTCGTGGAAATTAAGTGAGCTATTGCCCAGAGTCACATGGTGCTGAGATGAGCTGCCGCTGGAGCCGGGAATTGAACTGTGAACCCAGTGCTCCGAAGTCAGCTGCCCTGGCCGCTGCACCACACCTCTCACCCCCTCGGTAGCTTGGCACGAGCAATCAGGCTTATCCCAGAGGCAATGTGTAAAGCGTTTGCGCAACACACACACAACAGCAGCGACACACTAGGCACACTACAAAAGACACTCCACACAAGGTTATATCAAAAATAGCCTTTGTATTATCCAAAACACATTGGAATCCTAATCACACATATACACTGTGCCAACTGTCACCAGGTAGTAATTCACAGGGGATTATATACATGACCGGGCCAATCGGGCCACGGTCAGAACCATCAGAAAGCACAAGTAATGACACAACCAGTAACTAATGGTAAAATAATAAACTCAGCATTCTCACAAGCAACATAAACGCATTATGTCTGCATCACATTGAGCATCAACACATTATGCATAAATCACAATTAGGCATAAACATCATAGCATGACATTTGCATTAGGCATCACATTAGGCATACATCCTAATGCTCAGCAGTGCACCCCAGTAACACCAGGGAGGTGCACACATCTCCTGGGGGCCTTACGCCACACCAGGACACCAAATGACCCCAGGTCAACTGGCCTTCTCTGGTGCCCAAATGCCCTCTGTCCCAAAAGTCAGGGCTCTAACTGGGGCCTTCCAACTAGCCCTCCGGCTGCCTTGGCAGCAAAAACAAAGTGCAGAATGCACTGAGGAGCGGGGGTGCGCCTCACCCCCTCCTCCTCAAGAAACAAAAGAAATGCCCCATCGTTGCAGCTGCCTGCGCTCTCGCGGTGCAGCTGAGACAAATCAGCCTTGCACTGGCACTACCAGTGCCTAGGGAGCCCTTTTCAATGGGGCCCTTCCGGTGCCGCTCTCGGCACCACAATGCGGCCAAAAACGAAATAATCACTGGCACTAACAGTGCCTGAGGAGCCCCGTTCACTGGGCTCCTCCGGGGACGATCGCTCGGCCCCTTCTGGGGTTTGTTGTGGCTGCGATCTCAGTTCTACTCCGGGACTCCCAAAACCAGCAATAATCACTGTAGTTTCAGCCCCACTCACCGGGGCGTCTCAGGACTCTTCCTGGATCCGCGGGACTTCGGCCGGGAGCCCACGAGGCTCCGCTTCTTCTGATACCGGCCTCTCGCTCCCTGGGCAGCTCCCGGGGCTCTCCCTTTCCTCACGGGAGCCCCGTTCAGGGCGGCGCAGACTTCAGGTCTGAAGCTCCGCCCAACGTCAGGCAACCACTGCCTGGCTTCCTCTTCCACCGCCGGTCACCATGGAACACGCGGGGCTCTCCCTCTCCTCACAGGAGCCCCGCTCAGGCATGCGCAGACTTCTGGTCTTCGCGCCTCCTTCTCTGGGCCCCGCCTACAACCAGGCTGCTTGCCTGGCTTCCGGGTCGCCGCTCGTGGTGCGGCGGCCTCCCAGCACCAGAATGCGGGGTGGGCTCCCGCTCCATTGCAGAAGCACCCAAAAGGCGGGGTAGGCTCCTGCTTCCTTTCAGAAGCCCCGAAAATGCGGGGTAGGCTCCCGCTTCACCATAAGGCGGGGTGGGGGAATCCCCACGCCGGGATTCCCTCGGGACGCTCCGGCAGCCCAGCGCTGCAGAGCATACACGCTCCTCTCGTCCTGGAGCAGCAGGCAAGAGGTGCAGCACTCACAAGGCGCTAGAATCAGAGTTCAAGGGCAAAGGTTGGGCCCAGGCAGGCCAGCTCACAGGGCCCTCCAGCAGAGGGGCAGTCCCTCGTGGCGGTTCCTCCTGGGGACCAGCAGGCACAAGTAGCACCCAAACAGCACACCAACATGGGGTCACAGCCCCACTATTTATATTGCATTTCTCTTTGTTCTGCCCTGGCACAGGGCTTGGGGAACCAGTCTCAACTGGTTCTGGGGGGTACCGGAGCACTTTGTGTACAGTGCTTCTACTCCCCTTTGCCAGGTGGGGGCTCGGTCATCAGACACACCACAGGGGGGCGGATCCAGCATTCACCCAGGCAGGCACAGACCTATTCAGGGTCAGGGGACTATTCCTCCCACTACTCCAAATGCAGATCTCCTATTCAGCCTAGCGCTGACTCACCCTGCCCTCCCTGGAGCCACACACCTCACCAGCCCCTGTCACTCCAGAGCCAGACATGCAATACACATCAGGCAGGCAGCGACACATAGCACACAGAAATGCCAACTTTTAAAAGTGGCATTTCTAAAATAGTAATAATAAATCTGCGCACACCATTACGCCGCATTTATTATCACTATTCCAAACATACCAAACTTGACCACGCTGCCCCTCTCATATCAGGAATTACCACTGAAACACTTATCAGGGAATCCACAATGCATTCCTATGAGAGGGCAGCCTCACAGCAGTGAGAAACCAAAATGGCAATTCTAAAATAGTGATAATAAATCTGCGCACACCATTACGCAGCATTTATTATTACTATTCCAAACATACCAAACTTGACCACGCTGCCCCTCTCATATCAGGAATTACCACTGAAACACTTATCAGGGAATCCCCAATGCATTCCTATGAGAGGGCAGCCTCACAGCAGTGAGAACCCAAAATGGCTGTTTGTCACTACCAGGACATGTCACGCACTTAAGGTACATCTCCTACCTTTTACCTACAATGCACCCTGCCCATAGGGCTAGCTAGGGCCTACCTTAGGGGTGACTGACATGCAGTAAAAGGGGGGTCACAGACGTGGCACACACTCTTGGTGCCACATCACAGCGGCAGTAACACTGCGCGCACAGGCCCTGCAATGGCAGAGGCCTGAGACTGGTTTTGAAAGGCTACTTTGGTGGGTGGCGCAAGCAGCGCTGCAAGCCCACCAGTAGCATTTAATTTACTGGCCCGGGTATATTAGATACCACTTTACTGGGGACTGATAGGTAAATTAAATACGCCAAACAGGTGTAGACCAATCTTACCATGTTTACCACAGAGAGCACACGCACTTTACACTGGACAGCAGTGCTAAAGTGCCCAGAGTCCTAAAACCACCAACACCAGGTCAGAAAAAATACTAGGAGGAAGGCAAAAAGTTCAGGGATGACCCTGCAAAAAGGGCCAAGTCCAACACAACCCCCTTCCAGCCAAAAGCCAGGGTAGACCAATTATTACCTTGATGGGCTTCCCTGCTTGGGGCGATAGAACACGGACGCGGGCCCGCAACTGCAGGGGCACACTCCAGTTCTACGCCAATCTGAACCCATGTGGTTCCCTCTGTCAAAGCTCCCAGGACCAACTAAGTTACCCCACTGGTACTCCCTAGTTGTCCGCGGCCAGGACCAGGCCCTAGGCCATGCAGATGTCTCTGGTCCTTGCCATCTCACAGAGTGGGGGGCAGTAACCCCATAGTATCCATTCTCCACTCTTCCCCTCATCAGTGCAGTTCTAAACTGCCACTGATCCTCCAACCAAGGGTCCGCACCCTCAGGCTGACCAGAGGTCTCGGGCGAGGCTCTCCTCCCCTTACCTCTCCTTCTGGGGTCCCACACTCTCCTCCCAGGAGAAGCACCCTCAGAACACAACTCTCCCACCAGTTCAGGACCTCTCTCCTGCAACTGGTCTCCCAACCTAGGATCTAAACCCTCAGGTTGCACCGGGGTCAGAGGCGAGGACTCCCTCCCTCTGCACCCCCTTCCAGAGTTCTGCACCTTCCCACCTGGAGTGGTACCCCTAGAAGACAAACCAGTCGGGACACTGCTTACAGATGTCCTTCCCTCCAGGTCAGGCAGAACCTGGACCTGGCCTCCCAACCCAGGGACTAAACCCTGCGGCTGAGCACCCGCCTGGCACACCAGGACTTCCTGGGGAGCACGCATGCCCCCCCCAGGGTAACACATGACTCATGTGTTGTGTGACAGTCTGCATGGCGCAGATCTCCCGACCCCTGCCCATCTGACAGTGCGCGAAGATCCCCAGGACAGAAGTGGTGTCACCATGGTCACTCCTAGGAGGCTCAGCCCTTCTGGCTGGCCCCTGACCCACTGGTTCTTCCACTGGGGAACGCATCCCCTCTCACCCCTTCATCTGGACTTCTGCACCCTCCACTTAGGAGTGGCACTGCCAGGCACCAGAATTGATGGAGGTCTGCTTACAGACACTTCAAGTTCCTCTGACAATAGGAGATCCCCTCAACGCATGGCCTACAAGTACAGCCTAGGCTCCCTACCTGGTGTTCCCCGAAGGAACCCTCCAGGCCCTGAGACTGGGTTTCAGGCACCTTGGGACGCATCCCATTCTCACTCCTTCTCCGCAGAGACAGGACGTGAGTCCCTACACCCCTCCCACTACACCTGGACCTATCTGGGCTACTAAGAACCTTTCCCACCACCCTGGGCTGGGAAATACCTGAGCCACTCCTCTTAGGGTCACTCCCCAATGCCTCTTCAGACCCTCTGGCAACCACCCAGAGGTCTGCCTGTGCAAGCTCCCTGGGATAAGAGAACCACACTCCAACAGGTGTTGGCGTAACCCCGGAAAACAATTACTGAACATGTGCTCTCTGACAACCAGATTGAACAGCCCTGCAAAATCATTTGCCGTGCTACCCTTCACTCAATCTTCCAGTGCATCACAACATTCATCCACAAACTCCCCCCAAGACTGGTGAGACAGTTTTCTACTGCCCCTGAACCTCAACCTGTACCCCTCTTCCTGGGAACCAGGCACCATACTCTGGGATCTGGGAGTGGGACTTCCTGCACTGGACGCCATATTGCTGCCACCACTGGACCCCACCCTCACTGGTGAATCCAGACAACTAAAACTGTACTCAGGGGACGTACTCCCAAGAGCTAGTTTCTCCCTGGCGAAGGCCCTCTCTGCCTCCGCCATCCTCTCCTGCGCTAAGACCCTCTCAGTCTCTAGCTTTTTCTCCTCCACACCCAGCTGCGCTAGCTCCAACCTGAGCCTTTCCAACGCCAGCTGATGCTCCCTTTCCTCCCTCCTATCCACCCACTCCTCTGGGGACAGGGAAAGGGATGGGGCAGTGCCCCCGGCACTGGAACCAGCAAGGGACTCCCTATCTATGGGGTCCTCACTACCTACTGGCGTCCCTGCCCTGTAATTTTCTCCCTCCTGCTCAAACTCTCCAGGGCCACTGCCCTCTGGGGGAGCTGGTTGGGGACCCTCCCTCTCAGAGACCTCACTGATCTCGGGGTCCTCCCTCCCAGACTCCTCCCTCACCCGGTTTTGGGATGTCCAACAGGCCAACAAGGCCTCCTGTAGTTCCTCCTTCCTGGCAGACTTATGCACCTGACACCCAAGATCCTGACAGAACCTCTTTAAGTCCTTCACAGTATATTTACGCAACATCCTTACATTAAATGCACTTTCTGTCACAATAACTGTTGGATCACCGAGGTGAGACATGACTGACACTTTAGGGGTGTCACCAAAATTTAGAAGAGCAGAAAACACAATTCAAAAATGACACTTTTAAGGAGAAAAATAATCAGGAGAAATAATCCCCAAACCTGTGATTATCTAAATGCAGAGTTTGTAGTGCAACCAGTTGTCGCTGTGGTACTGCGCAAACGCAAGTCCTATCCTCACCGCTGACAACCAATGTTAGAAATGGGATTTCTGGTTGGCTAGGGCTTGCACCTAAGCCAGGCAGAAACCACCACTCTGGTCAAGGCAAGGGAGTTACACGCTGAAGATAACACCTGCTCACCCCTTGGTAGCTTGGCACGAGCAGTCAGGCTTATCCCAGAGGCATTGTGTGAAGCGTTTGCGCAACACACACACAACAGCAGCGACACACTAGGCACACTACAAAAGAAACTCCTCACAAGGTTATATCAAAAATAGCCTTTGTATTATCCAAAACACATTGGAATCCTAATCACACATATACACTGTGCCAACTGGCACCAGGTAGTAATTCACAGGCGATTATATACATGACCGGGCCAATAGGGCCACGGTCAGAACCATCAGAAAGCAGAAGTAATGACACAACCAGTAACTACTGGTAAAATAATGAACTCCGCATTATCACAAGCAACATAAACGCATTATGTCTGCATCACATTGGGCATCAACACATTATGCATAAATCACATTTAGGCATAAACATCATAGCATGACATTTGCATTAGGCATCACATTAGGCATACATCCTAAAGCCCAGCAGTGCACCCCAGTAACACTAGGGAGGTGCACACATCTCCTGGGGGCCTTACGCCACACCAGGACACCAAATGACCCCAGGCCAACTGGCCTTCTCTGGGGCCAAAATGCCCTTGTCCCAAAAGTCAGGGCTCTAACTGGGGCCTTTCAACTGGCCCTCCGGCTGCCTTGGCAGCAAAAACAATGTGCAGGATGCACTGGGGCGCGGGGTGCGTCTCACCCCTCCTCCTCAAGAAACAAAAGAAATGCCCCGTCGTTGCAGCTGCCCGCGCTCTCGCGGTGCAGCTGAGACAAATCAGCCTTGCACTGGCACTACCAGTGCCTAGGGAGCCCTTTTCAATGGGGCCCTTCCGGTGCCGCTCTCGGCACCACAATGCGGCCAAAAACGAAATTAGCACTGGCACTAACAGTGCCTGAGGAGCCCCGTTCACCGGGCTCCTCCGGGGACGATCGCTCGGCCCCCTCTGGGACTTGTTGTGGCTGCGATCTCAGTCCCACTCCGGGACTCCCAAAACCAGCAATAATCACTGTAGCTTCAGCCCCACTCACCGGGGCGTCTCAGGACTCTTCCTGGATCCGCGGGACTTCGGCCGGGAGACCACGAGGCTCCGCTTCTTCAGATACCGGCCTCTCGCTCCCTGGGCAGCAGCCGGGGCTCTCCCTTTCCTCACGGGAGCCCCATTCAGGCCGGCGCAGACTTCAGGTCCGAAGCTCTGCCCAACGTCAGACAACCACTGCCTGGCTTCCTCTTCCACTGCCGGTCACCATGGAACACTCAGGGCTCTCCCTCTCCTCACGCGAGCCCTGCTGAGTCATGCGCAGACTTCCGGTCTTTGCGCCTCCTTCTCTGGGCCCCGCCTACAACCAGGCAGCTTGCCTGGCTTCTGGGTCGCCGCTTGTGGTGCGGCGGCCTCCCAGCGCCAGAATGCGGGGTGGGCTCCCACTCCATTGCAGAAGCACCCAAAAGGCGGGGTAGGCTCCCGCTTCCTTTCAGAAGCCCCCAAAATGCGGGGTAGGCTCCCGCTTCACCATAAGGCGGGGTGGGGGAATCCCCACGCCGTTATTCCCTCTGGATGCTCCGGCAGCCCAGCGCTGCAGAGCACACACGCTCCTCTCGTCCTGGAGCAGCAGGCAAGAGGTGCAGCGCTCACGAGGCGCTAGAATCAGAGTCCAGGGGCAAAGGCTGGGCCCAGGCAGGCCAGCTCACACGGCCCTCCAGCAGAGGGGCAGTCCCGCGTGGCAGTTCCTCCTGGGGCCCAGCAGGCACAAGTAGCACCCAAACAGCACACCAACATGGGGTCACAGCCCCACTATTTATATTTCATTTCTCTTTGTTCTGCCCTGGCACAGGGCTTGGGGAACCAGTCTCAACTGGTTCTGGGGGGTACTGGAGCACTTTGTGTACAGTGCTTCTATTCCCCTTTGTCATGTGGGGGCTCGGTCATCAGACACACCATAGGGGGGCGGAGCCAGCATTCACCCAGGCAGGCACAGACCTATTCAGGGTCAGGGGACTACTCCTCCCACTACTCCAAATGCAGATCTCCTATTCAGCCTAGCGCTGACTCACCCTGCCCTCCCTGGAGCCACACCTCAACAGCCCCTGTCACTCCAGAGCCAGACATGCAATACACATCAGGCTGGCAGCGACACATGGCACAAAGAAATGCCGACTTCTAAAAGTGGCATTTCTAAAATAGTGATAATAAATCTGCGCACACCATTACGCAGCATTCATAATTACTATTCCAAACATACCAAACTTGACCACGCTGCCCCTCTCATATCAGGAATTACCACTGAAACACTTATCAGGGAATCCCCAATGCATTCCTATGAGAGTGCAGCCTCACAGCAGTGAGAACCCAAAATGGCTGTTTGTCACTACCAGGACATGTCACGCACTTAAGGTACATGTCCTACCTTTTACCTACAATGCACCCTGCCCATAGGGCTAGCTAGGGCCTTCCTTAGGGGTGACTGACATGCAGTAAAAGGGGGGTCACAGACGTGGCACACACTCTTGGTGCCACGTCACAGCGGCAGTAACACTGCGCGCACAGGCCCTGCAATGGCAGAGGCCTGAGACTGGTTTTGAAAGGCTACTTTGGTGGGTGGCGCAAGCAGCGCTGCAAGCCCACCAGTAGCATTTAATTTACTGGCCCGGGTATATTAGATACCACTTTACTGGGGACTGATAGGTAAATTAAATACGCCAAACAGGTGTAGACCAATCTTACCATGTTTACCACAGAGAGCACACGCACTTTACACTGGACAGCAGTGCTAAAGTGCCCAGAGTCCTAAAACCACCAACACCAGGTCAGAAAAAATACTAGGAGGAAGGCAAAAGTTCAGGGATGACCCTGCAAAAAGGGCCAAGTCCAACACAACCCCCTTCCAGCCAAAAGCCAGGGTAGACCAATTATTACCTTGATGGGCTTCCCTGCTTGGGGCGATAGAACACGGACACGGGCCCGCAACTGCAGGGGCACACTCCAGTTCTACGCCAATCTGAACCCATGTGGTTCCCTCTGTCAAAGCTCCCAGGACCAACTAAGTTACCCCACTGGTACTCCCTAGTTGTCCGCAGCCAGGACCAGGCCCTAGGCCATCCAGATGTCTCTGGTCCTTGCCATCTCACAGAGTGGGGGGCAGTAACCCCATAGTATCCATTCTCCACTCTTCCCCTCATCAGTGCAGTTCTAAACTGCCACTGATCCTCCAACCAAGGGTCCGCACCCTCAGGCTGACCAGAGGTCTCGGGCGAGGCTCTCCTCCCCTTACCTCTCCTTCTGGGGTCCCACACTCTCCTCCCAGGAGAAGCACCCTCAGAACACAACTCTCCCACCAGTTCAGGACCTCTCTCCTGCAACTGGTCTCCCAACCTAGGATCTAAACCCTCAGGTTGCACCGGGGTCAGAGGCGAGGACTCCCTCCCTCTGCACCCCTTCCAGAGTTCTGCACCTTCCCACCTGGAGTGGTACCCCTAGAAGACAAACCAGTCGGGACACTGCTTACAGATGTCCTTCCCTCCAGGTCAGGCAGAACCTGGACCTGGCCTCCCAACCCAGGGACTAAACCCTGCGGCTGAGCACCCGCCTGGCACACCAGGACTTCCTGGGGAGCACGCATGCCCCCCCCTAGGGTAACACATGACTCATGTGTTGTGTGACAGTCTGCATGGCGCAGATCTCCCGACCCCTGCCCATCTGACAGTGCGCGAAGATCCCCCAGGACAGAAGTGGTGTCACCATGGTCACTCCTAGGAGGCTCAGCCCTTCTGGCTGGCCCCTGACCCACTGGTTCTTCCACTGGGGAACGCATCCCCCTCTCACCCCTTCATCTGGACTTCTGCACCCTCCACTTAGGAGTGGCACTGCCAGGCACCAGAATTGATGGAGGTCTGCTTACAGACACTTCAAGTTCCTCTGACAATAGGAGATCCCCCTCAACGCATAGCCTACAAGTACAGCCTAGGCTCCCTACCTGGTGTTCCCCGAAGGAACCCTCCAGGCCCTGAGACTGGGTTTCAGGCACCTTGGGACGCATCCCATTCTCACTCCTTCTCCGCAGAGACAGGACGTGAGTCCCTACACCCCTCCCACTACACCGGGACCTATCTGGGCTACTAAGAACCTTTCCCACCACCCTGGGCTGGGAAATACCTGAGCCACTCCTCTTAGGGTCACTCCCCAATGCCTCTTCAGACCCTCTGGCAACCACCCAGAGGTCTGCCTGTGCAAGCTCCCTGGGATAAGAGAACCACACTCCAACAGGTGTTGGCGTAACCCCGGAAAACAATTACTGAACATGTGCTCTCTGACAACCAGATTGAACAGCCCTTCAAAATCATTTGCCGTGCTACCCTTCACTCAATCTTCCAGTGCATCACAACATTCATCCACAAACTCCCCCCAAGACTGGTGAGACAGTTTTCTACTGCCCCTGAACCTCAACCTGTACCCCTCTTCCTGGGAACCAGGCACCATACTCTGGGATCTGGGAGTGGGACTTCCTGCACTGGACGCCATATTGCTGCCACCACTGGACCCCACCCTCACTGGTGAATCCAGACAACTAAAACTGTACTCAGGGGACGTACTCCCAAGAGCTAGTTTCTCCCTGGCGAAGGCCCTCTCTGCCTCCGCCATCCTCTCCTGCGCTAAGACCCTCTCAGTCTCTAGCTTTTTCTCCTCCACACCCAGCTGCGCTAGCTCCAACCTGAGCCTTTCCAACGCCAGCTGATGCTCCCTTTCCTCCCTCCTATCCACCCACTCCTCTGGGGACAGGGAAAGGGATGGGGCAGTGCCCCCGGCACTGGAACCAGCAAGGGACTCCCTATCTATGGGGTCCTCACTACCTACTGGCGTCCCCGCCCTGTAATTTTCTCCCTCCTGCTCAAACTCTCCAGGGCCACTGCCCTCTGGGGAGCTGGTTGGGGACCCTCCCTCTCAGAGACCTCACTGATCTCGGGGTCCTCCCTCCCAGACTCCTCCCTCACCCGGTTTTGGGATGTCCAACAGGCCAACAAGGCCTCCTGTAGTTCCTCCTTCCTGGCAGACTTATGCACCTGACACCCAAGATCCTGACAGAACCTCTTTAAGTCCTTCACAGTATATTTACGCAACATCCTTACATTAAATGCACTTTCTGTCACAATAACTGTTGGATCACCGAGGTGAGACATGACTGACACTTTAGGGGTGTCACCAAAATTTAGAAGAGCAGAAAACACAATTCAAAAATGACACTTTTAAGGAGAAAAAATAATCAGGAGAAATAATCCCCAAACCTGTGATTATCTAAATGCAGAGTTTGTAGTGCAACCAGTTGTCGCTGTGGTACTGCGCAAACGCAAGTCCTATCCTCACCGCTGACAACCAATGTTAGAAATGGGATTTCTGGTTGGCTAGGGCTTGCACCTAAGCCAGGCAGAAACCACCACTCTAGTCAAGGCAAGGGAGTTACACGCTGAAGATAACACCTGCTCACCCCCTTGGTAGCTTGGCACGAGCAGTCAGGCTTATCCCAGAGGCATTGTGTGAAGCGTTTGCGCAACACACACACAACAGCAGCGACACACTAGGCACACTACAAAAGAAACTCCTCACAAGGTTATATCAAAAATAGCCTTTGTATTATCCAAAACACATTGGAATCCTAATCACACATATACACTGTGCCAACTGGCACCAGGTAGTAATTCACAGGCGATTATATACATGACCGGGCCAATAGGGCCACGGTCAGAACCATCAGAAAGCAGAAGTAATGACACAACCAGTAACTACTGGTAAAATAATGAACTCCGCATTATCACAAGCAACATAAACGCATTATGTCTGCATCACATTGGGCATCAACACATTATGCATAAATCACATTTAGGCATAAACATCATAGCATGACATTTGCATTAGGCATCACATTAGGCATACATCCTAAAGCCCAGCAGTGCACCCCAGTAACACTAGGGAGGTGCACACATCTCCTGGGGGCCTTACGCCACACCAGGACACCAAATGACCCCAGGCCAACTGGCCTTCTCTGGGGCCAAAATGCCCTTGTCCCAAAAGTCAGGGCTCTAACTGGGGCCTTTCAACTGGCCCTCCGGCTGCCTTGGCAGCAAAAACAATGTGCAGGATGCACTGGGGCGCGGGGGTGCGTCTCACCCCCTCCTCCTCAAGAAACAAAAGAAATGCCCCGTTGTTGCAGCTGCCCGCGCTCTCGCGGTGCAGCTGAGACAAATCAGCCTTGCACTGGCACTACCAGTGCCTAGGGAGCCCTTTTCAATGGGGCCCTTCCGGTGCCGCTCTCGGCACCACAATGCGGCCAAAAACGAAATTAGCACTGGCACTAACAGTGCCTGAGGAGCCCCGTTCACCGGGCTCCTCCGGGGACGATCGCTCGGCCCCCTCTGGGACTTGTTGTGGCTGCGATCTCAGTCCCACTCCGGGACTCCCAAAACCAGCAATAATCACTGTAGCTTCAGCCCCACTCACCGGGGCGTCTCAGGACTCTTCCTGGATCCGCGGGACTTCGGCCGGGAGCCCACGAGGCTCCGCTTCTTCAGATACCGGCCTCTCGCTCCCTGGGCAGCAGCCGGGGCTCTCCCTTTCCTCACGGGAGCCCCATTCAGGCCGGCGCAGACTTCAGGTCCGAAGCTCTGCCCAACGTCAGACAACCACTGCCTGGCTTCCTCTTCCACTGCCGGTCACCATGGAACACTCGGGGCTCTCCCTCTCCTCACGGGAGCCCTGCTGAGTCATGCGCAGACTTCCGGTCTTTGCGCCTCCTTCGCTGGGCCCCGCCTACAACCAGGCAGCTTGCCTGGCTTCTGGGTCGCCGCTTGTGGTGCGGCGGCCTCCCAGCGCCAGAATGCGGGGTGGGCTCCCACTCCGTTGCAGAAGCACCCAAAAGGCGGGGTAGGCTCCCGCTTCCTTTCAGAAGCCCCCAAAATGCGGGGTAGGCTCCCGCTTCACCATAAGGCGGGGTGGGGGAATCCCCACGCCGTTATTCCCTCTGGATGCTCCGGCAGCCCAGCGCTGCAGAGCACACACGCTCCTCTCGTCCTGGAGCAGCAGGCAAGAGGTGCAGCGCTCACGAGGCGCTAGAATCAGAGTCCAAGGGCAAAGGCTGGGCCCAGGCAGGCCAGCTCACACGGCCCTCCAGCAGAGGGGCAGTCCCGCGTGGCAGTTCCTCCTGGGGCCCAACAGGGAGAAGTAGCACCCAAACAGCACACCAACATGGGGTCACAGCCCCACTATTTATATTTCATTTCTCTTTGTTCTGCCCTGGCACAGGGCTTGGGGAACCAGTCTCAACTGGTTCTGGGGGGTACTGGAGCACTTTGTGTACAGTGCTTCTATTCCCCTTTGTCATGTGGGGGCTCGGTCATCAGACACACCACAGGGGGGCGGAGCCAGCATTCACCCAGGCAGGCACAGACCTATTCAGGGTCAGGGGACTACTCCTCCCACTACTCCAAATGCAGATCTCCTATTCAGCCTAGCGCTGACTCACCCTGCCCTCCCTGGAGCCACACCTCAACAGCCCCTGTCACTGCAGAGCCAGACATGCAATACACATCAGGCAGGCAGCGACACATGGCACACAAAAATGCCGACTTCTAAAAGTGGCATTTCTAAAATAGTGATAATAAATCTGCGCACACCATTACGCAGCATTCATAATTACTATTCCAAACATACCAAACTTGACCACGCTGCCCCTCTCATATCAGGAATTACCACTGAAACACTTATCAGGGAATCCCCAATGCATTCACCCAGGCAGGCACAGACCTATTCAGGGTCAGGGGACTACTCCTCCCACTACTCCAAATGCAGATCTCCTATTCAGCCTAGCGCTGACTCACCCTGCCCTCCCTGGAGCCACACCTCAACAGCCCCTGTCACTCCAGAGCCAGACGTGCAATACACATCAGGCTGGCAGCGACACATGGCACAAAGAAATGCCGACTTCTAAAAGTGGCATTTCTAAAATAGTGATAATAAATCTGCGCACACCATTACGCAGCATTCATAATTACTATTCCAAACATACCAAACTTGACCACGCTGCCCCTCTCATATCAGGAATTACCACTGAAACACTTATCAGGAATCCCCAATGCATTCCTATGAGAGTGCAGCCTCACAGCAGTGAGAACCCAAAATGGCTGTTTGTCACTACCAGGACATGTCACGCACTTAAGGTACATGTCCTACCTTTTACCTACAATGCACCCTGCCCATAGGGCTAGCTAGGGCCTACCTTAGGGGTGACTGACATGCAGTAAAAGGGGGGTCACAGACGTGCCACACACTTTTGGTGCCACGTCACAGCGGAAGTAACACTGCGCGCACAGGCCCTGCAATGGCAGAGGCCTGAGACAGGTTTTGAAAAGCTACTATGATGGGTGGCGCAAGCAGCGCTGCAAGCCCACCAGTAGCATTTAATTTACTGGCCCCGGGTATGTTAGATACCACTTTACTGGGGACTGATAGGTAAATTAAATACGCCAAACAGGTGTAGACCAATCTTACCATGTTTACCACAGAGAGCACACGCACTTTACACTGGTCAGCAGTGCTAAAGTGCCCAGAGTCCAAAAACCACCAACACCAGGTCAGAAAAAAGACTAGGAGGAAGGCAAAAAGTTCAGGGATGACCCTGCAAAAAGGGCCAAGTCCAACAGGGAGGCATCGCAGGAATACGCACTTTTTATCATGTATTTTATGTACTTGTATATATTCATGATTTCTACAAGATGGTTTAACTCTACCATCCCTTTACTTTTGTAGTACTGCTAATCATATATCTCTGCTACTGTCTAATGGTTGTTGCAGCTCATCTATTCTACACTAGAATAACAACTGTTCAATAAATACTTATTGAAAATGCCCAGACTGTTTATTCTTTGTATCTCTTTGAGAGAAACTAAGTAAGCACGAGTGACTGAGCGAAAGGTAGTATATTGTTTCCACGATTTTGAGGGATCAGGTTTGTCATGTTCTGAGGTTGCCAGAATCTATTCTCTCCTTGGTAAGAGGAGATTATAGTGGCACTGTGAGCTAGCTAATACAGATAGGCTAACGTATCTGGTGGGGGTGCACGGAATCAGTCCGCCACCAATCCCACAGTTTATGTTATCCAAATGCACAGATCCTGTATAGGTCATATAGGAACTACATGACATGGCGCCGCCAACATTGGTTGGGTACTTATTTAACAGTAGAATCTGAGTAGTTCAGTCGTACTATTCTCATAGACCCCTACTCACAAAACACCAGAGACGTCTGGAGTGGGTGGGCACAAACTCCGCCACAGCTGAGTAGGCTAAAAAATCCTATTTATTGGCTGTTGGTTAATCAAGCTTGAAGGACACAGTGTTCCTAAAATTGTGCATAACACCTTATCTTGGTTGCCTTGAAAAACTATTTTCAGTGTTCTAAGAGCAATGACTAACCAGGATTTAGACCTACTGCAACATGCATTCCCCCTCACAGACGAGGAGGAAGATGCAGACGCAATCCACATTGCACCAAATTTTAGAAATACAGTCACCCTGAAACTGCTAGAGCATGGTTTAACACCTAGGGGGGGCATAGTAGTATTCATGATTGAGGCACACGAATCAAACAGAACAGAAGTATTTTATTCGTGGGTTACATTCCCAGCAGCAAACGCAAGAACAAAAACATTTCACTCCTACACGGAAGGAGATGCACCAGCGGAATATTGTCAGTTTGAAGACTTAGAGGGTCCGCTCACGTACCAGGAACACTTATACTGGTTTAAAGGCGCCCTACCCCATATAAGAAGAAGAGTGAGACTCGGCCCGCTCGGAAGAGAAGGGGCAACATGGCCAATATTAGCAGCCTACACACCACATCCTGACATTGAAACAATGCCAGTAGGAGGCTTACTCATACAACACAAAGACTTAATAAAAATATACAGTAACTTGACGCAATTCGTCATGAGGACACTTACAGTCCAACCAGCAATAGTTGCAACAAATGGAACTCAAATTCAGGGTACAGCAACTAAAATTACACCACAAACATTACACGCGGTAATGGGTAAAATGCCCACAAAACGTGAACAAATGCCATTCTGGGTAGCTCAGAAAATAACACAGCTAGAGGCAGTATTCCCGAATACTACCCCGTATGAAAAACACAGAATGCTAACAATCTGCTTGCCCATGGGGATAACTCCACAAGTAAAGGACTGTACCACTTGGGGTACAGTCTTTGCTGCCATTTATACCAGGACTCATGGTATTCCATCATTAGCAGTGATACCAGATGTATTGAGACAAATACAAAACGAGTATGGAGCAGAGCCTGCTCTAAACTTAGGGATGAAGTTACTAGGTAACCATGCCCAGGTATCAGCCATAATACTAGCTAATATTAAAGGGGAAGCAGCATCAGTGGCTATCTGCCAAAGCCTAAGGGAGTTCAGTCCTTTAGAACAGGATCACGAACTACCAAAAATAATTGAAACTGCATATGCAGAATTAGGCAGAGACAGTTTGGGTGGGAAAGCTTTAAAACCACAACTGATGGGCAGTCCTGAAAAGGACACTTCTAAGCAGACACCTGCTTCAACAAAGAAGAAGTGGGACAATAAAAAACAACAAAACTTTAAAGGAAACAGATCTCAATCCCGAGGTAGATCTCCGCCACAGGAGCCCTCCGAAAAGAGGTATAACCTAAGGAATAGGGATGATATTAGGAAACCTGACAGGTATCAGGATACTGAATCACGTTCCTCTCGTTCCTTTCAGGGTTCATCGAAAAACTCCGAGAGGGAAGGACGGTCAGACAGACAAGAAGAGCATACAAAGTCCAGAGACAAGCAGCACGCTCAAGATTACACTTCTAAAAAAGAAGATAATCCAAAGCAAAAGCCACAGTTCAAAAAGAAGAAGGTTGCAGGTCTAAAGATCAGACATGCCCAGAATTCTGAGGACTCGACTACTGAACGGGGAATGGGCTCTGACGATGCTAGACAGTGCGGCAGAAATAACAATAGCTCGCCAGAACCTGATGGAATTTCTGGGGATAGCGGACTTGAATGATTATATCACGATAGAAACACCCGATACTAGGGTAAGTGTCCCACATAAAGTATATGAAATAACGCTCCAAATGGAGGGGAACAAATGTAGAACAGTGAGAGGTCTCTTTTGGGAGAGCCTGACGTTTAGCTATGATATTTTATTAGCTGAACAAGATTGGACACCAGCATTCGTCATGGACTGCTCTAAAGAAGAAACAGTAATTCTTCCGGCATTCTCAGACCATATTCCCAGGCACTTACAACAAACTTATGCGCAGGAGTGGGCGGTAGCCCAGGCTCCGGCATTATACAAAAACCTTGTTGGATGGGATGAGGATTCAACCCACCACATAATTTCTTTAAAAACTACACCAACTGCACAGAGGCAGTATCCTATAAAGCAAGAAGCTAAAAAACAGGTCAGGGAGATCTTAGATCAACTTGAATACCAAGGGGTGATCGAAAATTGCACCTCATCAATGAATAATCCTTTGTTTCCGGTTATGAAACCCGACAATTCATATTGTCTAGTTTTAGATTATAGACATTTAAACACTTGCACTAAGACATTTGCAGTCCAAAATGCACACAGTGCCGCATTAATGAATAACATTGTGCGGAAAAAATATAAAACAACACTTGATATCTCAAATGGATTTTTCTGCCAAAATATAGCGCCTGAAAGCAGGTATCTAACAGCATTCTCAGCGCTAGGATCACAGCGTCAATTTTTTCGACTCCCCCAAGGGTATAAGAACAGCCTGGGGTTGTTTTCGGCTAGAGTAACTGAGTTACTTCAAAATTTGGATGAAGAGGCATTGTCCTATGTGGATGATATTTATCTAAGGGACGATGACCTAGAGGAGCACTTGAACAGAGTGAATACCATAATTCTGGGATTTGCATCTGAGGGCTACAAATTCAACTTTAAAAAATCAAAAATTGCCCATCTCAGTGTCCTGTTTTTAGGATATGAGCTTTCAAGTGATGGGAAAAGCCTGGCAGCCAATTTTTTTGAAAAACGCATGCTGCTCCAACCTCCAAAATCATTAAAAAATTTACAATCAATCCTGGGATTCCTAAATTTTGGTCGAACTTACATTTTGGATTACGCAGAAAGAGTAAAACCTTTCTACGATTTAATAAAACCTGATTTTTCAGTAAAACAATGGACACAGGAACACACCGATACACTTCGGGCCAGATGTACAACCAAGAAAATTGCGCATCGCAAATTGCGACCCTTTTGCGAGTCGCAATTTGCAATGCACAATTTCCGATGTACAACAGTGTATTTCCCACTGTTTGTGATTCCTAATGGGGTCGCAAATTGCGAGGCTCATTAAATTTGCCAGCCCATTGGGAAAGACAGCCCTCCCAGGGATGGTGGCCTGCTGGGCTCAGCAGACCACCATGTCTGGCACTGCTTTTTAATAAAGCAGCTTCTTTTTTTTTTAAATGCAGCCCGTTTTCCTTAAAGGAAAACGGGATGCATTTAAAAAGAAAAATGTAACTTTTCAGTTTCATTTTTAAGTGCAGGCAGTGGTCTCTGGGACCACTGCCTGCTCTTAAAAAATATTTTCCAACATACTCACAAAGGGGAAGGGGTCCCCTGGGGACCCCTTCCCCTTTGCGAGTGGTTTACCACCTACTTGAAGTAGGTGGTAAACTGCGAGTGTTTTGCCGCCGCAAATGCGGTTGCAAAACACTAGTACATAGCATGTTGACTCGCTATTAGGAAGGGACGCCCTTCCTAATAGCGAGAGTCGCAAATGCTATTTTGCGAGTCAGGGACTCGCAAAATAGCATTTGTACATGCTATTACCTTTGCGGCCGCAAACGGGAGAACCTCCCGTTTGCGGCCGCAAAAAGGGTCGTACATCTGGCCCTGTGTTCCTTACAAGCTGACATGATAGCTTCCAAACATTTACAGACACGCGTAAACGTACGCAACCTGGTGATCCGTATAGTTGCGGGTCAATCTGGGTACACCTATCTAACATATAATGAAGGTGAAACAGTACCAATTGCATACAAATCACATTTGTACACAAATGCAGAGATGCGCTTTGCATCTACAGAAAAGATTCTAACAACAGTACAGACTGCTGTAGTGAGAGAAAGAGCACTGGCTCAGGGGAAACGAATAATAGTAGTGACTCCTGTTCCAGCCTTAGAGGCTGCGACAAAGGCAAGCGTTCCTAACGCTAAAGCCTTACATCCGAGATGGATACAATGGGCTAATTCTCTCACTGCAACAGATGTAGAAAACAGGTACGACCCAAATTTAAAGATAAAAGCATTTCTGCAATACGAACAAGAATATCCTCTACCAAACGAAATAATGCCTCTAGATCAGAATGAATATATTATTTACACTGACGGATCTGCTCAACCGGCAATAGGAAGTAAGCAACAATATAGCGCAGCATGCGCAAACGTTAAAGGTCGCATGCGGGATGGAAAATTCCACCCTAGTTGCACAAAAACGCAATCTCTAGGAGACTGCACAGCATAGCTGGCAGAGCTAAAAGCCTTGATACTGGCACTGGTGAATACGGATCGAGAATTCCCCACACTAATTGTGTGCGATTCCTTTTACTGTGTACAGCCATATAATGAATATTTGCAACACTGGGTTCAAAACGTGTTCAAAGACGCAAAAGGTGGCACAATTAAGCATAAAATGCTATGGGAACAGGTAGTGGAGTTGAAAACCGAACTACCAAGAGCTCACGTGATACATACACTGAGTCATCAGCGTGATGGCGTTCACGTTGAAGGGAATTCATTGGCTGATGAAACCGCAAAGGGGGCTGTACGCACGGCTTCCGTAGCTGCAATCACTCGTTCTAAAACGAGAATAGACGGTGAGATTATGGTAGCTATCAATGCTTGTCGCAAAAACAGTGGAGCAGTGCCAAAAAGGTTTCCACTCAAGTACTCCTACAAGTTAGATGCCAATAACATTCCATTTGCTCAGATTCCTGGAGTGGGGGAGAGAGTAATTCCAAACATGGATCGTAGGTTAGGTTTAATTCTAGCAGCACACGAAGGGATAGGTTCTACACATGCAGGAGTTACGGCGACTGTTTCTTTATTGAAACAACGCTATTGGTGTCCTGGGCTAACAAAGCAGACTTAAGTCTATGTCTTGAAATGCGACATCTGCCAGCAGATGAAAGGTTCCACCGTAACACGTCCAGCACAGACACCATTATTGATATCTGACAAACCACTAGCGTGTGTTTACTTGGACCACTGTGGCCCCTTACAAAGAGATGGGGCTTACAGCACCAAGATGGCCTACAGGTGAGGAGCTCCGGCCGGGAGCTCCCGGCTAGGGTTTGCCTTTTTGGCTTTAATCCCCGGAAATCTACCCCCTCCACGGACCCTTTTTACTTACCTGGGGTCATGTTGGTCTGCGGTCATTGCCTCGCTAATCTCCTCCATGTGGTTCCTAGTCCTCCCGAGGAATCATGATCGGTGTTCTTCCTGCGGAGCCCGAGCAGCATGGCTGATGCCCGGTGGAGCTGCTGCAACAGCTATAGAGGAGATGGGCTCCGGTTCACCTCAGCCGTCACCTACCCAGCTGGACATCGGACATAGCTCTCCATGTCCCTCCGCTGGTTCTTCTTCCTTCCCTCGCCGCCCGGACTCTGAGGGTCTGCAAGTTGCTGATCCTCTACGCAGCCAACAATGCCCGACTCAGCTGGCCTGGTGGCCCCTTCGATTGACGCCTGCCTTTCCGGACCTTTTTCTGTACTGCGGTTGCCTGACATCCTGTGCCGCCTCTCCGGGGCTGTAGCTGAGACGTGATCGGTCGTGCCACCCTGACAGAATAACCTACAGAGTGCCGTGACACCGATGCCCTTTTTACCGAGCCTGTCCTTCCCTTTCTGTGTTTTGGCACCCTCCTCACCCCGCCGCTGCCTTCCCTTCCGGGGCTACCGCCTGGGTGCCTGGGCTGACTTCTCCCCGAACTATTGATGACCCACGAGGGATCGACGCCATCCAGCCCTTCCGCCCTACAGAGCTTGTGACTGCCCTCCCCCATTCTGCCCTGCTCTTGGATATACGGAGAAGAATGCAGCATAAATGCAATGACGCTGCTGCCCTGTTCAACCGAGCACGTTTTCCTTCCTCTGCGTCTCTCTTTTTGAGCGCGTCCTCCTGACCCCTCAGCCGCCCCCCTCTCCCTGGGCTGCAGCCTGGGCACCTGAGCGGACATCTCCTACCATCACAGCTTATTTAACAGTAATAATGTTGAACATGTTGCCCGATTGCTCGCCCGTGACGAACTGAGCTTGACCGGCTTTGCCAACCTTTCCCCCGCCTGTTCTTGTGGCGACATGGGGTCGTTTCCCTTGGTGACTTCTCCGAACTGATGTTTGCCCATCTGCAACTCCGCCATTTTACTGTGATATTCCTGGGTATTTAATCATATCCTACATCATGGCAGCCTCAAGGGTTTTTCTGGCTCCGATGGTTTTTCTGTTTGATGCATGCCCCTTGACTGCGCTCTTGTGCCCCCCAACCCGTTTTTGCCATGTACTAGAACATCTGATGCAATCGAGTGAACCTGACTCCGGACGTTCCGATTCACTGGTCCTCAGCCGGTTTGTGGATTCTCACTCTGATTTTTTGGGTTAAGTTCTTTCACCCTTGCCGGTCCCCCGGATCCCTACCCATTCCAATTCCTCCTTACCGTACCCCTATTCCTCCCTTGCCCCATTCATCCTGTGTCATGTACCTTTGTAACATTGCTGTTTTTTGTGTTTGTATTGCTATGCTCCAGTAACTGTTTGTAACCATGTAACTCGCAAATCCTTATGTTAAAGCGCTCTGATACCTCCGGATCTAGCCAGCGCTATATAAAACTTCTCAAATAAATAAATAAAAATAAAATCATGGTTGCAGTGGATTCCTATGGGTGTGGCCCCAACGCTCGGCTGACGCTCAAACTGTTATAAAAGATTTGCGAGTCTTTATAGGGACATACGCAATTGGCACATTACATTCTGACCAGGGCCCTGCGTTTAGCTCTCGGGCTTACAAGGAGGCCATGAGAGGATTGGGTGTAGCATTGCGATACTCCTCTCCGTACCATCCCGAGGGAAATTCGGTCGTGGAGAGGAAAAACCGAGATTTAAAGCAGTCCTTAACAGCTAGAGTATTAGGCACGGGTGAAAGTTGGATGAAGCATTTGTATGGAGTTCAGAGAGCATTGAACAACATGCCATGAAGTTCTCTGGGGGGGTCACTCCATACGAGGTCCTATTTGGGACAAGAATGTGGGTACCTGATCTTGATTGTGAAGGAGCAGTGGCGGATGAAAAACATTTTGACATCAATGATCGTTTGGCTGTTTTACAGGATCTAAATGAATCCAGGACACAACAAAGTAATGTCCACCTGAAGCAGACCGCCACTGGTGAAGTCAAATCGGTCACGGCAAGACCTGTCTGGATCCCAAAAGTCGGGGATATGGTCAGAGAGAAAATAGCGGACAAAAAAGTATTTGGGCCATCAGACAGAAAGCCTGTACAGGTTCTAGCAGTCAAAGGAACAAGGACTGTACTTCTGCCGCCTCTTGCCGGAAAAAAGGAGAAAAGATTTGTCTCAATCGACTTAATCAAACCACACTATGTGGCCGATACTGAGTAGTAGGCCACGTGGACTCCAAAGTAGCAGATGCCCTCCTCTCGCTACAATTCAAGAAGTTCAAACAGAAAGACTCATCACGTTCGAAGAGTTACCGACACCGAATGATGGACTAAGCAACAACGCTATGGAACTCGTTCCCCTCGAACCTGAAGTTCAAATTCAGAGTCAAAATGACAGACAAATATCAATTCGACCAAATACAGATGTTTACATCAACATGCCTCAACAAGAGCAAACTACGATTTCCACAAATCCTGATGCAATACCAACAATTGATCGAACTGCTTCTGGCTACTTCATAAACTTTGATACGTTTTCTTTGGATCCAAGCGAACCGGAAACGACGCCAGCCACAAAATCACGCAAGCAGCAAGTAAAAGACTTTCTGAACTTTCTTAAAAAGACTTACCTGGTGTCACCTTGGGTAGAACTATGGACAATCACCGGGATACTTTTCTTTCTTTTCTGGGTAGGCTTAGTAATAGTTTTTAGCATGCTTGTTAATGGAAGATATCTTTGAGAAAGCTCTGCAGCCCAAAAGGTGAACTTACTTTTGAAACCACACCAATCATCTCATCGAGAACAAAGAGACTTGTCATCAGTGAACATTACAGCAGTTCCTATACCCGATGGTATAGTTTGGGACAAGGTTGATTTCGATATATTTGGTCCGACCGAAATTTTAAGAATTCCTCATTTATTTAAAATATTGTTGAGTGATATCATTACCTCTAGTACATTTTCCGATGATTGGGATTTTGAAACTGTTAATAACATGTTGTCTGATTTGGAAAAATCTGCTGCATTTTCTAATAGTGAAACATTGGAAAGCATCAGATTTCGAAACTATGTATTGTTATCAACACTATGGTCATCACGTTTTGCATAAATCTGCTAATCCTAGAAATGTGTTCACTTATCACCAGTGGGAACATTGTCCAACACCGCCGAAAGGCAGTTCAAAAACATTTGCACAGAAGTTTCCATATTTTTCAGGGTTCAATATGTCAGACCCAGCCTCATATTATAATAAGGTTGCACGAACATCAGCACAGAAAAATATGTTAACACCAAACAGATTTACTCTGCTTACTTTATTGCCCAGTTGTCTGAACAAGGTTTCGACTTATGGAAAGACAACATAGACCTAAAATCTGTCTGGGGTACTAGAGATTGGCAGGTGCAGGGGATAGAAGCTTTGTTTAGAGCATGCCTTATCCTTCAACAAATCACGTTTTTGAACGAGACAGTGCAACAGACGTCTTGCCTTGGACTAGCCAAGAACAAAGACTTGAACACACCTCAGCTGCCGACTCCATCACACACCGAGGGTAACGTAACATCACAGGAAGAGATTACACTAGATGCCATAATACAATACAGCAGATCAGACCCCGATTGGAAGAAGTGGTTGATTTGGCCCACAGACACTAATGGTTGTCAGGCAAGATTCATGGGTAGAGCTGAAGGGTTTAGTATCGATCGGCTAGATACCCGTTATGTACAGAGACAACATCCAGGGGTAGTGGCATCCTACAGTGTTGGGAAGTTGTGCCTCGATTGGCTAAAAACCTCAACACTCACACAGGTGAAACAACACTTATCCTTACTGTCACAGGATGTGGATCTTAGGGATTTTTTAATGGGTCCCGGGAAGCCACGTCAGAAACGTTTCTATTATGCTGTCTATAATGAAATATGGAAAATATCCCAACAAGAAGCCGCAGAGAGATTACGGGAAATAGACCGTATAAACCTAGAAAAATCTCTAGCAGTGGTAGACAATGGGTTAACTACATTGACCTCCAGGATATATTCCTTAGGCAACATTGTATCTTCTGCAATAGACATACTAGAACAGGATTTTGCCATATTACAACACGGGCAATCTCAATTATGTTCTATTATGTTGTTAAGCTGGACGCTACAATCTTTGCGTGCAGGCTATGTGCCTTGGCTTTTTATCAACAGCACGTCTCTGTTTTCTGAATACAATCTAACAGATAAACAGATAGAAAAGGCACAAAGGGGAGCAAAATATACAATGGTGCGTATCGAAAAACTGGATAGATTACCTTTCACAGTGGCAGAATCACCGTCCACAGAATGGCTAATCCATGGCCACATAACTCTACCAGTCACTACTTTTCAGTTTCAGTATTGCCTTGAACAAAAGCAGGCAGGCAGGCAGATATGAAAAAATGGGTAAGGAATACATTAAGGAATCTTGGGAATTACCATACAGATTTCGATGCCGGAGTGGGGATCGAGAAGTGTTTATAAGCGGTACAAACTGTGAGAACGCTTTAAGTGGATCACTCATATGTCAGGATATAATGCTGCACAGGGCTTGTAATGGTTCTGTAGTGAACTTGTCCTGCCATCTGAGGGGTGCCCCAGCTGCAGTGATTACTCCAGCATTCGGGCTACTTTCGAATTGGAGTTACTTGATGCTGAACAGTCAAGGCTGCTGTGGAATGCTCCCGGGCATCGCATATCTGGTAACCGTGAGCTCCAGGGTTACTTGTTGTATGCAAGTATTGTTTCCACCGACACATACAGTCAGGGAGGCGCCTTTATGGCCTTCACTGAATGTTTCTTTAATACGGTTTGATACTCTGAGCAGAATGAAAGCCATGCTTTTACAGAAGTCTGTGCCCTTAACCTCTGCTCGAGAGACTTTTGATCTCCAGATCGCAAGGTCTTCGGCAGAGATACAGGCGCTTATCCAAACAAACTGCCCATTCCATTTAGCAGAAATGGTAAATCGTATCTTTAACATGTCTGATACGACAGGCATTGTCCACCTATTTAAGACCATAGGTTCGGGACTTCTGAGCACCTTTCAGACGGTACTTGGAGTTATCCCAAACTTCATACACTCTGTATTCGGAAGCATCTTTGGAGGACTTCCACGCATCCTGTTCCTAGCAGCAGGTATCCTGATTGTTTTATATTTGCTACACAATGGACGTCCCAGTCACCAAGGAGATGGAAAAAGCTCTCCTTATGCGTAAATACCGTGACCGCATTGTGCATCTTGGTTCTTGTCATTTCGACCAGTCTGGATGGACTGCATCTTACCTGTCCTCCGATGCCTGTTTTTGGGAGAAGAATGCGTGTTAGACCTTTGTTTAACACTCCCATCATGTGCGCAACCGGACGTGAATGCTCTACTGGACCCGATAACGGCCCATGTTCTGCAGTGTCCTCAGCCTATTCCCATGTTGATGGCGGCATTCCTTGAGCCACCGCAGGTCGTAACTGCGCCTGTTGGTATGGACACCGGCTCCTCCACAGACACCCAGACTTTGGACGACGCACAGGCTGCCCCAGCACCGGCTGCAGACAGCGTGGAACATCATCTGTGCTCAATTGACGTTCTCTGCGAGGTGCTACGGGGGCCGTCTACTGTGGAAGCAAGCAACGAAAATGTTGCGTCTACCAGCCAGGACACATAAACATTTGACTCATTTGGCTCGTCGTGTGCTGGAAGAAATTCGCCTTTTTTTTTGTTAAACAAGCTCAAATTTGGAACTATGAAACTAAATTCACATTCATTTCATTTGTTGGACATACATGGCTTTATAATGCTTATAGTGATTATAACAACGGACATTTTAGAGCTAGGGCTTGCAAATTTATTTTTTCAGACAATTTTACGTTTTTTTGAAATTTTTTAGAAGTTTTAAACATTTTTTAAACTTAAGAGATGTTTTTATAAACTTTGTGCGTACTGCTATCTAGTTATGCTAGTAGTACCGTAGTTACATATGTCGTCCAGTCGGAAGAGGAGTGGGTGTTATATTCCATATAGGTACCCTATATAGGCGCAGGTAACATTGCAACCTTTCACCTATATTCTTCCCTACATTACATACATAACGGTTCTTAGGGACTGACCTTTTACCTAGATACGACACTGCACTCAGAACGCGGGTTTCCCCCTAGTTCGATTCTCATACATTATGCATGAGGTTTCTTGGAAGCACAGCAGGACTAACAGCAGGATGAACATCTCCTGTATAATATCTCTTATAAAGTTCAGGCCCAATGTCATCCTTTAGGCCGACACAGTAACACAGCAAGGTAGGACCCCTGGGGAGACCTATGGGTATATATACATCAGATCTTGCTTAGACAGGGAGAGGAGACCGAGACTTCCCGGCTGACACAATGACCAGAGACGCTGAGGTTCCTGCATGCAGACGCTCCAGCTAGCAGTGGTCTAACATCCCTCGCGGGGTGTCCAACTCGAGACCAGGACGGGGTCCCATATTCTCTCATTCTCAGGTAATGGGGTTGACTAGATTCTAGAGGGATTCTTGGCATAACACCTACACAGATGCTAGGTACATTTAGGTACATCTAGTTAGGGAGGCATTGCAGGAATACGCACTTTTTATCATGTATTTTATGTACTTGTATATATTCATGATTTCTACAAGATGGTTGAACTCTACCATCCCTTTACTTTTGTAGTAATGCTAATCATATATCTCTGCTACTGTCTAATGGTTGTTGCAGCTCATCTATTCTACACTAGAATAACAAATGTTCAATAAATACTTATTGAAAACGCCCAGACTGTTTGTTCTGTGTATCTCTTTGAGAGAAACTAAGTAAGCACGAGTGACTGAGCGAAAGGTAGTATATTGTTTCCACGATTCTGAGGGATCAGGGTTGTCATGTTCTGAAGTTGACAGAATCTATTCTCTCCTTGGTAAGAGGAGCTTATAGTGGCACTGTGAGCTAGCTAATACAGATAGGCTAACGTATCCGGTGGGGGTGCACGGAATCAGTCCGCCACCAATCCCACAGTTTATGTTATCCAAACGTGCAGATCCTGTATAGGTCATATAGGAACTACACAACACTATCCCTCCCCCCATTGCAACAATTAAAAACTGATCTTAAAAGATGGGTGCCCATGTATATCTCATGGCTCGGTAAAATCAATGCCATTAAAATGACTGTTTTACCCAAGCTGCTCTATTTATTTCAGGGGCTCCCTATCGAATTAGATTGTGGGCTCCTCCCTGCCTTGCGCACCTTGGTGATCCATTTTATTTGGCAAAACCGTAGGGTTTGTCTTCCATACAAACTGTTGTGATTGCCGAAATCATCCAGGGGGTTGTCCCTGCCAGACTTTCATCTTTGTTACGAAGCAGCCCAACTGAGGGTGATTTCTGAATGGTCAGCCTGTGAGTCAGATAAACACTGGCTCCATATGGACAGGGCAGTGGCAGGGAGATACATTTGGGATCTATTATGGAAGCCAAAAACGGAGCGCCCTCTCAATGCCTATCTAAGCACACCCACAAGGACTACTCTTAAAGTTTGGGATGAGGTGAATAGGATGGCTGCTTGGAATACTTTTCTCTCCCCTTTTATTCTGATTCTTTCTAACCTGGCATTTACCCCAGCATTACAACCGGGCCCTTTCAACTCTAGGAGGACGGGAGGTTGTCTTACTATATCCGATCTATTTCATAATTGGGATATCTTAACTTTTGAGCATTGTGAACAAGATTTTTAACTCCCGACCTCAGAACACTATTACTGTAATCAATTAAAAAACTGGGTGCTCCAACCAGATGTACAGGTGGCGGCCACAAGGGAGCTCACCTCTATTGAACAATTTGCTAGGAGTGGCTCCAAGGGGGGCATCTCATTTCTCTACTCGCTTTTACTCGACACCCTGCTTACCCCCCATCCTCGACACATGGATTTCTGGGAACGGACCCTAGGTAACAACATTCCAGTGTTTAGCTGGTCCAAAATATGGAGAGATATTCCCCAGTTCAACCATTCGATGGGTATGATGGAGGCCCATTTCAAAGTACCTTTTGATTGGTACCTGTACCCTACCAAACTTTAAAAAATCTTTCTCAACACATCTGGCTTCTGCTGGAGAGAGTGTGGTATGCTACGTGATTTTAGACACATTTGGTGGGACTGTCTGACTATTCGGCCCTTTTGGACCAAAATGTTTGCCCAACTTAAAAGAAATTCTGGGGTACCCGGTTCCGGAGAGCCCGAGCTTTCCGCTTTTGGGGTTACGAGGTGACTCTCTCAAATGTCAAACAATTGGCAATTGGACGATAAAGTGGCTCTGTTTGGGTGTTGAGTAATTGGTGGTGGTTGCTACCTGGACAAAGAAGAAGGTACCTTCACTGACTCAATGACATGCGAGATTGTGGCAAGCTGTCACGATGGATCGCATGGCGGCAATTCTATCTGACACATATAAGGACTTTCAATATATTTGGGGCCCCTTGGTGAACTACCTTTCTCAAGGTTTACCATTGTGTGACTGTCCCAACAGAATGAGGGCACTGCATCTCTTCTAATGTTAAACATGTCAAACTACTTCTGGTGCCGGGGGAGACTGGATTCTAGACCCTGCTGTATCCTCGTCCCTTGTCTGTTCCTTTTGGGGGAGATACACCTTCCTGTGCCGTTACAGACGTCCCCGTGTACCATTAGTTTATGGGTTATAGTTTCGGGGAGGGCATAAGGGGGATACTGTTTTGCAATCTCAATTTGTGGACAGTGCGTACGATTTGTGTGATAAATGTAACTGGTTAATTCCATTCAAAGCAGAAGCTGTACTTCTAATTGGCTGTTTTGTATTGCGAAAGGGATTGTGATATATACATTATTGCACTGTATGTCTTTTTGAAAAAAACAATAAAGAGAGTTTTGACAAAAAATAACCAAACTGCAAAGTTATACTGCCACAGAAAACTGAGCTGCATGAATTTATACAACATAAATTGACTTGTCATACAGCATAATTTATTGTGCTAACCCAGCTGTATGATATTGGTGAACCATTTTTAATCCCATTGGCCCTGCCCTTCACCTACGTAATTGCAGATAGCACCACACACTCCCCTTAGTTCATTATCGGCAAAATCACCAAATATTGTTATGTGGTTTACTAAGCTAGTGAGTTTTAGGTAAGTTTGACTTTGGCCAGGGCTTGCAGGGCGTGGACTAGGTTTAAGTTTGGTTATGTGTGAGTTAAATTAATGGTAGGTACAAGATGGACCAGCATCAGGATACTTAGCAACAGGCATGGAAAAGTGTGGCATGTTCCATGGTATAGGTGGCCAGCACGCCCTCTTCCACCAATTAAATGGGCAAGAGGCAGCGAAACAAAGGTACCAAGGTGGTTAAAAAGTGTTGGGGACTGAGCTTATGGGTAAGGAAGGAATATTGTGTAGGGTAAACAAATGCAGAAGTTGTCATTAGGAAATCAATGTAACTTTCCATTGGCCTCATCAGTCACTTCTTGTCACCCTGGTTCCTTTTCTGGTCGTCCTCTGGATTGAACATATAAAAAGGTAACTTTTTTGTAATATTACTACTAACTATGCAACTACAAATGTTAGAATGAATTAATACATAAATAAATTGAAATTATTGCTAATCAAAGTATCTTGCTGAACTTTTTGCTTCTATATATTGAAGTCATAACAGTTGAAAAGTCAACACAATAAAATTAGAAAAATAGGTGGAAATGCTAGGGAAGGATGAGGAGAAGTGACCCCAGTATGAAAAAAAGGGAGAAAGAAAAAAAAACAAAAGGAGACAGGAGAAAATAGGGCGAGGAAGCAAAGTGAGGTTTGCAACATTAACAGGAACCAAAACAGACAAGCATTGGCAAAGACAATTAGTTTGACATTGACTGCCAGACATTTGGGTTCGCCAATGTTTTCTTGTTAACATTTTGTAAATATGTATTCAAAAACATGAAAAAAAACAAATGAGATAACCAAATGGATCACAACACTGTGCTTGAGCAGAACGTCAGTACTCACACAGAAAAGAACCATTAGCTGAAGTGGGCTGACAATATACTGCTCCCCCATGCAGTATATTGTGGTGGTAGCAAAATGTGAATTACCCTATTGCAGACCAGGTACAACGTGGCATTCACTCATGACACCGTCTATGACATAATCCTCTAGTCTCTGGACCAGCTCTCTTCACCTCACTGCTGTACTCTAACGTCTCAATTACAGAGCATAGAGAAAAACATCTCTGGTAGCACAAGACTTAGTGCCATTCACAATCTACCAAATTCATTAAATAAGCAGAGGATATAGATAGACCAGGCACTCATCATCAGCTATTCAAGTGCTTGCCACTGGTCATTGGGAAAAGACTGGGGAAGCAAGTACTTCACTTTGCAAAGGCTCATGCATAAAGCACTTTTGTTTTTCATTAACTTTTGGTTGTTCAAGGCATATTTGATGCACATTCACCCCTCGATACAGGAAAGGCAGCTATTAGAATTACACTAACGTCGCATGAGTGGAAATTTACTCAAGGAAGGGCTTCTGTTTGCTCTGTGTAGATCTGTTCAGTAGTTTTCAAGAAATTAGCACGTAAAAATTGTGCCGACTGGGCATGAAGAGATAACATTTTAGCGATATCTGGACGTTCATTTTCAGAGTTCCGCAAACCTGGTTTTGTGGACATCTGCAAATCCCAAATTAAAAAAAAAAAAATCTTACATCTGATTGAATGAAGGAGCTTTGTCTCACGTCAATTTTAGGTTGTTTCACATATCTAGCTGGACCCATGAAACTGAAAAGTTCTAATTGGCTGGCCACAGCTCTTAGGAAAATGTTGTGGCTGCCATTACAGGACACTGGGACTGGTTCTTCATGTTCTGAAATAAAACAGAGGACACATAAGGGGGCAGGGTGAGCACACCATCATGCAGCATCATGTGATTTATTTCTAAAAATATAATGCCTATTTCACCACAGGGTTCTTCAATTCTGGGGTTATATTCAGTGCCGCCCCTAGAGATCCAGTGTTCCTGGTTGGGGGGCAGCAAATGAGGCACAAGCTTCAAGGGGCATGGGACTGCAAAACCACAGCAAGCTTCAAGGACCTATGTTGGAGCATTGGTGGATCCGAAGATCCAAAACTGGGTTTGTAGATTCCACAAAAGGTCCACGGAAACTTGAATCTTGTGATAGTTTCCACGAATCCTGAAAAAAGATATTGATATAAAAAAGAAAAAGCCAGAGCCTGGCCTAAGACCAAGTTCTGCAAGCATTTGCAGCAGAGGTAGGTTCCCAGCAGTGAGTGGTGTGCAGGGCCTGTCTCGAGGCCAGGCCCTGCAGCCAGCAGCGACTGCCCATGACAGGCTGGGTGCAGGTCCAGACGAAAGCCAGGCCCTGCAGCCAACTTCTGCTGCATTCAGTTGCAAGCCAGGGCCTGCGGCCAATCCCTATTGCATGTGGCTGAAGGTCGTGTGCAGCAGGGGTTGGCTGCCAGCTTCAGTTGGGCTTAGCCTCCTGCTCCGTCACTCACTCTCTTTCAGTGTGACTTAGACAATTAATTTTTTTCCATCACCTCCACACCCCTCTACCATTGTCCTGAGAGGTACCAACAAGGGGTCTTTCCTGGCTACCTGGGTGGGCAGGACGTCCATTTGCAGTGCTGGGGAAACTCCTATGCAGTGGCAGCCTCACTCAGCACAGACAATCAAGCAAACTGGGGCACGCCTGGGCCCATGCAGACACCCTTATGTAGGAGCATTCCAAGATGCTCTATAGCGCCTCTCACAACAGGACCAGGGTGGCGACAGGCTTTAAGGACGCAGCCCCTCACTCCCGAACCTCCCAAGAAGACTCCAGACACTAGCTGCTTCTTCCGCGAAAAGGAGCAGCGGTTGGAATGTACGGAAACGGAGCATTCAACATTCAGGCAACAAGAAGACTCAAAGTTCCTAGAGAAACCTGTCATCTGAGACTCCAAAAACTGCTGAAAGGTCCACCGGGAATTGACAGTGAGACGCTGACAAGAAGGATGCCGAGAAGCAGGGCACCAACACTGGCAATGAGGAGAAATCAGGAAGGTGGGGCATGACTGTGCCATCAAGCCATCCATTGCTTTGCTGTTCCGACTAGCATGCTAGACATAAAATATTTTTTTTTTAATTTAGTTCTGCAAAGACCCATTTGTTTTTTCTTTTGTGAAGGAATACAGCTAGTTGTATATCAGTATTTATAGAGAACACCAAAAATGGGACATAGAACTGGGTTAAATAGAAAAAAATGCTTTTATAAGTCTTCTAATGTAGAAGGACTTGTTGAGATCTGCAACTTTGTGACAAACCAAGCAATGCAATCTCACAATTACAAAACAGGGAACAATATCTTCTTGAAGCTCTTGCATGATTTCTTCAGGTAAGCTCTCTCCAAGTAGGGTGGTGTGTTCAATGCTGAAGAAGGTGTACTCGCCTTTTCAGTGTTCCTCTTCCTCAAGAATTGCTGCTCATGCCAATCATCAAAATGCATGTGCATGATACAGTTCTGGAGTTGTTTTTCCCTTGTTGTCCCACTTAGCTTCCTTTGGCACAAAGTGTGATCCATACATTTTGAGGACATTTTTTGAACCTGGTGGAATGGTGAAAAACTTCCAATCAATAGATTCTGGCCAGGTCTTCAAAACCTTCAGCATGAACGTAATCTAGTTCTTAATTTTCTTTTATCCTTTTCCTCTGGATTTCTCTCTCTTGTTCTTCCTGTGAAAAGTACAAAAAATTTGGTTTCCGAAAACGTAAACCACAGCCAAAAACTGTACAGTCTCCTGTGTTGCGGTACTAAGGAATAGCACAGTCCAATGAACTGTGCCAGATATCAAAGAACTTTTCGACCATTGAACAATACATGCAAAAGAACCAATCAACCTCTGCAATGCTCAATAAGTATTCCCAAATCATAAATCAAAAAAGACATGGGTGGGTCTGGCAGGTTCTGATTTTGAGGTACTAGTTCACAGTACCTCAAATTTCACAAGATTTAAAACATGAGAAATTGAAATGAAACACTACTTCTTTGACGTTTTAGCTGTATTTAAATAATTCATACTTTCAAATCACTACTACTATTTGCTTTTATACCAAACAGAATTTTGTAAAAAGTTCTAGTGTTTTTGGATTCACAGTACTCGGAATGTAAGTCCCACCTCTTCGAACTTTCTAGAGCCATGAACCTGGAAAAAGACTTGAGATCCCGCAGTGGTGTGTCTATTGCCCGATCCGCAGAGGGCCCGCAATATTCAATTAAGCACCAAACGAAGAAAGGAGAGGAGTTTTGTTTACACACTAAACTACTTTCAAAACAAATTTCAATCTGTTATGATCTCCGTTCTCCCGTGCTGGCTCGTTCCCCAGCATTAATTACTATGTAAAATGCTTGAGTTTGTTCGATTGGGTGGATTCTATCTTTGGCAGTTGGATGAAGGCTGGCTGGAGGAAAGCCACACAACGGACAGCCTGTATTAAATCCTGGTTGCACACTACTGTGAGTGTCATCGATTCTTCTTCACCACATTTGGCAAAGATTGGCCTGTCAAGTGGCTAAGAACCCATGCAGTGTGGTGCTTGGAGCTCTCCGTGCTGACGAGGATGTCAATGGTCTACTGGTATCGTGCGCTGCAGAGCCAGCAATTTTTTGTTAACGTGCGCATAGAACCAGTGTGGGAGGCCTCGTTAATAGGGCGGAACTTTAATACGGATTAGTAGTGTTTTGAGTGTTAGACATTTTGCATTTGGAAAGCAAAAAGTTACTGGTCACGAGAGCGAGCCAAGGTCTCGGCTTTCCTATCTCAGCAAGCAGCTCGTCCGCATGCTGTCAAGAATCCAAAGTTTTAGCATGGCTTTTGAACAGCGTTTGTTACGCATAGTTGGTATTTCCTTTGCCTCCGCATACAGTGGGTGTCTTCAAGTTTTCTTTTCACAATCCAGGACAGTGTTTTTTCTGTGCCTTGCTGGAGCAATTGACATCGGAAGAGTATCTTCGATCTCAGACTCACTTCCTGGTTGGAGGAAAGTACCTTAGACTCACGTGCTGGTGCAAAGTGTTCTCATTTAAAGCTTCACAGCCTTTTCACAGAAACATTTATATTTTTGAGGCGTTTTAAAAAAAAATATAAAAAAACTTGGATAGGTGATCTAAGTTACATCTTAACTTCACTGCACCTTGGATATTAGCACATAGTTTTGAAAAAAAAATACTTTTACAGTTATTTTGCTGGTGGTTTTTATCTAGGCACAAGCCTGCATTTTTCTTCCGTTCTCATGGCAACTAGCTGCATATTAACACCACCCGTTTTCTTGGCCCATCCAGGATCACCTCCCGTACCTTGGAAAGATTGGATAGACATTTTTAGGAACTATTTACTAGCCCTTGATGGCCAAGCTTCTAGTGCTGGTAGAAAGAAAGCACTATTACTAAGTGTGTTGGAGGGCATAGGTCAACACCTTTTTAACTACCAGAAATCTTGGATGCTAACAATCAACCTGTTAGAGATGTGTTTAAGGAAGCAAAGTTACGCCTAGATGTAGATTTGCAAAAGAGATTAATATAGCTATGTTGAGAAATACATTTTATACACACCCTCAGAAAGTGGATGAGTCCATAGATGACTTTGTTTCGAGGTTATGCGAGTTATCCATAAAGTGCCAGTTTGGGCAAATGATGGATGAACTAATAAGGCAATAACTTATAATGCAGTGTAAAAGCAAAAAAAATAAGGGAAGACTGCGAGCAGCAAAAAATCCTTCATTGAAGGATGCTATTCAGATCACCAAAATAGTAGAAGAATCTGATTTTTGTATGTGTGAGATGGGAATAAGGGACAAAGCTGTAGGGAGTGGGGTGTCTTTTGTACATAAAGAAGAAGATGAACAGGAATGTGTGGGTGTGGTGAACAAAATGGGTGAAAATGTTAGGAAATTTCAGAAGAGAATTGTGGTCCAAAAACAAACTCAAAAAACGTGTTTCAGGTGTGGCAGTAATTTTCACATAGGGTATTCGAAATCCTGTTTCGCCACCACTAAAGAGTGTCTGAAGTGCGGGAGTCGTGGACAATATGCTTGTGTGTGTAAAGGGAATCTCAAAGGGAGTGAAGCAATTACTGAGTTGGGTGAGTTTTGATAATTTTGATGGTGGAGCACGATGATGGTTGTGAGGGTCGGAGAGTTCGCCCTGTGATGTCGTTTTTGAGCATGAATAGGGCAGTGGATTTGATGGTGGATTCAGGTTCCATGTTTACCATCATTCCCAAATCTTTGTTTTTGGAGAAATGGTCTGATGTGGCTCTGTCTCCTAAAGATATTAATCCCCTGGGGTATCAGGGTAAGACCATTGATATCTTTGAGAAGTTTTCTACTCCTATTATATTCCAGTCACGTGAGGTATTGGGCAAGGTTTATTTTGTAGAAAGTGGACCTCTAATTTTGGGGTGGGTACACCAATTTGATCTGCATATAATAATAAACCCCAGGGCACCCAATCAGGTGATGGTTGTGGAGGAAACAAATAGCGATACAATACCGGGGAAGCCAAGGGTGTTTTATAGAGAAGATTTGGGTCAGTTGAGGGGTAATGTTCATGAAATCAAGCTAAAAAAAGGCGCTATACCGATGAAACATAAGGTAAGAAGGGTACCAATTGCTATAAGGGGAGAGGTTAAAACATTTTTAGATGATATGCTGCAAGAAGGTATAATTGAGTCGGTAGAGGCGTCCAGTTGGATGTCTCCTGTGGTCATCTCAGAAAAGTCTGATGTCCGTTTACATTTCTGTGTGGATTTTAGAAGTGTGAATCACGAGATAGTTACAAACAACTTTCCATTACCCAATATAAATTAAATGTTTTTATTGTTGAATGGTGGAATTGTTTTTCTCAAAACTAGATTTAAAGAATGCATACCATCAGATTTGTTTGCATAAGAGGTCAAAGAGTTTAACAGCCTTCATAACAATGGAAGGCACTTTTCAATTCACCAGAATGCTGTTTGGCCTTTCTTCAGCGGCCAGCGTCTTTCAACGCATGATGTTAGAAGTATTTAAAGATTAAAAAATTTGATCTATTTCCAAGATGACATTCTGCTGTTTGGTAAGACGGAGGATAATTTTGTTCTCCAACAAGTTTTAAGGCGGTTGTCAGATGCTGGACTCACCTTAAGAAAAGATAAATACAAATTTCTTGTACAAGAGATTGAATACTTAGGACATACTATAACCGGGGAAAGTGTTCGTCCCCCAAAAAAACCTTCTTAAAGCAAGTCAAGATGCTCCCATTCTCAGTGACAAAGATTGATTGCAGTCCTTTATGGGTCTTGTGTTGTACTATTCCAAGTTTGTTAAAAAAATGTGCGGAGAAACCGGAGTGATTGCGGGCTTGTTGAGGAAAGGGTGTAATTCTGAGTGGAGAAAGGAACAACAGGATAGCTTTGGAGGAATAAAGAAGGAAATTTGTACAGCAGGCATTCTTGCGCCATTTGATACTAAGTTCAAAACCATTTAACTGTAGATGTCAGTGCCACTGGAATTGGGACTGTATTGTCCCAAGTGCATAATACAGTGGCGAAGACTGCAATCTTTGCGTCCCATTCTTTAACAGAAACAGAACATCACAATTCGGTTATTGAGCGAGAGGCACTGGCGGCAGCTTGGTCAGTGGAGTATTTCCGAACGTATGTGTGGGGACTGGGGTTTGTGCTTCGCCTGGACCACAAGCCATTAGTAAAAGTGCTAATGCCTGGTGGAGCGGTAAAGGGATCAGTGAGATTAGCGAGGTTAGCTGCCAGACTACAGGAATACAGGTATAAGTCTGAGTATATTCCTGGATGGAGGAATATTCAAGCAGACTGTCTTTCACGTCTTTCGGTGGACTGGAAAAATGTAGATAGGGAAGCGGTGATATCTAGAGAACTAGAAGGTGTGTTGGCTTCAAGAGATTATCACGAGAAATGATAAATATGTGCTGCCGCAAGGTTTGAGAAGAAAAATAGTTTAATTGGCTCATGAAGGTCACCTAGGACAAAACCTCACCAAGAAACTATTGCATTAATTGTTTTGGTGGCCGGGTATGGATGAGGATGTCATAAGTTTGGTACTTAGGTGCCCGGATTGTAAAGACAGCGAGAACAAATTTACAACAGAGGTACAATCGGAAGGGGGGCAGATTGATGATGCAGGGAAACATGGTTCACGGTGTGTTTGGACTTTATTGGTCCAATGAATGAACTGAGATCTGAGTTGAGATTTACACTTGTGTTGATGGATGTTTCCTCTAAATGTCTTGTGGTTAAATTCATGAGGGGTGTGACTACTAAAAACATCATTAAGGTGTTAGAAAAAGTGTTTCAGGAGGAAGGGTTTGCTAAAATACTTATCACGGACAATGGTACTCAGATTACTTCTGCTGAAATGCAGGACTTCTTGTTTAATTGTGGCATTAAACACAAATGCACTTCTCTTTATAACCCACAAGGTAATGGGCGTGTGGAAAGGGCTAACTGATTAGTAAACGGTACCATCTTGATGGGTCTCCAAAATGGAAAATATGTAAAGATGATGGTTGATGATTTGGTGTGGGCTCATTGGACGACTGAAAACGGTGAGACAAACATTTCTCCTTTTGAGTGTATGAGAGGAAGGAAGTTGGGTACAAAATGACATCCTGCTTGGTTGTCATTGAAGGGTAACACTGTTAGTATCAATAAGGATGTTTTGGGCAGCACTAAAAGATTTGTGAAAGTTGGGGATTGGGTTAAGATCAAAAGAGGTCGTGTGGTGGCTGGTCTATCTAAATTTTTGGGACCTTTTAAGGTTAAGGCAGTCCATGATTGGCATATTGCTCTTGAGAATGGTGACAGGTGGAACAAGAGGAGAGTGGTGTTATACCAGAAAGTTGGTGAGATCACAATGCCTACTTGGGGTTTTACCAAGGGCATTTGTGGATATATGTTGATGGAGGACTGTGATTTGTCTGGGAGCAGGAGAGAAGTGGGAGACACTGTTATTGAAAATTGTATTAGAGGGTGAGGTGATAGGAGATCGAGAATTTGTAGACCTCCTTGTTATCTGAAGGACTATGTTAAGAAGTGATAAACTTGTTTCATTTGGGTGGGATTTGCAAATTGTATGATTTGTGTATTGTAGGAATGCTTAGAACATTTTACCGTTATTATTAATCTCCTTGCCTTACTGTAGGTTTCTCTACAGTACCCTGTTAAGTTTCCTTTTTAGGTCTCGCAGACCTAGCGCTGGAGCGCGCATGTGCGCTCCTCGCTCTGCGAGGGCGCGCATGCCCGCTCCTCGCTCTGCGAGGGCTTTTTGTAATCAATACGATTTCCGAAGGGGACTTGAAGCCCCGCCCCTTCTTTCCATTGGCTTGCGTCATAGCTTATGCTAAACGCAGCCTTTCTATTGTGAAGGAGGCTTTTTAATCCCTCCTTGTTACCGCTCTGTCCGCTTTTAGCGCCGCCCACCAGGACTGGATCTTTTACTGGCGGCGTTAGACGTTGTCTTTTAACTAGTCTGTGCGCACTTTTTTTACCTCATTCGGGCAATGGCGACAGCTTGTTACTAACTCTGCGCACACTTTATCGTTATACTAGCGTGTGCACACGCTGATGAGCACGCGCGCTGCGGGAGTTACCTTTTTTCCACCAGGCCAGAGATTCGCTTTTAATCTCTGATCCCAGAACAAGTGACTTTTTTTGTTGTTTTGCGCACACTTTATCGTTATACTAGCATGTGCACACGCTGATCAGCGCGCGCGCTGCGGGAGTTACCTTTTTTTCACCAGGCCAGAGATTTGCTTTTAATCTCTGATCTCCGAACAAGTGACTTTTTTTGTTGTTTTTTTTTACAATCCCAGTAGTTTGTTCTGGCCTATTTTGACTGTATCCCCTCTGACTTTCACATTAGGTCCCCTCTGCAGCTTATCCTTCCTGGTCCACCACTGACTGCAATACCGCCAGGTTAGCCCCGCCCTTTTTGTCCGTTATCCTGCTCTCCATACTAGACGTCTTCATAGCAACATGGTGGTAGCGTGAAGTCGAGAGCTCCCGTAGGCGGGAGGGTTCGAGGCTCACCGCAATGCAGGGCAGCTCCCATGTGCGGGGGGCGCCCCGAGACCACAGAGGCTGCTCTCGCCTCCAGGTTGTGCTGTCAGAGACCGCACACATCGCTCTTCAGTTTGAGAAAGCACCAGCGCCGTTAGGAGACCCGCAAATTCACTCCACAAGCCTCTGGTGGTTTGGAGGGTTTGTGAAGGCGTTGCGTTTACTCACAAGGTAATTACTTTCACTCGCACCGCAACTGCACATTTTTACAGTTTCCGAAATATTTTGTAGCACCAGAGTTACCTTAACTGGAGTTTATTTCAGCCACAGCTCCTGCCTCCTTGAGGCATGGCTATTTAATTCATTCAGGTACCGCCGCCAGCGGCAAGTTGTGTAATGTTGCAATCTTCGCGTTGCGGAGCAATAATTGTCTAGCAGTTTAACTCGCCATCTTTGTTTATGCCACAGCTTCTACCTTTATTAGGCACATCTGTTTTGACCATTACGGTTGCCGTGGCTTATTTTAAGCAGGACCCACGGAGCCTACTTCCTTTCGTGCAATAGTTTTCAGTTTGTGCCTGTGTGAATGGCTGGTGCCGAGGCATTTTACTACTCGACTGGCTAAAAAAAAAAACTTCACTAGAGAGGTGATATGTAACTGATTTTTTTGCATGCAGTGATCATTAAAGAGGGGCATCAAATTATTTCCGTCGGGCTGCTAGAGCCACGGCAATGCTGAGCCCGAGCTGGTGTGCTGCAAGCCGCACCACCTCAGCTGCCTCAACCCTAGACACTAACCCTTTAAAAAGAGGCGCCTGTAACTGGGATTACATACTGTGTGTTCGTGTGGACCTCGTAGTATGTCATGCTAGATTCTAACACTAGGTACTCCTGTCACCATACCACACATGCCTTTGCTGGCCACTTAAGCACCCTCAGGTTTAATACTTTACATAACCAGTCATCATGACTTTACACCGCCCTGCACTGTGTTTCTTCATGGCCTGCTACATGCCCGTGTAAGCGTCCCTCGATGCAGTGTTCCAGCCTCCTATAAGCATCAATCTTGCATGCCGTGCTACAGCCTCAAGTGCACACTGATTCTATATAATATGCCTAAGGTGCACTTTTAATTTAGCACGCTTGGGAGCACCCACCCATGTGCAACTGTGCACATAGTGTGCCACATCATCCCTCTGTGCATTAATGGTACAGAATGGATTGCCCTCCCCTCGCCCCACTAGCAGAAAGCGCTGTGTTCAAAACATTATTTAAGAGGCACACTTGTTTACCTGGGTCATCTCAGTGGTGGTCATTAAACACATGCCACAGCTGGGTGTGCACATGCCCAGGTCCCGGTGAGGCCACTCCTCTCACACACAATGGCATTGTCATTTACAACGCCATTTACAACGCCAATAGCTCTAAATTAAGCCAATGCGAGACCTATTGCATTTCCAATGCTTGTTAATTATTGTATCTCTTTGGTTTCCTTTTTGTTTCATTGTCATATTGCTGTAAGGGGTAAGATGTGTTATGATCTCCTTTCTCCCGTGCTGGCTCGTTTTCCAGTATTACTATGTAATATGCTTGAGAGTGTTCAGTTGTGTGGATTCTATCTTTGGCAAATAGATGGAGGCTGGCTGGAGGGAAGCCACACAACAGACAAGCTGTTAACAAATCCTGGTTGCACACTACAGTGAGTGTCATTGATTCTTCTTAACCACACAATCCTTTAGAAACAAGGACCCTACTCTTGAACATACAGCATTTTGTATGCAACTCTGAAAGGGGAAAGATATTCATGGCAGTTCAGCTCATTATCTTTAAAAGGATAATGACCCAAGAATAGAGCCAGAACAGCCAAGAAACCACAGGCTCTGAGTCGCAGCCTTTATCAACAGCGTTTCAAAATGAATATGTGGTTGAAATAGCAACCACTTCAAGAGAAATGCCCATCCATTAAGAGAGTCCCTGGCATAGAAATTATTTACTCACACTGAGGTGAGAAGGTGAATGCCAGAAAAGTCCCCTTCACTTTGTGCAACCACATGATGCAGTGGAGCCACATGGTCTTTACTCGTTTCACCCCACTGCGGATGATAAAGCATCTGTGAGCAACTTATTCCAATGACTTTTTCAAGGCTGAAGTACAGTGGAAGACAAGAGGAGGAAGAAGGGTAAGCAACTGTGCCTGCTAAGGCCTTTTATGCACAAGAAACATAGACTGATCATAGGCCAAAGACGTTTGCAACCTACTGCACAAAGTGCAAAACATATATACTCGATGAAGAGAACGGCAGAGTATTCTTTTATTTTTTGATATCCCCTCAAACAATTTTACAAGAGGTTCTTTGTCAGCCTTACGGAATAACAATTACAATTTGTTTTTTAATAAGTTGCACAAAAATGTTCAACTTATCCTTTAAAAACAAAAACATTAAAAAAAAGCCAAAAGAATAGTTTGGAAAAAAAGTTACAAAAAAAGGTTCAGTTTCAGAGCAAAAACAGACATTAAAAGAGTTGAGTTTAGGAACTTAAAAATCAATAAATAAACAAGTCAATTAATTAATGAGTAGATTAACGAAATCTATGTGCACTGTGTGTTTGACAGCTGCAGCCAGAAGCTGTGCACTGTGAGGGTTGGCTGCCTGTGGCGGGGGGGTGCAGGGCTTTGCCAGAGACCAGGCCCTGCGGCCAACCCCACGTGCACATGGTGTAAGGCATTGCATTAAAGGGGTTGGCCGGCAGAGGTAGATTAGCCCTTAGGTCAACATCCACTGGACATGATTTGTAAACAGCAGAATAGGTGCAAGGAGAATTTGGTTGTGGTATATGATTCAAAAGAAACAGACATTCCCTGAACAAAATGATTTAAGTAAACTTATGGTTTGCTATGCTGATAAGACCTTAATGTTTGTCTAATAAAATCTCAGAGTTTCACTGAAAAAACACAGTTAAAGTGCTGTTATGGTTACAAAACAAAACCTAAAAAACACAGAAATTAGTTTTTGTGGTAATATAAAGTAATCATAACTCACTCTCAGTCAGGCACTGCTGATGACCTCATATCAGACCTGACTCATGAAATGTTAAAGGACATAATTGAATACAATACTGAGGACATCTTTCATGACATCTTCTGTCCTGTAATGGGAGTTAGAGAACAGACACAAAAAAGTAGAAAATGAAAAATAAAAGCACAGAAGCAGGGAATAAGACAGTAAGTCAAAACTTGGGCCCTATGTACTATTCCCATTCACAAATCAGAGATGTGCAGTTTGCACACGGACTGGTTTTTGAATGGGAATGCAGTTTGCGAGGTAACTGTTGGGAAGGGAAAGTTCCTCAGCATGGTAATGGATGTGCACCCCTGCCATGAGTGCCCAACTGTACTGATGTGAAGGGTGATTTTTGTTGCCATAGGCAAACACGAAATCATGCGTGTGGGTAAGCAGCACGAACATAGTGGTGGCAGCATACTGTGTAGAGATTAATAGGAGTGAACAGGTCGTTTTTAACCTGTGCCACTGGAGTGAGGCCTACAGGCTTACATACTTTTAAACTCACCCTTGGCCTACATCAGATTGGTGTGAAGTGCTGAGCAGCGCAAAGTTGGTGTATCTGTGCGCTGCACTGCACAGTACATGTGTGCCTGGGAATTGTACAATACAGGGATAATGCAGTACTGAGCAGTGTGTGCATTGTGAATACATGTGCTGGATGTGCATGTGCCTATGAGTGTTTACAGTACCTGAAGGATATAGTGATATGCAGTGAGTGCAGGAAAAATGCATGTGCTGGTGTATGTTTACCTGGAAGTGGTAAAATACATGAAGGGTGCAGTGTGTGCATGTTAAATGCAAATGCTGGATGTATGTGTGCCTATGAGTGGTAAAGTGCATGGAGGGCACTTTACTGTGAAGTGTTTGTATAGTGTATACATGCATTTAGTGTATTTATGCCTGTGGATTGTCAATACACGGAAGGCCCTGGGTTGCAAGGGAAAACATGGAGAGGAGGTATAGAGATCCACCCTAGACTGAATTGTGTATTGCTGCATCCCTATAACTGGGTGGGACACACACTGGGGAGGGGAGAGCAAGACTTCCCCTGTACATTTCAATGGGTGCTCTTTGATTCAGTGAAAGGTCACAAGGATGGGGCCTGGGCACAATTCAGGAAGGAGACTGGGCTGATAAGGGAATCATAAAGAATAGGGCTGAGGGCCTGGGCTAGCCTTTTAATGTACATATCACTGTGGCTGACATCCAGGTATGAATTCTAGTCACTCCTATGGCCTGTGTTGTGGGACTTTCAGCTTTGGAGACACTCCTGCTGTTATGGACTGCATTTCAAGAGGAAGAAGGGGCAGAGGAGTGGACACTTCAAAAGAAGCAGAACCCCAACAGAAAACTTCAAAGACTCAGACCCTAAATCATATTTCATGTCTGGAAATGGACTGTAAGAAGGGGAGTTTGATACCCCATTTATTGTCATCTGCCAAGAAGCCAGACTGGCTGCGTGAGGAGGGGAAGCTCTGGAAGACTCAGCTCCCGCAAAACAGTCACCCAAACCCTCATCACTAGCAAGCTGGACTACAGGAAATCACCTTGCACCGGCATCAGCAAGTAACTCACCGCACAAGTCCAAACCATTCAAAATCCGGCAGCCAGGATCACAGTCAACCTTCCATGCCACATGCATATCACACCGAACCTCAGGAAGCTCCACTGGCTTCCAATACACAAACGAGTCCTGTTCAAACTCCTCATACACACCTTCAAACTCCTACACAGCCAGTCCCAGCTTATCTCAAACTCTGAATCTCATTCCACAATCCCACCAGGCACCTTCACTTTGCTGGACTTCTACTCGCACACATTCCACGCATGTGCAGAAGGAAAGCCAGAGGTCTGGCCTTCTCCTGCATCGCTCCTAAAGCCGTGAATGACCTGACATGAAATTGAAGACACAGCTCATCAAACAGATTTCCACCCGCTAGGACTAGGCCAGCCCAGACTTGCACATGCTTCAGCACAAGGATACCCTACCCCGTGATGGTGCACTTTACAAGTACTCATAACATAACATCATCCTTCACACATGATTTATCATTTCTAAACATACATTCTAGTCATATCTAGTGCAAAAAGGCTCTTTTCATATGCAGTACAAAACATCTTCAATTTTTCGAATCCATTTGATTAATTCAACCCTAACAGCTTGCATAGCATTGCTCTTCATTCATCCAACTCACAACTATTGATGTCTGATCTCATCTTCATCTTTCAGTGTCATACATTACTGTCAAGGCTTCATTATATTTGCTCAGTTTTTTATCTGCAGTCACAGCAATAAACAGTCGTTTTGACATTTGGTCCAGATGGAGCAGTGAAATACCACGACAGCAAAGGATGTCTCTCTGATGAGAGGGCAGATTACAGTAACACCATTCACACCACCTCCATGTAGTTTTCTTTACTGCAGCTACGAGCAGCAGCAGGGCCTACTAATGCTAACCACATTACCACCAATTCAGATCAAGTGTAAGTAACATAGCCGGCAGCCACATGACCAGTAGCAATGGACAGCAGCACCTTCGCAGCCAGTGATCCCTGCATCACCAGTACAACCAAATTACCACAAGCCAGACATCAAGGGTGGTACAGCTACCATCTTTACCATACTGCCAGAACCACCACAAAGGTCTTGGCATCTGGGTGTTTCCCAGAGAGTTGGAAAGGTGCGATACTCAGGCCGATATATAAACAGGATGATGCCACACTGCCCAAGAATTACTGCCTAATTAGCCAACTGGATGTGGGGGAGAAAGTATTCCCCAAAGTATTGCTAGGCTTAATAAAAATGTGGGTGGAACAAAATAACTTAATCCTGGTTGAGCAAGGTGGCTTCAAGGAAGGCCATTCAACAATTTACCATTACCTTAGTCTATGGGAAATGGCAAAGAAGTCAATTGACTTAAGGGGCCGATTATTTTGTTGTTTAGTTGATTTGCATGCCGCCTTCGACCTGGTTGACCGTAAGTTGTTCTTGGATACATTGAGGCAATTCAGCATCAACAAGGAGATGCTCTCACTTATTCAGGAACTACAAGGTCAAGTGATCTTAGACACCAGAGGTACCCTAATGAAGACAATACAGATAAAGAATGACTTACGTTATGGTTGTGTCCTGACTCCTCCATTATTCTCTTTATTTTTGGCCGATCTACCAAATACATTAAATAAAGTAAGTGGCCTTTGACCCAAAATGGATGGGACCCATGTCACATGTCCCATGCTTACTATATGCCGATGATTTGGTGATAGTGGACATGATGGAAGTGGGACTAAAAAAGAAACTGGATGCCTTCCATGACTATTGTTTAAGTAAAAGACTTATGGTTAATTTAGATAAGACCGAGATGATGGTGTTGGGGAAAGAATAGGGGGGTTTAATTGGCATTTGGTTGGGAATTAAGTGGAAGTGGTCGACAAATATAAATACTTGGGGATGTGGTTTGATTCCAAGTTAAACTGGTGAGATCATGGTGAATCACTAAAAACAACTGCATTGTCCTCGGTATGGGTGCTAAAACAGTTTAGCCGGAAGTATGAAGGGCCCTCCCTATGCCCCATATTGTCTGCCTTTAATGTAATGGTTCACCCTCAATTTCAATATGGGGTGGAAGTGCTAACCCTAGGTGGCAAATTGTACTGGAACCTTTTAGAAGGTAAATGTGTGAAAAGGCTCCTTCCATTGCCACCTTCAACTAAGATCCAAGCCATAAGGATAAAATGTCAACTTACTGCTTGGAGATATTTGGGGGTGTTAGCAACACTGAAATTCTGTCAGAGATTAAATACAGATGAAACTCCTAAAATATTGCATCTCTGCAAAGCGGAGATAGAGAACATTGAACTGAACTGGTCTACTCAAGTAAGACATATGGTAAGTGAGCTCTGTGCCAAGTTGCCAATAATGCCGGATCAGTGGTAGAAAGGGCTACAGTTCCCCAAGCAGGAGCTATGCACAGTTACAACCAAATGCACTAGGGATGAGGATCTGCTGTATCTGAGGGATAAACTATCTATTCAATTTCTGGTTAATGGTTGGAGCAATGACAAAAGGTTTCCATACATAGAGGCCCTACCAAATCAAAACTAAGGAATGCTGAGTTAAAATTCCAGGTCGGAATAATCCCATGTTACGTAGATATGAAGATAAAAATAGCAATGAGAGATGAGCAGGGTATGTGTAGTTGTGCATTGAAGGCAAAATGTAACAGGGCACATATTTTATTGGATTGTTTATGGTTTTAAGATGAGCGGAAAGCATTTTAAAAATCTATTTTTATCGACTATGGAATCACAAATCGGGGTCAAGCCCTTAGCCTGTTGGTAAATATGAGATTTTTAAATGTGACATGTGCAATTGGGAGATTTTTAATTGCAATACGGGAGATTTTAAAAGGTTTGTTGAGAAATTTGTAAGGGATTTGGCGGGTTTTGTATGAGACCCTCCATCAGATTCTTTTCTCTTACATTAATGTATGCATATTTGTCAGCTACGTTTCTTTTAACCACGTTTATCTTCTGTATCATTTTAGGATATATTTATGGTAATATCTATAGACCATGGTCTAAATAAACTAACTTTTTGATTTACTGACACCACCAAATTGCAAAGTTAAAAGAGGGAGGATTCTTCTCAGTTTCTTTGGTTTGTGGGTAATATTTCTAATGATGTGGTATATTTGAGGAGAAAGGAAAATGCTGGCGCTCATCATTTCTTGGTTGCTTATCTTGGAGACTGAACTGAGGATGGGACTGAAGGCTACATGCCTCAGTGATAGAAGAGAGTCACAAAAGTGTGACACAATCTTCGTGGTGTTGAGGCGAAGCCAAGTTCTGTTTATTTGTTTTCAGAATTTCAAAAAGATAGCGTGGAAGGTTCTTGTGCCCCAATTCTGCAAATGGTGTAGATCTGGGTCTCAACTGCAAAGAAATGTAATTTGAAGTAGAAACTACTGATGCCTGCTCTGGACGCAAATGAGGTAAAGAACTATCAGCCCACATCTCGCCTCCCTTTCTCAGCAAAAATACTTGAGAAGCAAATGAACACCACACTTTCCAAATTTTTGGAGGCAAATGAGGTTCTAGATGTTGCACAGTGTGGCTTTAGGCCATACCATGGCACTAAGTCAGCTCTGGTAGTGGCAACTGAGGAGCTGAGGAGCATCTTGAATAATGGGGGGAAGGCTGCGATGATCCTGCTGGATCTATCGGCAACCTTTGACACCTTGAGCCATTGTGTCCTTCTTGATTGCCATGCTGAGATTGGAATCGGAGGCTCAGCTTTAACCCTTCTATGCTGCTTTCTCTCCGGCTGGGAACAATCAGTTGTCCTGGGGGATTTTGTGTCTAAGCCCTTCACATTGCAATGTGGCATCCCTCAGGGTTCGTCACTGAGCCCCATGCTTTCTAATATATACGTGGCCCCCCTGACCAGACTATTCTGTACATTTGGCTTTTCAGAAGTTGCATACGCGAATGAGACTCAAATTATGGAGTCAATCTCTAGCAATGTAACTGAAACTGCACACCGTTTTAACAGGTGTATGGGTGCAGCGGTTGAGTGGTTGAATAAAAACAAGCTCAAGCTCAATTCCAATAAAACCGAAGTCCTTCTCTTTGGTAGGGACACCACCTTCTGGGACCAATCGTGGTGGCCTCAGACTCTGGGCTCCCCTCCTACTCCAATATCCTCAGTTAGGAACTTGGGGTTTATTTTTGATTCCAGTCTTTCTTTTAATGTCCAGATAGATTCACTCAACTCATCATGTTTTTTCCTCCTATGCACCTTAAGAAAATGTCTCCCCTTCTTAGCCTATAATTTACAGAAGTCAATGGTTACAGCGCTGGTCTTGGCCAGACTGGACTACTGCAATGCCTTATATTTATGCATTCATCAACGAACATTAAAGAGACTACAAATTATGCAGAATGCTGCAGCCCGACTCCTTAGGAGGGTCCCCAAGTTTGAGTCAATTTTCAAAGGTTCTGGTGGAGCTTCATTGGCTACTTGTCAAGGATAGAATAGCTTTCAAAGCACTCTGTGTGCCATACAAGACTCTGCATGGCAGAGGTCCTGATCATCTGAAGAGGAGTTTCTCCTGGTACACTCCCACGAGAACCCCGTGCTTGGCAACCTCCAGAGCCATTAATGTTCCTAACATTAAGAAAATTACTTGGGTTGGCAGAAGTTTTGTCTACATCACAGGGCACCTTTGGAACAATCTTCCAGCACATCTTAGAGGTCAAGCTAGCCTGCTTAGTTTCAGGGAATATCTTAAGGCTTGGCTGTTTTCTCTCCCCCGATGATGTCTTCTTATATAAATTCCTGCCTCAGTGTTAATGTTTTCTGGCTGACTTCAGCGGCAATACGCCCTAGGGCATTCATGCGCTACATAAAACTAATTAATATCAAAATCAATGGTAATAGCGAGTTGGTACAGCTACTTATTGATTTGGTTGGAAAAAAAGATTGACTCCACAGCACTAGACGACTCAGGCTTCCATGCAAACCAGTGGAGTTCTGTCTAGTAGGAAAGAGACAATTAGTCCGTGGTGGCATTAAAGCTATTATCCAGGAACCTAATGAGGATAATGAAAGAAGGAGTTTAACAGTAAAAGGAAAGCAAGAGAAGAGCATGCAATATTAGGAATGTCAAAAGCATGCTGTGTCCCAAGAGATGGTACCCTCCAATATGTGTAAACATGGGTCTCTTTATGTTCAGCTCACGATGACGTTATTTAACGAACCATTTTAAACATCAGCATGCATGCATCCTAACAAGGGGCACTGAAAGCACAGATCTCATTGGAAAACACTATTTTGAAATTTATCCAAATAAGTGCTTTTTGGTGCAAAGCAAAAAATCCATCGGGAACTGCCAAGATATTGTTACTCTGATATCCCAAATGGCAGTCAGATCGCCTGAGGAGTTTCCTATTGTTGTATCATATCGAACTGACTACTGGGACAGTGCAGTAGGATTCATGCAGAATAGCCTAATACGGCAGTAAAAGAATGCCAGCATGGATTGTTCATATTGATCACTTATGGATTTTCTAGTCTTTTTTTAGGAACTCCATAGGAAGCCACTAAGAACCATATAGGAATCAATGAGCATAAAACTGTCCTGTTTTATTTCCAAGGCTTCTGCAACTTTGTCAATACACTTTTGTTCTAAACTGTTTGGTTAGTTATTGTAGTGTTGTTATAAAAGCATCATCCAAATGAAAACCTAGTAGGAGATATGAAAATTGGCTGCAGAATATGCCTGTGTGAAAGTGTTGTTATGCACGTGTAATAGAGCACAAGTCCCGAATGTCATGCTACGTGAAACATGTGAAATTTCCTCCATTTTACATAATGTGGAAAAGTGTGTGATAATGGCTTATCGGAGACTGGTGAGTAGAACATTTCTCACCAAGAGACGCTCTCTCCTCGAACGAGACGTTCTTTTTGAAGCAGTCTTTTTCTGGTACTTGGCATAACTATTTTGTGTGCGACATACCCTTGTGGAGAAAATGTGCTCAAGGCAACAGTGACATGTATTTAGCATAATGTACATAATTTCACTAAATTTGGGCATATCTATCACAAGAAATCTCTAATTTCGCACACCCGTAGACTTCAGACCCACTTCAAGGAATAGATTTTTTCAGATGCAGAGTTCGTATCTAGGAAGAAGACATTATGGGCCACATGTATGAAAGTTTTTTGCATTCGCAAAGGGTGCGATTTGGTAAAAAAAGAACGTCTGCGAATGCAAAATAGCCTTTCATGATGTATGAAAGGCTTTGTACTCGCAATTTTAGGTAATCGCAAAAATTGTGATTACCTAAAATTATGAGTACAAATAGGAAATCGCAAAGTGCGATTCCCTTAGCACATGTATGAAGCATTTTCCAAAAGCAAATTGTGCATTTAGGAAAATGCAATTGCCATCGACTTCAAGTCGATGGTAGCCATGTGCAAACTTTGAAAAATGCACAAAACTGCATTTTTCAAAGTACTATGTAGCGCACACATGCCCCTAGGGCATGTGTGCGCTTTACATGTGCACATTTATTTTTTGGGAGGTGCTTCAGGGGGGCCTTAGACCCACGGGCACCCTTGTTTTTGCATTAGCTAATTTGTGATTACCAATTAGGTAATCGCAAATTAGCTAATGCAAAACGATTCGCACCTATGGGCCTTTCAGACCATAGGAACGAATGGAGTAATATTACCTAATAGCGATTCGCTATTTACCGAATCGCTATTAGGTAATATTAATGAATTGCTACATTTTTGGCGATTTCTTACATACATAGCCTTTTGCAATTACCAAATAGCAATTCGGTAAAAATCACTATTTGATAATCACAAAATGCTTTTTTGATACATGTGGCCCTTGATCTGTACTCTAAACACTCTAAAAGGCTTTCTGTCGCAATGCAAGGTGAAGCCAGCATTGCCAATAGTGAGGAGTTACTGGGGCTGCTCCAAAGACAGCCTTGTTTGTTGAACCTACTGGGAGTGTCACAGTGTTCAGAGGGAGTGATGCTTTGCGCTTGTCAACCTCTGATATGTCGGTAACACCCTACCACTTGGTGCGACCTATGTTGGATTATTTGAACTCCTATGATGAATTGACCTTCTTTCTTCTAGAATATATATATATGAAATCAGAGGGGAACGCATGATAAGCGATGTCTTCTTATCGCAATATTGTTCCCATCAGCTTTGACAGGTAGATGGTAAGACACATGAGAACAAACGAGACGAGAAAGCAGCAGTTTCCATATCATTTCTGTCCTTTCTACTTCTGTGCCGTTTGAGTAGGCATCACATTTTTACAGCATAAAATTAAACTGTCGGAAAGCTGACATTGTTTTATTTCATGTGTTTCAGCACTGTGAAATTACCCATTTTCACCCAAGCGGTTGAATGAAGGGGGGGGGGGCGCTACACTACTCGTGTGTAGCATCTGGGAGGTGTTACGCGTCATGAAGTCTTTGAATCAATAAACCTCATTTGTTGCAGCTGTGGAACATTACAGCACGTCACTTAACACTCACAGCATCCATAAAGGGTAGGAAAGCATGTCCTGGGGTGGAGAGGATTGGCATGGAACAAAATATCTTCCCTGTGAAAGTGTCCCAATTTCCCCTCTCCGTGCTTTCCATGCTTACCCTTCAAACTCTATGACTATTTGTAATGACAATTGTGTCCCAGATCCAGTGGTTAATTTATAAAAAAAAAAATTGGGGGGAACTCGTTAGGAGGCAGCTTGCACCAGCCCATTTCTCCTGTTAGCTCTGACTAACACAGAACCACCTACTAACCATGAAAGTGGGGAGAGGATGTGGCTTAATGGCCGACTTCGAAGCTGGGGAACCAGATTTGAGTCTCAGCGTCGGCTCAACATCCTGTGATTCTGGGCAAACCACCTAATCTCCTTTGCCTACCATAATGAATGTGTCCTTACCTGGTGTTCAAGATAAGTGCCGGTGCTGAGCACCAGAAACCACTGGTTCAAATAAAGCACTGCCCAGATCCTGGAGTTTGTCTTAAGAGATTACACACAAGAAGTGGGACATATTCATCAGTCCTATCCTTTCTCATTGCTTCTCATAATGCACAAGTTTAAGTGGAACCGGGATCCTGCACTGATAAGATGTTCTTATAGTCAGGCACTGAACGACTGGTAGAGCAGAGACTGAAATGATGGAGGACTGGTGAAGGAGATCTCTTTGCTACCCAGCCTCTGAGAGAAGAAAGGCAAAGCATGACCTTTTCCTTTCGCAAGGTGAACACCAAGATATCCAAATACCTTATCAATACTTGCCAGAAAGCAAGTGAGACCATGTGGTTCCCAATTTAGAGGAAGTGTTTGACTGTTGTTTTTTATGGAATGATGATAAAATATGCATGCGCCTCCTTCATAGCAGAACCTGCGCTGTGGTGGAGTATAGATTTACATTCCCACCCCTGACTTAGGACTGGAAATGTAAATATAATGATTGAACTGTACAGGTCACTCATGACTCATACATTTTAATGCTGATCCCATTGGGGATGTGGGTTGGGGGAGGCTGCTATCATTACTTGTATGTCTTTGTAGTATCCCAGAACTCTCTCTCTGTGGTGCAAGTTCCAGTGGCGGCTGGTCCATTGGGGGCGCTGGGGCGTTGCCCCACTAATGCCACCACGGCCCATTCAAATTCTTCGTTCTACTTCTCCGACGCTAATTCCAATCAGGACTCCTGATTGGAATTAGCGTCGGAGTAGTAGAACGAGGGACGCTGAAGGGGGTGGGAGGGGGTGGGGGCGGGGCGGGCTGCGGCAGCACTCAGGGAGTTGAGTGACAGCAGCGCACTAGACAGTCACAGCAATAGTGCACATGTTCGTTTTTGGGCTGGTCATTTTTACGATCATCCCGAACATGCGCACTAGCCTTCCCCTTAAGAGACCGAGGATTGCCCTCAGCCAATCCTGGCGCTGCTGGAGCAGCGTCAGTAAAGGGGTTGGCAATGACGTCGCGGCTGTTCCTGTTTGTTGAAGAGCGCGGGACCCCGGCCCAGGAGCAGTCAAGCAGAGGCGGCGCGGACCAGTAAGTTTCTTTTATTATATTTTAATTTTAAACTTCCACCCCAAGTTCATAACCTTGGGTATTGCAATAGTGGGGTGGTAATAGTGGGGTGGTAATAGTGGGGTGGTAATTGAGTATCATTTCTTCTTATTGTTCACGCTGCTTCGTCTTCCGCCATTGCCCTAACACAGTCGATTAAAGATTCATTAAGTATTCCTACACCTCAACAGCAATGAATTTGCGCCTGAGTCTCAAAGCAATTGGCTTCTTCCTATTAGAAGCAATCGGAATTCCCGGGAACCTTGTCATTCTGATAAGTTTTGTACATCTTTGGGTCTTTTGTCGACGCGCCTTACCCACGGAAATAATCCTCTGCAAACTGTCTTTCGTTAACCTGGCAGTGGTGTTGGTTCGTGGCATTCCACAGAGCCTGTCATCCCTGGGTTTTCAACAAATCATGGACGAAAAAGGATGTAACGTTAATGTCACAGTCTACCGTATCTGCAAGGGCATGTCTGTGTGCCTGACGTCTCTGCTGAGCTGCTACCAGTGCGCAGTCCTCGCGCGCCCTTCCAAGCTCTGGAAATCCCTGAAAGAGATGGTGGTGAAAAACCTGCTGCTCGTCATGTCTTCCCTTTGGTGTTTCAACAAATTCCTTGTCGTCTTCACTGCAAACAGTTTTTTATGGGGTGTAAAGCAAAATGCCACTGACTGCCCAAGTCGTAAATTTGGGGTTCTGCTTCATACGTTTGCCTTCCTACTCTGTGTTTCTTATATACGGGGCAATGTCTGACAGATTTGCATTTTGAGAATCATGTGAAGCGGCCACTTGGGCAGCTCACAGAGGTCCGAGCACCACTGCTTGCTCCACCCGATGTCTCACTTGTATGTCAATACTTTTTTTTAAAACTAGACAGGGACTACTTTAAAAAGAAATATTGACATATGCTGAGCGTGAACTCGGTGATGGAGGTGTACTGTCTCACTCAGGTCTACCTACGTGCATTTGCAGCTGTTGGTAAACAGTCTCATATCCAGATTAGTTATTGTAATGTTTTTTTTCTTGAAATTTAGGTCACATCTGTAAACTTGGACCTTTCCCATTTATTAGTCATTTGTTTTCCATGGACGCAGTAACACTTATTAATGTCAATTAGATTCTAGCTGCAAGATACCTTTGGGTGAATGCAGCAGCGCTTTATCAAGATTAAAAAATAAAAAAACATAAATGTGACTTGCAAAATGTAATAATGAGGGTGCAGGAGGATTTGCTCCCCTTACAATTGTTTGTTCTGGTGCCTGATTATTAACTGACAAGAAACAATTTGCACCCTCTTTTAACTCCCAGTCCAATAATACATCAGCTCATTTGTCCTTTGTGTCACACACACAGGTCTCCCCATCTGATTGATCTATTGACTCGGAGGCCTTTATAACGATGTTGCATGCAAGTCCACTTATTCGTAGAAGGGAGGTGTTATCCATATAGGCAGTGATGTGGTGGGAGGTTGGTCATATAAGAGCGGGGTCAACAATCACTTTGATCGCTGAGCAGTTGCAAGAACTATGAGCAGAGGTGCAATTCAGTGCAGACTGTTTTATAAAAATTACTAAATTTGACTTTCAAGGGTGGGCGTTCATTCCCATTATAATTGAATAATTTATTTGTAAAATGCGAAAACAATCGAGCTGAGGCCCGGTTCTTGCTTTTTTTTTTAGTCCCTTCAGAACTAATGTGTAGAGTGTAGACTAGTGTGCGTCATTGTACTCCATTGTATAGGCTATGCTCCCCGTGCTTCTATGAGCATTTATGCTGTATTTCCTGCTGCCTCTGTGATAGGTTTGCGATATCATTGAATCACATAAAGTGCTCTGTCACGTCATTCTTGATAGCTCAAGTGGTGTCATCTGGTGGTCATTCACGTGATGGCATTGGGTTGTGAATCTTATCACACACTGTCAGCTGTGAAGTAATTATTCATATCACGCGTTGTATGTAATATCATTTTTTTTTTATTACGCTGTGCCATTTTTGGCGCGTAAGACTCATCACAAGCGGGGTGGCAGGCGTTGGAGGCAGGGAGTTCTTCAGTCAACTTTGACTCCGAGTGTCAGTGTGTGGAAGGGGCTCTGATGGGAGTACAGTGCCTGTCTCCACTCTCCAGGTGGACTCAGGCACCCGGCTTCTTATATTGCTGTGTGATATCATGTTTCTTGTCTTATGCTATGTTATAGCATAGTATGTATGCTCTGACATGCTATACGTTTAATGCTGCTAGTTTGCGACCTGTTTAGTTGTTTGTTAAATAAAAAACATCTGTGAGGTACTCAGAAATGCATTGTATCTCGAAGTCTGTTATGAAGCTCTGTGGTTATACTGAATAAGCAGCTACCTATGTTATATGACATCTCTTCATTAATGTAATAACTGCACTTTCACAATTGCTTTATTAACCTTCCTGCTTTCTCAAATTTGCTTGAAAATGCACCATTTGTCCACTCTTTTTTCAAACTTTTCTCGGGGGGGGGAACCCCCCGAACCCCCCGTAGGTTGTTCCGGCTCGCTCGCTGCGCACGCTCACTGCAGTGCAGTGTGACAATCATCTTACACCTCACCACTTTCAAATGTCACCAGCCGCCACTGGGTGCAACGATGGCTGAGCCTAAAATGCAAGCACGTCTGCACTTACCCCCATGTGTAGCTCCACTGCAACCCCGCCGCTGCCCGCCAGTCCAGGCTGCACATCCTCCAAAGCAGATTGCGCAGCCATAGAAAATGTGAGGGGCATTTTGCCAATTGCAAATGTGCAGCCAAATATTCATAAATTAAGGCCTTAGTTTATAGTTCTTGTATAGTCCATGGGATGCTGAGATAGGGTCTAGGGCGATGTGGATGTGATTTGTAAAGGTCAATGGGGGACTAATGCTGGTGGGTGCCTGGCAGCTGATGTAGCTGTATTGAGAGGCTAGATGTGCCATGGAAAAATGAGAGTGGCCAGTGAGACCAATAATGCTGGGAAGACATATTGTAAAGAGAAGAAACAGAATGATAGTCAGACAAGTATGATTTAGTTTAGCTGTTGGTGCATTTTCCTCAGATGTAAGAGTTTTCACAAATTATTTTTATACCACACTGAGTGGGATCTGGAGCACACACTGGTGACACGATTTTTGGAGCTACTAATGCGAAAACAAAGAGTGGGCTGTGTTTGGAGCACAATGTGGACACAAAACACATGGCTGAATCAGTGTTTGAAATTGCTGAAGCACCAATTAAGAATTGGGTGCATATTTTTATGGGTCAAGGGCACTTATCACTGTAAGGATGCAGGGCAAGGAGTCGATGAAAACTCAGCGCTTGAGTGGAATTAATATTTTAGTTCCTGAAAAGACTTCAATTTCACTTTATTTTAATTCATATTGATTTAGAACCCCCTGCAGCAGTTGACTGCTTATGTGTTCTGGGCTGAGTATAAATTGAGGGTGCTACAGGAACCTTCCTAGCAGGTTTGTCTGCTCGCAGAAATACATATTCTTGGGCTTGTAAATGATTCGAGCGTCAATCAGTGCGGCTCTTGGGGGCTCTTCGAATGTGCATGAGAAAGCTCATGAGCGTGAAGACTTCAAATCAGACTGCAATCTAGATCTATCAAAAACCCTCCAAACCAGAGTAAACTGAAAGCAAGGAGCTACCTCCAGGGACGTGGAACACCCCACTCAGTATTGTCGATCGTTATCTAAGGACTTTGCTCACTCACACATTGATTTGCACTAGAAATTAAATATTGATTTGCTGGAATATTTTTAAGGGGCACTTCTACTAATAAAAATCAACACCGCTGCAACCCTGGTCCTTATTTTGTATATTGTTCATATGACATTTATTTAAGTATTTTAGCTCCATAAAGAAGAGATATAGCCTATAGGTTGACAACCCACGGCTTAAGCAATGTCACTTTAGGACTAAGTACAATGACATCTGAGGGCCTCGTTACAAGGTCCCTTTTAATTCTTTTTTTTATATTTTTTGAATAATTTTATTGAGTTTTGTAGTAACAAAAAGATGGAGACATTTGACATCATTTGCCAATTAATCTGGGCACTCCATGACATCAGAACAAAAATACAGTTCCACACAATCCTTTCATCACACCTCATGCGGCATATAATACAGATCAATTAGTGGCAGAGAAGGCCTGGGACCTTTCCAGGGATCAAGGTCCTTGAGTGATTGGTTTTATTATGATATCTCTATATTGGGATCTGTCTCCCCATATCTTCTGCTGCTTACCTGGACATCCCCTGTCTGTCTAAATCGGGATCTCCATGCCATAACAGTGGTCCAATCCTATCTTCCAGCCCCCCAGAGATGGGGGGGGGGCAGGGTTTGGATCTTTCCAGGCTCAGGTAATGTCTCTCTTGACAACCAAAAGAATAATCCATAACTAAGTAATCTTTTATCAGTTCCTGACCATGTCTACATTTATAAGCTAGAGGTTCCAAATTTGGTTCTGGGCAGATCTTTCATCCCAACACCTTCCTCAGCGTAGTAGACACCCCTCTCCCAAAAGGAGACAATAGTCCCTGTGTTCCACAGAGTGTACACCAAGTCTCCATTTGATGTTAGACATCGAAGTTAAATCTTAGCATGCACCAACCTTCTTTTCCACAGTCTGTATCATGTGAAGTATGTGCAATAGAGACAGTTCAGTTGGATGAGCCTGAATTAAGAAGCAATGACAGTCTCCTGTTGGGAGGAGCACACCTCCCTCATTTCATCATCCGACAAAGATCCCTCTCCCAAACCGCTCGCAGGCATGTATGAGATTCGAGTATATTACTAATTAGTGACCTGTACAATTGAGAAATGTTGTGTTCCATCCAGTCCTTCCATCAGTCATTTTGCCTTTAGGGAGGTCAAATCCAGGAGCAACATTAATTCTGTAATGTAACCTGGTAATTGGGCCACTTGAAGGAGCCAGCTCCCGGCACACAGGCGGCCTCCTTTGTAAGTTATTATTCCAGCCTAGGGTTTTGAGCGTACCATGCCACTTTTGTAGTACCACTTTAGATGGTCGATGGGTGGGGGAGACGTGCTGTTCCCCTATACTGCAGGTGTATTAACTGGACTACTTGCATCGCTCATTTCTCTGACCCAATGGCGGGATTACCGTTCGTGTCATACCACCATTAATTAACGATCACCAAATGGGAAGCTCTACACATATGAGGTAATGAGGCTGTTGCTATACCCCTTTCATATGTAGATTTGAAGCACCTCTGTAAGGCGATCCTAACCACTGCGTCAGTCCAAATGAAGCCCCTGAGGGTCGAATTTATGTTTGGAAAAAAATGACACAGTATCAGGTGTGGAAGGTTTTGCGGTTGCTAAAGCAGTCGCAGTAAGTCAACCATTTTAAAGATAGCCAAGCGAACTAAGAGTGAGAGAGGGAGAGGTGACCAGAATTGTATATCTCCTGACAGCTTAGTGAGTTGTGGTTGGATATTCAAAGTCCAGAGTCTATAGTGGTCTTGTGTGACCTGAACCCCAGATATTCACATCCATCTGTGATCACACATATGTTGTTTGCCCATTTCAGGTCTAAGGGAGGGGCACCAATCCCAAATAAGGACGATTTGGACTTATTTATACAAAGTCCAGAGAAATCGCTGAATACTCGAAGTATCTGTGGTAATCATGGACCAGACCATGTCAGATGACTAAAGAACTCCAGCACATCATCCAGACAGAGTGATAGTCTATTTTCTATGCCCATTTGAAACCCCTAGTTTGGTAATCTACTCTAAGCCATTCTCCAAGTGGCCCAGTCTCGAAAGCGAACAGCAGAGGGGATGGCAGGGAGCCTTGTCTGGTGTTTAGCTGCACCTTAAATGCGTCTGAGGTGGTCCTCCCAATCCTAACCTATGCTGTTAAATCAGTGTACAGTAGTTGAACATATCGATGGAATTGAGTACCAAAATTACGCCTCTCCAAGAGGAGGAACAGATAATCCCACTCCACTGAATTGAAGGGTTTTTCAAAAGAAGCCCAGAATAGCACCAATGGGCCCTGTTTTATGCCTACCACTGCAAGTGCTTCGTAAACCCTTCTGATATGATGTTGTGTTACACATTTGAGCATAAAGCCAGATTGATCCTTCTTACCCAGTGAGGTGATTATTTTAGAGAATCGGTTTGTAATGGCCATTGTAATAATTTATATTTCCACGTTTAAGAAGGAAATAGGGCTGTAGGGTGAGCAGCAATCGGGTGGTCAATCTGATTTGTGTATCACCACAAACTCAGACATACGGAGATCAAGAGGCAAGCTACCTTTCACCAATGCCTCCGACATCTTCTTGGACATCAGGCTGTCGAGTTAAGACACTGAAAATTTTAAAAAATTCTTCCAGGAACTTGTTGGGCATCGGAGTTTACCTGGTTGCAGGTGGTGGTGGGCCTCTGTGAGTTATTCTGTAATCACCAACTACTACAAATCTTTCTCTTGTTCATTTAGGTCCCTCACAAAGTCTGCCAGAACCGATAGATTGGTGATGCATTAGAGGAATATAAGGCCCTGTAATAGGTGCAAACTTTGAAGCTATGTTTGGTTCCCCTTTAATCACAGACCCCTCACTAGTAGTATGAAAGATAACTTTTGCCATGTTAAGAGGTGACAGACAAAAGGAATTTTTATCTGCCATGCCAAGTATGAGATGAGGAAAGACTAGTAGACTGCTGTCATTGATACAAAAGGCATCACAAACCGTTAGCAGAACAGGGAATTCAGATATCCTTTCCCTGTGAGCAATACTGAAACCTCGGTGCCCTGTCAAATTAAGAAAGAACCACAAGATTCAGTCCTGTCTGTGTGTAGGTGATCTACCAAAGCATTGGGGCTTCACAAGAATGTCAACAATGAGAGGAGACAATTGACTCTGGTGAGGGCTAGTGCTACTTTAGGTTGGCATGAATTAGTTTTCAAGGTCAACCACTTACAAGTCATTGCCCCATTCAAACAATACGATGATTCTTGGAAGCTGATTAGGATGACAATAGGACTTTTTCTATTCTGCAGAGTGAAGCTTGACATATAGCCATTAAAAATTGTCAGTCGACTGGCTGGGAATGTGTCCTGGTTTGTCACACAGCAGGACAGGTGAAGGGGCATCTCTGTGAACATGCTAGGAGTGGACTGTTTTTGACAATCAATCAATCAGGGGAATTGTAAGCGCGCTACTCACCCGTGAGGGTCTCAAGGCGCTGGGGGTTAAGCAGCTCCGTTCAGTTGAAAAGCCAGCTCTTGAGCGTCTTCCTGAAGATGTTCAGGGAGGGGGCACGTCTGATGTCGATCCGGAGCTCGTACCAGGTCTTGGCCGCGATGTAGGAGAAGGTTCTTCCACCTGTTCTGGCTCTGCGGATGCGCGGGGTTTCGGCGAGGACGAAGTCGACGGATCGGACGTTTCTCTTGGGTACGTGGAAGGAGATTCTCTTGTTGAGGTATTGGGGTCCGGTGTTGAGGAGGCATTTGTAGGCGTGGGTTAGTATCTTGAAAGTGACTCGCTTCTCAACGGGGAGCCAGTGGAGTTTCCGTAGGTGTTGGGTGGTGTGTTCGTGTCGAGGAATGCCGAGGACGAGTCTGGCTGCGGTGTTCTGTATGGTCTGGAGCTTGCGGAGCAGAGACTTGTTGATCCCGGCGTAGAGGGCGTTTCTGTAGTCCAGTCTGCTGGTTATGAGTGCGTGGGTGACGGCCTTCCTTGATTCGGGGGGGATCCACTTGAAGGTTTTTCGGAGGATTCGGAGGGTGTTGAAACAACTGGAGGCGACGGCATTGACCTGTTGGGTCATGGAGAGGGAAGAGTTGAGTAAGATGCTGAGGTTTCGGGCGTGATTCATGGTGGTGGGGAGGCTGCCGAGGGCGGTTCCCAAGGCGAGGGGGAGGGTCCGAGGACGAGGACTTCTGTCTTCTCCGAGTTGAGCTTCAGGCAGTTTCTGCTCATCCAGGATGCAACGTCCTTCATTCCTTCCTGGAAGTTGAGTCTGGTGGGGATTGGGTCCTTGGTGATGGAGAGGATGAGCTGGGTGTCGTCGGCGTAGGATACTATCTTGAGTCTGTGCGGTCTGACGATGGCGGCGAGGGGTGCCATGTAGATGTTGAAGAGCGTGGGGCTGAGGGATGATCCTTGGGGCACTCCGCAGTTGATTTCCGTGGGTTCGGAGAGGAAAGGTGGCAGTCTGATTCTTTGGGTTCTGCCAGTGAGGAAGGAGCAGATCCAGTCGAGGGCGGTTCCTTGTATGCCGGCATCGTGGAGTCTGGCGGTGAGTGTGCGGTGGGAGACGGTGTTGAACACTGCAGAAAGGTCGAGTAGGATCAGGGCCGCGGTGTGTCCTTGGTCGAGGAGGGGTGTGGATGTCGTCTGTGGCGGCGAGTAGAGTGGTTTTGGTGCTGTGGTTGCTGCGGAATCCAGATTGGGAGGGGTCGAGGATGGAGTTTTCTTCGATGAATTTGGTTAGTTGTGCATTGACGGTTTTCTCGGTGACTTGGGCCGTGAAGGGGGGAGGGAGATGGGTCGGTAGTTCATGAGGTCGTTGGGGTCTGCTGAGGGCTTCTTGAGCAGGGGTCTGACTTCTGCGCATTTCCAGTCGTCGGGAAAGATGCTGGTCTTGAAAGTGGTGTTGATGGTGCGTCGTAGTTCGGGAGCGATGGCGACTCTGTGGATAATGTGCGGAGGGCAGGGGTCCGTGGGGGCACCTGAGTGGATGCCTTTCATGGTCGAAGTGGTGTCTTCGGTGGTGACTGGGGTCCAGGAGGAGATGGTGGGCTGGATGGCGTTGCTGGAGAAGGAAGTGGTTTCGGAGTTGGGTGTCTGGTCGTTGAAGTTGTCGTAGAGGCCCTTGATTTTTAGATGGAAGTAGGATCCGAGCTTGTTGCAGAGGTCCTGGGAGGGGGTGATGTCCGTGGTTTCGCTGGGGGGCTTTGTGGGGACAATGAGTCACTTGTGTGTGGGTGTTAAATATTAAATCATACCACAGCAGTGGCATGCACTGTGTCATCTACTGCAGGAAGGCACTTATTCTTATCAGATCTAAGGGTGTGAAGTAGGATGACCAGACGTACTGGATTTACCTGGACAGGGCTGACTTTAGAAGCACTGTCCCAGCAGCTATGCACTTTCTGCTTAAAAAAAAAACATGTCCTTGTTTTTGAGAGAGTGTTGGGTGAGCACCCACATTGGAGTTGTGCATGCTCGTGTTTTCATTGGCCCACTCACCACACCATGGATACAGGTCACTTAAGTATTTGCCTGTTGTAGTGTCTCACGCATCATAGTGAGCTTTAACAAGGGGTGAATCAGTTTCACAGGATTCCATAAGCCAAGAACAAGTATGCCCCTGGGGTTCATTACAGCATGGGGAAGGGAGTATGTTTTAATGTAGAGTTTCTTCTAACAGAGGTTTCTGCAAATCTGCATTTCAACTGGGAAATAAATGACAGGGATGTTTTCTTTTTGATTCCCTTTATAGAATGATTCCTGGGCATCTCTTTGCCATCCTATGCCCCTCCCCATAACTTCACGAAGAAACACAGACTAAACCTTAGCCAGTCTTCTTTTTTCATTTTCTTTCTAGTACTTGTAATTTTGTTTTACCATTATAAATATGTGACTACAAGACCCAGAATGCAAAGGGAAATGGACTGAATGAGCTACTCATGTGTGATGTAAGACAATCTGAGACGTCTGTTCTTTCCTTGGCAAGTTAGGATATTTTAGTTTGGCGCAGAGTGCGCAAACTCTAAAAAGCAGGTCTATTTTTGTATTCATTATTTGTAGTCTGTTTACAGGTTTCTTGGATGTGCCAGTATAGCTCTATGTTGGCGGATGCTGTACTGTTGTCTTTCAGCATGTGTAATCAGTTCCAAGATTTAGTCCTTCTTTGTCTGTGGCTGTCCTGGGTTTCTTTTTTAGTTCTGAAACTGTGGCCACTCCAGTGTGGGGGGAAGTCAGGAGGGAGGGATTCTAAAAATGCTAAATGTTGCTCTCTTTTTAGGTCTCGCAGACCTGCGTTGCAGCGCACATGTGCTGCTCGCTCTGCCATGCTTCTTGTAATCGGGATATTTCAGAAGTGGAGTTGAAGCCCCGCCCATCATTTTGATTGGCTGGCGTCACCATTTATGGTAAACGCTGGCTCGTGATTCAGAATGAGGCTTTTTTGTTACCGCCCTGTCTCCTTCTCGGACGGCCCATCCGGACTGGATGTTTTACTTGCGGCATTATACAGTCTCCTTTAACTAATGGGTAAGCACTATTTTTTATCATTTGCGTAATGGCAACAGCCTGTTTCAGTCGCCTTTGGCAAGGGCGACCGCTTGTTTATATTTGCATCGCACTTTCACTTAAAGTGAAATTGCGATGCAAATATAAACGCTCCGTTTATTTATTTTTAGGGACACTGCGCTCCGTTTATTTATTTATTTTTACTTTAATTCGGAGCGCGGCGCCCGCTTCAGGGACACCGCGCTCTTTCTTTTTTACAATACAACACCTATAGCATTGTAAATGCTTCTTAAAGGGTTGGAGCGGTGCAGGTCTGTACTGATCTGACACACTGGCCGCAGTTGTCCCTGCTGTCACCACAAGACCCTCCTCGTCATCCTGCGAAGAGAACAACAGTTGAGAAGAGCGATTGTCAAAATGGTAAAATACAGCGCCTTGCCGGTTGGAGGGCTCCGCTTCTGCCCCCTTCCACGCGCGGGGAGAGGCAGGGCACCAGAGACACTTATGCCAGCGGATTCGCCATTGGCTGGGTGTGCGAGCCGGGAAATCCAATCAAACGGGACTGAAATAACCAACGCAAACCACACATAAAAACTGAAGAGGTTGGAACAAAAAATTCTCGTGTTACCTGGACTGCCCACCTCCAGGGAGGAGGCGCGGATTCCAGGCTACCTGAGAGGTGCGCTGGCACTCGTGTTGAGCCACGGTCGAGCCTCTCCGGGCCTCCAGTGGGCCTGGGGGCGCTTTCAGGAGGCGCTTTGAAGGTCACCCCGCGGGAAACAAAAGGCTTCAGTCGTTCACCTCAGCTTGGAACCGGTGAAGCCGGAGAGGGGTGTCCCTTCTCCTGTGCTCGCGCTGTGTTCATTGCTTGGAGCTGGTGCCTGGATCCTATGGTAGGACCCCCCAATACACAGCTGTATCCATGGGCGTAGGAAGTGTGGGGGACGAGGGGGATATATCCCCCCCAGAGTTTGGAGGGCGGGGGGACACGGGGGACAAGAGTGGGGGGGACGAGGGGACAAAGGAAATTCCCCTCTCCCTTCTGTGATTAACAGGGCCATTAGCGCGCGAAAGCGCTATGCATATTGGCCCTGCACTTGCCCTGTGACTGGCCTCCAGTTACCTGTGATCAGGCTGCACGCTTGATGGGGCTAAAAGGAATTTAACACCCCTGCCCCCCATGCCCCCTTCCTCGTGTGTCTCAGCCCGGGCTGCTGCTGCAGCTCGAGCTGCTGTTTCTGGCGTCTTATCTCCGACACAGAAACGTTTTTCACAGATCTTCAAAAGAGCATTCACATTACTTTGGAAGTGGTTAAGGAGGTTTTGTTGACTGATTCCAGTATCCCATGTGTCCCCACTCTGCCTATTCGCTATTTCTTACTTTTTATTTTATTTTTACTGCCACAGTGGGGGAGTGCATGTAGTGAAAAGGCATCTCGCAAGTAGGGACCACACATTTCCCCGCACCAAAAATGAATACCAGCCATTTCTTTTTGTTTACAGAGTCTGCAAGAGAACTTTTCGTTAAGAATATATTGTTACTTAATTTTCATTTCTGTTGTAATTTAGTCATTACTGTTGGTTTCCCAGAGCTATGACATACTGCTTTGTTGGAATCTTTTAAACCTGAAAAACTATTTTCCTGGGGGCATTAATTTGTAAGCGCTGAATGCAATTCTAACGGTTTTACAAATGTACAAGGTTTTGTTGCACTTGCATATTGTGACCATTATTGCGTAGCCTCAAAATCAGTGCTCAGCTGTTCAAGCGCCTGTTCTTCCACATGCAAACTGCTGCCACATTTTATGTTGGTGTTCAGTGCCTTATAGAGAATCCAGTTTAAGGACGGTGGGGGCATTCTCTGTGGGATTTACAGGTTGGAGTTCATACCCTGACCAATGAACCTCTGGCAATACCCCAATAATTTGAAATGCTGTAGGATAACTCATCGGTCTCAAAGTTTGGAATCTGGGGGTGAGAAACTTGACAGCTTCTGCAATTATTTGAGCTAAAATCACAATAATTTCTCTCATTGTTGACCTCTGTAAAGGTTAGTTATTTTTTAACTTCAGTCACACTTTGTTGTTGGTAATTGCTCAGAAGTGACCAGAAGCATGTGTGAGCACTGTTAAAAAGTTCTACAAAACCAGAAAATATTTTGTGCAGCAGGTATAGACATGTGGTACATTCTTCATTGAAACGAGTTTGATTGCTTTCACTTATGTGCAGCACGTTTTATGTAGCTGATATCTGTTGCCAGCAAGGCTTGAATTTTATAAATTCAAAGTGGAAAACTTTATAGACCAAAGATTTTCCTAGGCTGCAGCTGGGCAGATGTGAACCTGAATCCATGTTTTTGTAGTTTACCACAGTGGTGACCATCTTGCAATTGATGCTTGAACTCCTGTTCAGCTTTGCAGCTTTCTAGTGCAGGGGCTACAGCGTCTGGAGCAGGCAAGAGAGCATGCAACAGGTGGGAGACCAGGAGACTATTTCTATGGCACACAGAATAAGAGTGAAGGATTTTGCTGATTCAATGCAGGCAGTGCATGGAGGAGATTGCCGGGGAAAGGAGTGCAAGGTCAGCAGTCTACGTATGAAGTTGTATGCAGTCTCCTCGACTGTGGCACAGAGAGAAGGTCCCACCCCCACCTGACACAGCGGAGAGAGGAAAGGATGGCAAACCGAACAGGACACCGGTGAGCAGAGTATGGTCCTGAGAGAGGGCAGAGGAAAAGGGCAGAAGGAGGACCCTATTGGGGCTGGACGGTAGGGAAGAAACTGTAAATGAGCCCTTTGATTCCTCCTACTGACTTCCAGTGCCAGGTTGAGAGAGCCCCTGACATAGGTATTGGAGGTCACACCTGAAGCTGCTTTCATAAGATATACAAGTCTAGTAATTTCCTTAAGGCAAGAAGGCAGTGCTCCCCATTCCTACCCATTGGCACTAAAAGCACTGTTCACATTATGTTTGTAGTCAAATGTGATTGTTACTCTGGTTTAAGCCTGCTAACAATTAATAAAATAAGACCCATAATTTTGGTGTCTCTAAAGTGAAGATCTTTTTTGTGTACTGCTGTCGGTAGTGATGACAGTTACGACACATTGTACATGAAGATCACGTACAGGCATCCCAAACTCTGCTGAGCGATTACAAGATCCATAGTAAATGCAGATTTTCAGAAGTAAGGAAGGAGCACCTACTAGGACAATTCATACTGTGCTCTCCAATTGAAACTCAGGAATTGTGTTCTGCATCTCCAGACAGCCAATGGTGGAAAAGGTATGCTAGAGGAGACTTGAAGCCATTAAACAATAAAGGCAGTGTGGCACTCAGCATGACAACATCTGGGTGGAGGATTATGTGGATCTGATGCCATTTTGCTGATGATGTGCTGAGATGGAAGAGGAAATCAAGTGATAGAATTCCAGGGGATTCCCTTTGAGAGGTGCACGTCCCCCTGTGAAGGTAATTCTCAAAATTCTCTTGGGATGCTGGGACCCTGGACATGGACATGGATGACTTATGAGTGAATAGCTTATGTATGTCAAGTAGGATGTGTGTGGAGTTTAAATGCTACATGAGGCTGTGGTCACTCAGGAATCCATTTTGATTTCCTGTACTGGGAAGTGCATAAGGTAGGAGAGAGCCCAGACATCATTATGAATTGCAGGGTTCCTCCAATGTATTACTGAAGTCCTTTGTGGTGGACCAGACTCTAAGCATTGGAATGAAGGAGACTAAGGTCCTTTTCTAGTGTTGGGAAACCCTTTGCCCCCATCCAGCGCCATTTTTCCCTAACAGTGTTACCCACAGCAAGTTGAGGGGAATTGAATGGAGAAGCCCCTCCATCTTTTGTGCCTTAGTTTTGTGTCTCCTCTGAAAGGAAACCTCCCAGATAAGAAACCTCCCTGGTAGGAAACACCCAACATAACCCTGTCTTCCTGCTGGCACTGAAACAAAGCGATACCAAAGGGGATGATGGACGGAGCGTTAGAGCAAATCAAACACTCACCCCCAGTCAACTGATCTGGGTTTAATCCATCATCATTCTTTAGCTCACTCCACCACCCCAGTTCAGACATGGCCATATGCAAATCAGTCTGACCCTGTGCCTCATGGGAACAGTCCAGCCCGAACTGCCAAGCCATGTCTTCCCTGGACCGGAAACAAGCATCCTGGGACCGGTTTCTGGCTATTCAGCCGTCATCAGCCAGGCTAGCTTGAATCCAGTGGCAAAGTGAGCAAGGGACCCACGTCTGGGCATTCCCTGCCAACTTAGGGCGAACAAAGCGATACCAAAGGGGATGATGGACGGAGCGTTTGAGCAAATCAAACACTCACCCCCAGTCAACTGATCTGGGTTTAATCCATCATCATTCTTTAGCTCACTCCACCACCCCAGTTCAGACATGGCCATCTGCAAATCAGTCTGACCCTGTGCCTCATGGGAACAGTCCAGCCCGAACTGCCAAGCCATGTCTTCCCTGGACCGGAAACAAGCATCCTGGGACCGGTTTCGGGTTCAAAACCCTCATCAGCCGTCCATCATCCCCTTTGGTATCGCTTTGTTCGCCCTAAGTTGGCAGGGTATGCCCAGACGTAGGTCCCTTGCTCACTTTTCCACTGGATTCAAGCTAGCCTGGCTGATGACGGCTGAATAGCCAGAAACCGGTCCCAGGATGCTTGTTTCCGGTCCAGGGAAGACATGGCTTGGCAGTTCGGGCTGGACTGTTCCCATGAGGCACAGGGTCAGACTGATTTGCATATGGCCATGTCTGAACTGGGGTGGTGGAGTGAGCTAAAGAATGATGATGGATTAAACCCAGATCAGTTCACTGGGGGTGAGTGTTTGATTTGCTCAAACGCTCCGTCCATCATCCCCTTTGGTATCGCTTTGTTCGCCCTAAGTTGGCAGGGTATGCCCAGACATGGGTCCCTTGCTCACTTTGCCACTGGATTCAAGCTAGCCTGGCTGATGACGGCTGAATAGCCAGAAACCGGTCCCAGGATGCTTGTTTCCGGTCTAGGGAAGACATGGCTTGGCAGTTCGGGCTGGACTGTTCCCATGAGGCACAGGGTCAGACTGATTTGCATATGGCCATGTCTGAACTGGGGTGGTGGAGTGAGCTAAAGAATGATGATGGATTAAACCCAGATCAGTTGACTGGGGGTGAGTGTTTGATTTGCTCAAACGCTCCGTCCATCATCCCCTTTGGTATCGCTTTGTTCGCCCTAAGTTGGCAGGGTATGCCCAGACGTGGGTCCCTTGCTCACTTTGCCACTGGATTCAAGCTAGCCTGGCTGATGACGGCTGAATAGCCAGAAACCGGTCCCAGGATGCTTGTTTCCAGTCCAGGGAAGACATGGCTTGGTAGTTCGGGCTGGACTGTTCCCATGAGGCACAGGGTCAGACTGATTTGCATATGGCCAGGTCTGAACTGGGGTGGTGGAGTGAGCTAAAGAATGATGATGGATTAAACCCAGATCAGTTGACTGGGGGTGAGTGTTTGATTTGCTCAAACACTCCGTCCATCATCCCCTTTGGTATCGCTTTGTTCGCCCTAAGTTGGCAGGGTATGCCCAGACGTGGGTCCCTTGCTCACTTTGCCACTGGATTCAAGCTAGCCTGGCTGATGACGGCTGAATAGCCAGAAACCGGTCCCAGGATGCTTGTTTCCGGTCCAGGGAAGACATGGCTTGGCAGTTCGGGCTGGACTGTTCCCATGAGGCACAGGGTCAGACTGATTTGCATATGGCCATGTCTGAACTGGGGTGGAAGGAGTGAGCTAAAGAATGATGATGGATTAAACCCAGATCAGTTGACTGGGGGTGAGTGATTGATTTGCTCAAACGCTCCGTCCATCATCCCCTTTGGTATCGCTTGGCACTGAAACAAAGGCTATGGATGTAATGAATACACTAAAGACAGGAACTGTCTGAAGCAGGTCACATAGCTGAGTTTGCCTGCTGACTTGCTATAAGTACGGGACAGAAACCACTAGCCAATGTGCCAGGCTTTCTCTGGAACCAGAATCCGAGGTCCCTCACCAATGGAGAACGAGAAACTCTTCTGTGCTCCACGGTATGGAGTCTCTGACTGACAAATCCACTTTGCCAGGTGCTGGGAACAGACTTGAAAGTTTTGCAACCTGCTAGGAGAACAACTGCATTGAGCCTACTTTGAAGGAAAGAGCTGAATGAGTGTTAAGGAGGGGTGCTGTAGGTGTCCTTGTACAAATGAGAAGCTATCCAGAAAAGGAAGACTGCAAGGACCGTAGGCAGGAAGAACTGTCAGCAGCAGTGGCGGCTGGTAAGTTTTGGAGGGAGGGGGTGGACGGGACACACACACATACACAACTCACAACCATGCTTTCACACAAGCGCCCACAAACACATTCATTCACAACACTCTTTCCCAAACATTCATACATACACGCACGCATGCACCAAACAATAATTTAAAAAGAAAACAAAAAACACACACTTACCTGCAGCCAGCTCTGCCTCAGTGGTTCCCGAAGGCTTGGGACTGCTGCCTTCCCTCATTGGCTGACCTTAGGACAGCCAATGAGGGAAGGCAGCAGTCTCAACGTCATCACAGAGTGTGATGGGGTCAGTGAAACTACTGACCCTACCCCACTCTGTGATGAAGTGTCACTGATTGACACTCAACCCTGGGCGCTTCAGGGCTTAAAACTAAAGCGCCCAGGTGCAAGGCAATCAGTGACGCTACCCCTCGTCACTGAGGGGAGGGCCTCCGGGACCTTTGCTGAGCTGAGGACGTCACGCCCACAGGAGCTGTGACTTTCTCAGCCCAGCAAAGTTCAGTTCAGGCAGCCAGGAGCCTGCGCTAAATGCGCATGTCTGGCTCCTGGCTGCCTGAACTGGAAGTGAACAGTGTCTGTCAGGCTGACCTTTGTTCAGCCCGAGGACTCTGTTCGTATGGATCAAAAGGTGGAAGGGCATGGCCCCTCCGCCCAAATGGACCGGCCGCGCCTGGTCAGCAGCATGCTGCAGTCCAGGAAAATATCTGCACTCCCAGGCTGTGTGGTGAGGTTTTGAGACACGGGTGCCCCTGCAACATGCCCAGAAGCAGGAGTGTTGGTGACGGCTAAGCACTCACAAAAAATGTCATCCTGCGATTCCCCACCCCTCTCCCCCTCCAAAAAATTCAACGTACCTGTAGCTGTAATTGGATTTATGTAGCCCTTACTACCCCTGACGAGGAATTGAGCGCTTTACGGCGAGTAGAATGCTACTCCGGAACCAAAGGTTAGTGGTTATTGTTAGTTAGTGTGATTAGTAATGTGCTCTCAAGAAATAGGGCATGCATTTACTCCATTAATTTTGTTATGTATTAATACCAGGGCGGTGTGCTAATTAGAGGGGGCTATGTGGCTTCAGGTGAATGGTTGGTGAGATAGATAGGCTGGTAGAGATTAGTTAATGTTAGATTACAGGGCAAGGGGGTTATAAAGAGGAGAGGTTGTGATCGATGAAATGAGGTATCAGCCAATTGGAGAATTACAACAAGAAGGATTGTGGCAGATGGGCACGAGGCAGAGGAGGCTATTCTCAGAAATATAAGGTATACAGAGGATGGAAGGCAAGAAGAGAGGTGATTTATACCCTGTTTTATCACCTTATCCCGTCCAAGTGTATGTTGTGTGTGACTATTGTAGTATATCCAGTATGCGTGTATGCGAAGCAGTGATGAAGGCCTATGTGTTCCATTTGGACGTCCCAGACATGTTCCAGTGCACAACTCGGGGTGAAGTTGTTTTCCCAGACAGTGGAAGTGTATCAGGATGCAAAAGGGAGGCTTGGTGTTTAGAAAGTCTGACAACATTTGTCAGTCTTATCAGAAGAAACCAAAGCACCTTGAGAAAGTTGGCAATAAATCCAGATTTCTTACTGCAAACAGACCCATTTGGATCACCACTGTGATGCGAGGTGGGATCTTCGCTTTATTTGAGTGTTGGGTTCCTGCTTGGGCCTGAGCATTATCTCCCAATGAAGAACCCCAACCATCATAGGATTTCGGCGAAGCAGAGCCTCTTCACAAACCAGAGTTCCATGACAGCCTTCCTTCAGAGACGCAAGTATGTGCACCAGAAATCGAAGCTTTCTTGGCCAAGTCAGTGCACAATCACTGAGTGAGACTGCCTTGGGCTGTGTGGATGATAAACCACTAAAAGCAGCATGGCTCTCACCCTAGCTAGCAAACAGCAGACCCGGCCTGCAGAGGACTGCGAAGACGGAAACAAGGTGCAGTGCAAAGGTGATGCATTGCAGCAAGAACTTTGGAACACATCACTCTACATCACTATCCATTGGGATGGGTCGACAGGGAACCATGAGGGGTCAACAGAATACAACCCATCAGCCTTTCCCTCCTGCAAGTGCACTGCGTACGTTGATGCCAGTGCCTTTTAAATAGCATAAGTCCTGGTTGTGGAAAAAAATGTCTTACTAATTGCATGCTATATTAATTCCCTCTAACATTTATGTACAGAATTGAATTGTGTGTTGAGAATAAAGTGATGGACAACTATTGATCACAAACACATGGGTTCAAGTGCTCAAGCGATGGACTTGGTGTGTGTGACAGAGTGCAAAGGTACAAAAGAGTGCAAGAGATATAGTGAACATGTGTGTGTATGTTTGTTATGCGTGCACGTGTGGTGCTGGTCTGGCATACTGGAGGTTAATCTTGCCTTAGGGACAAGGGAACTAACAGCTTATGGATGGGAGGTGTTACCTATGGCAAACTGCAGGCCCTGACCTGATTCTGTGAAGACACCATCTTTGACTGTGGGGTCTCGAACAGTCTAACTGAGAAAGCCGCTAACCCAGTCATACCCGGCGGCAGGGACACAGACCACGCATCACCACGCCTGGCCGAAGGCACTGACATGATGTACCTGATTCTTAGCATATGGGGTGGATCCATAGCAAAATGTTGGAACTGATATTTGAGGTAACTTTTGTCATAAGATTTCCTGTAATCATTTTATCGGGGTGTCAATGGCAAAATGCTGACCCTTGTATACCGGAGGGAATTTTTAGAGGTACCCATGGCTGTGGCTGAAGTATCCATGGTAAATTTCTGGCACTGTCATATTGAATGTACTCATTGACAAGGGGCTCACACATGAAAAATGAGGACCTTAGTATAGTGGAAGCTATTTCTGACTTAAGACATTTTAAAAAAATCTGATTTACTCCAAGGAAAAGCCAGGCTTCCCTGGTGCACCATCAAAGTACTGGAATATTTCATGAATGCCCCATAAGGGTCTGCTGCGTTTTACAAATTTGATCCCAATTTTTTTTTTTTAATTCTCATGGGAGAAGTCTACTCTCCCTTAAATCATCTACAAGAAATCTGTTAAATTGTTTTGCTTGCTGGAATTTGGAGGAAGTATAACACCCCACCACTTACATAGATCTTTTCCCTCATATAATGGCTATGAGGTTAGCTCTGACCCCATTTTTGTAAATGCTTGTCTTGCCCCATTGCTGGGAGCAGGACTGGCTTTAGGGCGGTGCAACCGGTCCAGCCACACCTGGCGTTGACTTTGGAAGGGGGCATTGTGTTTAAAAATAATTTTTGGTTTAAAAGCACATGAACTTCCTTGTGCATCAGGCAGTTTTCAGGCAACAATAAAAATGTCAAGATAACGCTGGTGATTAATGTTCCTACTAGTGAGAGTTCGAAATTTTGTCTAGTGGTAGTTTTAGCTCATTGTAAAGTGGCGCAGAGGGTTGATGTGCCTGCTGCAAAGAACATGTACCATGCAGATCACAGAACTGAGTGAACTCTGAGCAACACTATAAAAAAATATACATGATTTTTTCACATTTGGTCTAATTACTTTGTGAATGCAAATAACAATAATGCATACTTGCAAACTGTGACTACATGCCTGCCTTTCTCAATATTTCACTTCAAAACTATCCAAATTTATTCGTTTAACGGGCGTACAGTCTCATGCAATGATCGATTTCTATAGGGTCACTGGAAAGTCCACAAGGTTGTCCCTGTCCCCCCCAGAAATTTTGTGTCTCCTACGCCCCTGGCTGTATCTTGGGGTCGGGGGGACCCGTCTTTGGGCATCTATCTGTCCAGATGCCCACTGCACTGCATCGTTGTTACTATATGTTTTTTAAGGTTGTGTACAGCGCTCCTGTTATCTTAGCTGCATTGAACGGCTGGACACGTCAAAACGGGTCTTTGATTATTTAACGCATCTGAGAGAGGCTGGTCGTCAATGGCACACTGGCAGATGCTGAGTTCATTATTAGAGCCATTTAACATAAGATATATAATCCCCGTGTTAGAACGCGCGCCCGCTCGCAGCACCTGTCCGTGCCTCGATTCTGGGGTGAAATCCTGCGATAAGGGGCTGTGTGGCTGCCAATGTCAAGGAGACAGTGTCCTTTCACCGGAAGAGGGGCTGCGGGTCTCAGGGCTCTGCCGTGCTCTCCCAGAGAGAGAAAAGGGCTCCCAAACTTGTCTCTGGGAAGCCGGGGGTAGAGGAAGGTGTGAAGGAATCTCTCTTCTGATCCGCCGCAGAGCGCCCCTCTCCCCCGCTCTTCCTTTCTACAACAAGCATTTGCAATGCAATAGGTCTCGCATTTACGCGAGTTTAAGCTATTGGCATTGTAAATAAAAATGAAAATGCCTTTTATTTATGTTTTGAAAACGAAAACAAAAATAAAAGGCATTGTTATTTGCAATGTCAATAGCTCAAACTTGCGTAAATGCGAGACCTATTGCTTGTTTTCCCTTCCATCAAGCATCAGGATTTTGTCCGCTAGAACTAAACTGTTGACTGTAGATTTAGTAGGTCCAGAGTTCTACACTTGTAGATTATATGTTCTACCAAAATATGTGACCTATACCTAAATTCCCTAATCTGTCTAAACTATGATAGTGTATTGATGGATTAGCTGTTATTCTTTGTGTTATTGCCCAAAGTGCGGCCAATTTTAATCATTACATCTAAACTGTAGTGTGCTAAAAATGTAAGTAATGTTCATAAACGGCCTCCGATTTAAGCAAAGCGATATGTGAGCGTCTGCGGGAAACATTTTCGGATTCTTCGAAAGGGTTTGCAGAACTGCATGGGGCTGTGTGCCAGGGGCAATGGAGGAAGGCTTGAGACAGCTGCAGGCTGCCTTTTCTGATCTTATTTCTGAGGCTGCTCAGAAACTTGATTGATGCCATGCAAATGGACTCTCCCAGGTGTATTATTTTCCCAGGCAGCAGTGGGAGGAGGATAGATAATCTTAAACTCTCCCATTGTCTGGCTCAGGTTGTACAGGCCGCTAGAGAGTTCCAATGGGGTGGTGCAGGCGAAGGGGGTGGGAGGGCAGCCTGCACAAGATGAGCAACAGACTCAATACTCAAAAAAACACTTGAAGAATTGCTTGCCGCCCACACAGCTCCACTGAACATGCAGTTTAAATATAGTTAATTGCCTTAGGTGGTGCTGTTTCAGAACTGTAATATCACATAACATGATTAAAGTTATATTTCAGTGATTATTGTAAAGCTTAAAATTATCTGTTGATGCGAAGCGCTATTAGTGCTTGGTAATCCGGACTTTAAATAGGGCATACATTACGCCTTTGGTGCGAGTTTCATGAATTCGCATCATTAATAAAGAACAGCAGGCAGTCGTTGCTGTATGCACCAGGTTGCAACACTACCCAAGTAGAATGCTCTCTCTCACGATGAGGACATATAAAGGGAAGATGTTTATAGCGTGGCCACCTCCCTCCATATCATCACTGACACTGTTTCCAATCCTGGACTTCCGTTTGATAGCCTAATGCATCCTGGGTGTGATAGTGTTAATTAGCTTCCATTTAGATAATTAGACTAACACACCAGAAAACAGTGATTTGTAAGTGAAATGTTCAGTACTGGGAACAATCCCTAATGGCCTGGGGAGAGAGTCCTATTCACAAGGTTAAATTTACATTTGTAGATTTACTCATGCGTAAACTCAGTACTGCACCTAGTAGTAACTGTACACGTTTTTGCAATTTGTCAGTTAAATCGTAAATTTACCACCAGGTGCATATGTGCATATCTTCTCCAACTCAAAACTGGAAGTGGAGGCTGCTGGACAGGATTTATGAGTGTAAAGTTAATACTAGTAACTTTTCACACGTAGGAATAGAGCTGGGGAGGAGATCTCTCTATGGCCGAACACCAGATGAAAGAACATATAAGCATAGTTCTGGTGTAGCAGCTGGAAAACCGGCCAAGGATTCAAGAAACATGTCATTGTCTCCTATTGCAGCAGACAAGCCAGATTCCATGAGCATGTTATCACAATCTCGGGGATCAACACAATCATCAGTGATATCGAGGTCAGAAAAACATCCCTGCCGACAATCACCAAAAACATATCTGTCTCTGAGTACCTCTTCCAGTCTGAGAGTAGCACATTCTATTCAGATAACTCAAGACAACCGCAATCAACTGGCCTCAACATACCACATCATCGGGAGCCAAGAAAAATATAATGATCACACCATTCCAAGGAACAAGTGTGGCTTGACTAACTCAACAGACTCTGAACTCACAGGATCTGATGTGTTGAAAGACCGAGAGTAAAATTCCCCTGAAGTGGAGAAGAGGAGAGATGTCATGACAGAGATGTTTCGTTTTTCAAGTGGGGGGGTTGTCATGCTATTAAGACAGTGCTAAAGACCCCGGAAGACTTGCTCTTTTCAGGACAATGGCCACCACTTCCTGTCACAAGAACTGGACCCGAAGTGCAGGTATGGACCAGGGAATTCCTAGTCAGGATGAAACAGAGATGGCATGGGTGGAGACAAGCTCCCCTGGAAGTATCAACTGTGACAAAACATTTTAATGAATAATAATTTAACCCACTTACATGCCTCCTAGTCCTTTATTCACCCCTGCTCAGACAGTACTTACCCCTGTCAAGAAAAAGCTGAAAGGCCATTCATTTTATAGATGGTTTTGAAGAGGATTCCATGAATTTTCTTTCTTAAATATTGTGCAGTATTCAGGACCAGAGCCATGTCTCACAGATGTACTTATAAGAAAATTTCTGTTGCACCCTGAGGGATGCTTTCAGTCCAGGAAGGGCTGAGGATCCTTCAGCATTGTCACCCTGGAGAGCAGCACACTGTCTTCCAGTCCACATGGGTCATTTGGGGTTTTGTAATGACTCAAGCCCAGGGTTATATTGTTCTACTGCTTCTCAGTGCATTGTCAGTGCAACAGCATGTAAAGTGAGTCCTCTTTGATAAAAAAAATTATAATTAATCTTTAACTTAGGTGACTGCATTTTCTCCTCAGCCCAACCCATGCAGTGGTAGAAGAGCAACTCCTCCTATCCATGGACTACTCCTTTCTGTCAGGTTTCGTCCTGCCTTTGCCTGGAACACAGGTTTAACATGCATTGATTTATAATTACCACTATACTTGGGTTCCTTCTTTTCCATGATACCTTTATGGCTTCCAAAGAGTTCCATCTCTCAAAAGCTCAACAGTTGCAACACCAAGGTTGGCAGCCTCAACACAATCATGAGCATGAAAACTGATGAATGTGGAATTTCAAATTTATAGTAAAACTTGTGTTTATGTGTCTGGCTCGGATACAGTCAAGGCCTTCTTGGAGCATGGAATGGAAAACAATGGTTTCTACTCCTGTCAGGATATTCCCTCTTTTTCTCTCTAACACTTACTCAATCAATTGCCTTTTAAATCTGCCTACCTTTCTCTCTACCTTTTACTTCCTTTCTGCTGTATCCTCTTACCCTGTCCTTTCAGTTTCTCCTTCTCTTTTGGCTTTGTCCTTTGGGCACTCCTCACCCAACCTGTGCCCGTCACTCATTCAGTGCTCTCTAACCTAAGATGTATTTTCCTGCAATAACAAGGTTGTATGCCAAAATATCGCATAGGGGAATATTGCTTGATGTTAGACCTGGCCTCTTTGGCATGTTTCCCCCCCTGTCTTTTTGCTTCTGACCGCCTGTTTTTGACTGTGTGCTGAATTTCATTTTTGCTGGTTTTAGAACTCTTGGCACTTTACCACTGCTGATCAGTGCTAAAGTGCTGGTGCTCCCTGTGTAAATTTTGATTATGATTGGTTATCAATGATTGGCATATTTGATTTACTGGTAAGACCCTAGTAAAGTGCACTGTGTGTGCCCAGGGCCTGTAATTCAAATGCTACTAGTGGGCCTGCAGCACTGATTGTGCCACCTACATGAGTAGCCCGGCAAACATGTCTCAGGCCACTGCAGTGTCTGTGAGTGTAATTTTAAAGTGCCATGTCGACCTGGCACCTACTTGCCAGGCCCAAACTTTCCCCTTTGCTACATGTAAGGCACCCCTAAAGTAGGCCCAAGGTAGCCCCATGGGCTGTGTGCAGTGTATTTAAAAGGTAGGACATGTGTTTTACATGTCCTGATAGTGAAATACTGCTAAATTCGTTTCTCACTATTGTAAGGACTATCTCTCTCATAAGTTATCATTGGAGCTGCCTTGTAACCTCTTACAAGTGTAACTTCCAATTGGGAAGTGATAGAGATTTGGAGCCTGGGGTCCCTGAACTCACAATTTAAAAACATCTTTTGGTGAAATTGGTTTTTAAATTGCGTGTTTGAAAATACCACTTTTAGAAGCTGGGTATTTTCTTGCTTTAACATTACGTGCCTGTGGAATCCACGTCTGGTTTAGACTGACAGTTGGGCTGCTTGTGGATTCACTCTAGACAGTCACGCAAAGGGAGATGAGGTGTGCCATGCATATCCTGATGGCCCATCACCAGGCTGATGGGTCTTCCTGAGCTAGAGTGGTGGAAGGAGTTGTCACTGACACCTGAATAGGGTTGTGCCTGTCCTCACACAAAGCTGTCTCCACCCCCCTGTAGTGTGTCTGGAGCCAGTCCAGGGAAACGAAAACACAGATAAGGGAGAGGAGAAGGGTATGGCACCGTACATCCCTCGACAAAGCCTAACAGAACATAGTAGTACGGTGACAGTTATCAAAGAATGATAAGCGGTGTAAATAGATACTCCAAGATTATTGGCTATTACACTTATATACACTACACAGAACTTAGATTCCTATCTATAAGAAGTCATCCTTAATGGAAGAGGAAACCTCACACACTAATAGTGTCATGCTTCATCATAGGGATTCTCTCCGCACCCTGGTAGGACAGTGCCACCAGGGCGGACTCAACCTCCTCAAAGACTGACTAAATAGGAGGGAGTTCTTGCATAAATCTTACTGGACAACACCACAGGGGTGGGGATCCAGATATATACTTAAAAATACCTTAGTGTACCTGGGGAAATACCTTTATTCAATCGGACAATAGCTCTGGTTAAAAATCAAAATTGGGTGGGTATCTGGAGTGTAATGACTCACACCCAACCACTACCTGCCAACATGTTTCTGCCCGTTGGTAACAAGCCTAAAAGGTCAGGGGAATTTGTCAGGGCATTTGGATCCCTAAAGGTGGTATGTACATGAACAATCTATATTTTAGACTGGATAGGTATGTTAGGGAAGCTGATTAGTTAGGCCCTACCCATATGTCCTACCTGTTTGTTCAGTGGAATTTTGAGACCTATATTAGGAGAGTATAAAAAAAGACAAAAAGAACAAAACAGTGGGAGAAAAGTACTCGATAAACCTAGGATGAACAATTATATCTAAAATAGAGTTCTAAGGTGTGCTCATACATGTGCTCACAGATAACAAACTCCAAAATATGGAGAATTCTATGTGAACTATAGTGCTATGGCCATTGGCCTTCTTGGGACTGTATCCTTAGTCTTTAAAGAGTGGAAATTCCAAAATGTTTAAATATTCCTTACCCTAGATCTTAGGGGATACCAGCATCATGGTCACAGAGGGGGTGGGGCCCTATGTAGTCACACACTACCAGGGAGAGAGTGAAGACAACAAAGGAAGTTTTAACTTTAATTTATATTTTATAAAAATATGTGTTTTCTTAATTTTATATATTTACAATTATTGCACTGTACATGAGGTCTCTCACAGCGACGTTAGTGCATTTAATTCTCTAAGCTTTATTCTGCAGGGAGAAATTTGCACTAGTCAATGAACCCCTATAGGTTTTTCCTGTCATCTACGCTCTTGTATGTGTGTTCACAAAGGGTTCTATGAAAGGGTAGTATTCACATATTATGCTCATGGAAAGACGCTCAAAGAGTGCATACTTGTGCAAGGTCTAAGTGTCCTCTGTAACCGACACGTCGTCCACGAGTATGGTTACTCTCAATCATATCTTAAATTTAGGGTACTCTCACTCCTGCATAGCAACTCGCAGTACATATTTCATGCTAACATTGTGTGTTTTGCAACATTGGTTAAAACCAACCCGCAGTTACGAGCTGTCGAATGTAAAAAAGAGGGTGTTGGACTGATCCTACAAACAAGAGAGCAACAATGTTGATATACAGATTGATAAGCAGGTATGGCCTCGTCTGTTGGCATACGGCATTAACTAAACATTTACATAGACACTGACGTGGTCTGATCGTCAATAGAGATAACAACGGCTCCCAAGGAGGTCCGCCCTCTGCGAATCTCACCCCCCACACTTACTTCATCAAAAGGATCACCCGTCCGTATTACCTATCCATTCCCCTCTCCGTGTCGATGGTATAAAGAACTGTTTGCTCGGCAGGGATATTTAAGCTGTTCAGGCTATGTCCATTATATCGTCTGCGTCAACCAGAACAGGAAGTGAATCTCGGGCCGGAGTGATTCCCGGTCCCTAGTGCTCATGGGAGTTGCAGTAATCCTACTAAACTCTCATTCTATACAACGTATTTTAGGTCTGGGATCTCATAATTTATTAGAAATCCACCCTGTGTGTTCGATTTTCACAAAAACGAGGTGATAATAATTATTTTCATTCTTTTATCTTTAATCTATAATTACACTCCTGGGATATACCATAATTTGTACTGCGAGAGACATGATCTTCTCCGTGATTGATACCAGGGTGCATATTATCAATATTGTCACAGTAATTTTATATATGGTGAAGGTGTATCACAAAGGCGTAATTAGCAGAATATTGCCACTTACGCTAGTTTCATGTTTTTAAACTGCCCCATTTCGAAGCGTTCCAAAAATCAGTAAATAGAGAAGTTGATAATCTATCAGACAACACCTGGAAAGGTTTCAATAACCTAAGCAATATTGAAAGAAGGGCACTGACCACACTGGGATCTGATGACTCCACCATCATAAAACCAGCTGATAAAGGAGGAGCCATTGTGATCCTCCCTAAAGGAATATACCACGATGAGTGTATGAAACTCCTAACTGACACACAACATTACAAACAACTAAGCAGGGATCCAACTAATGAAATACTAGAGGAAATAACATTTAAAGTGAATGATGGGCTAGAGAATGGTTGGATCACAAAACACAAGGCACATTTCCTAATCCAGAAAGAATCACAAACTCCTTATTTCTACATCTTACACAAGGTGCATAAACAAAAATTTCCTCCCCCAGGGAGACCTATAGTCTCAGGAATTGGCTCCTTTTTGGAGCCCCTCTCAAAATTTTGCGATTTTTTTCTGAGACCACTTGTGAAACAAATGCCAACATACTTGCAGGATACTAAGGATGTTCTGAGTCTGTGAAAAGACTGCCCATTTGACACCTCTAAAGAACAACTCTTTAGCTTTGACTTTGAGTCCCTTTACACAAATATCCCGCAAGAAGCAACATTACAGGTAGTGGAAAAAAACCCTCAATACCATGGAATGGAATTCCATTACCCCTCGGGACTTTGTGTTGGATCTAGCACATCTAGCACTCACACAAAACTTTTTTGAATTTGAAGGACAATACACATCAATGGGAAGCACTTTTGCTCCCAGCCTGGCCTGTCTGTATGTCCATGCCTTTGAAGCAGAATATATTCAAAGTGAACTCAATCCATTTAACAACAATATACGGCTCTGGAGACGCTATATTGATGATGTGTTGGTGATATGGAAGGGCACACCAGCAGAAGCTTCAACCTTTGCCAATTGGTTGAATACCCTTGATCCACACCTACGATTCACAATGTCAATGGGAGGTAATGAACTTTCCTTTCTGGACCTTCTGATACAAGCAGGAAATGGGAAACTGACGACTGAGGTGTATTACAAACCAACGGATCGTAACAATCTGCTACGCTTTGACAGCTTCCATCCGCGCAGTCTGCGAGAAAACCTACCTGTGAGCCAATTTCTCCGACTACGACGCAACTGTTCGGAGAAAAAACAATATAGAACACATGCGAACAAATTGCGGATGAAACTCTTAGAACAAAACTACCCAAAAAGAATAATTAAAGTAGCTGACAAAAGAGCTCTCAACAACAACAGAGACCAGCTCTTGGAATCCTGGAAAAGAGAAGACCATAATCGCCTTATCTGTGTTTCAACCTACAACACGTTATAAAATGCATTCCAGAAAATAATCAAGAGAAATTGGAAGGTACTGCTAACAGGGGGCCTTAAGATCGAGAAGCCCATGTTTTCATTCAGAAACGTAATGAGTATTAAAGATCTATTAGTTCACACATGTCACAAAAAACCCCTGCCAAGAACACACAGTCTACCCTGTGGAAACTCACCTTGTGGCAAGTGCAGTGTATATCCCCTGACCAAGAGAGCAAAAGAGCCTTAGGACACCTTGGAGATTAAAAAATCTTACGAACTGCAACTCAAAAAATGTAGTTTACATAATCAAATGTCCATGTAACCTTCTGTATGTTGGAATGACAACAAGGCAAGTCCGCACCAGAATAACAGAACATCGAAGTACAATTCGGTGTAAAAGAGAAGCCACCAGACTAACACAACACTACATTGAAAAGGGCCACAGTGATGACCAGATGGAATGGTATGTGTTGGAAAAACTTACACAAACACGCCCTGATATGAGCGAACCTCTTTTGCTATTTGAACAAAGATGGGTCTACAGATTACGTACAGACTTATATGGTCTGAACAATGGCATCCCGTGGGGCAGTTTAAAAACATGAAACTAGCGTAAGTGGCAATATTCTGCTAATTACGCCTTTGTGATACACCTTCACCATATATAAAATTACTGTGACAATATTGATAATATGCACCCTGGTATCAATCAGGGAGAAGAACATGTCTCTCGCCGTACAAATTATGGTATATCCCAGGAGTGTAATCAAAGATAAAAGAATGAAAATTATTATTATCACCTCGTTTTTGTGAAAAACGAACCCACAGGGTCGATTTCTAATAAATTATGAGATCCCAGACCTAAAATACATTGTATAGAACGAGAGTTTAGTAGGATTACTACAACTCCCATGAGCACTAGGGACCGGGAATCACTCTGGCCCGAGATAAACTTCCTGTTCCGGTTGACGCAGACGACATAATGGACATAGCCTGAACAGCTTAAATATCCCTGTCGTGCAAACAGTTCTTTATACCATCGGCACGGAGAAGGGAATGGACTAGGTAATACGGACGGGTGATCCTTTTGATGAAGTAAGTGTGGGGGATGAGATACGCAGCGGGCGGACCTTCTCGGGAGCCGTTGTTACCTCTATTGACGATCAGACCACGTCAGTGTTTATGTAAATGTTCAGTTAATGCCGTATGCCAACAGCCGAGGCCATATCTGCTTATCAATCTGTATATCGACATTGTTGCTCTCTTGTTTGTAGGATCGGTCCTACACCCTCTTTTTTACTTTCGGCAGCTCGCAACTGCGGGTTGGTTTCAACCAATGTTAGCATGAAATATGTACTGCGAGTTGCTATGCAAGAGTGAGAGTACCCTAAATTTGAGATATGATTGAGAGTAACCATACTCATGGACGACGTGTTGGTTACAGAGGACACTTAGACCTCGCACGAGTATGCACTCTTTGAGCGTCTTTCCATGAGCATAATATGTGAATCTTAACTTTTAATAGAACCCTTCGTGAACACATATACAAGAGTGTAGATGACAGGAAAAACCTATAGGGGTTCATTGACAAGTGTAAATTTCTCCCTGCAGAATAAAGCTTAGAGAATTAAATGCGCTAACGTCGCTGTGAGAGACCTCATGTACAGTGCAATAATTGTAAATATATAAACTTAAGAAAACACATATTTTTTATTTTATATAAATTAAAGTTAAAACTTCCTCTGTTGTTGTCACTCTCTCCCTGGTAGTGTGTGACTACAAAGGACCCCACCCCCTCTGTGACCATGATGCTGGTATCCCCTAAAATCTAGGGTAAGGAATATTGAAACATTTTGGAATTTCCACTTCTTCAAAGACTAAGGACACAGTCCCAAGCAGGCCAATGGCCATAGCACTATAGTTCACATAGAATTCTCCATAATTTGGAGTTTGTTATCTGTGAGCACATGAATGAGCACACCTTATGTTTCTATTTTAAATATAATTGTTCATCCTAGGTTTATCGAGTAATTTTCTCCCCCTGTTTTGTTCTTTTTGTCTTTTTTATTCTCTCCTAATATAGGTCTCAAAATTTCACTGAACAAACAGCTAGAACGTATGGGTAGGGCCTAACTAATCAGCTTCCCTAACATACCTAACCAGTCTAAAATAGAGATTGTTCATGTACATACCACCTTTAGGGATCCAAATGCCCTGACGAATGCCCCAGACCTTTTAGGCTAGTTACCAACGGGCAGAAACATGTTGGCAGGTAGTGGATGGTGTGAGTCATTACACTCCAGATACCCACCCACTTTTGATTTTTAACCATACCTAGTGTCCCACTGAATAAAGGTATTTCCCCAGGTACACTAAGGTATTTTTAAGTATATATCTGGATCCCCACCCCTTTGGTGTTGTCCAGTAAGATTTATGCAAGAACGCCCTCCTATTTAGTCAGTCTTCGAGGAGGTTGAGTCCGCCCTGGTGGTACTGTCCTACCAGGGTGGGGAGAGGATCCCTATGATGAAGCATGACACTATTAGTGTGTGAGGTTTCCTCTTCCATTAATGATGACTTCTTATAGATAGGAATCTAAGTTCTGTGCTGTGTATATACGTGTAATAGCCAATAATCTTGGAGTATCTATTTACACCGGTTATCATTCTTTGATAACTGTCATCGTACTACTATGTTGTGCTAGTCCAGGGAAAGGCAGGGTCTTGTGCACTACAAAGACTTTCCTTTGAAGTTTACCTACTTCAAAGGCAGAAACTGGTATAAGTACTGGAACTGTGACACCATAACTTCAGAACACTTCTGGACTAAGAGGACATTCTGCCAAGAAGAAGAGCTGGAGAAGCTATCAAGAGGGACTAACAAATTGCTGTGCACTTTGCTGTGTTGGCCTGCTGCTTGCTGCTTCTGTCTTGAGCAGTGAAAGAACTGGACTTTGCTTTCTACTTCCTCCTTCCCAAGGTTCTCCAAGGGCTTGTGTGTGCTTGCTCCCTGTTAAGAGGTCTCAGGGCCATCAAAGTCTTCATCTGCAGCCCCTGAACCCCTCTGCTGGGAGTTCTGACCTGCCATGTGGTTCCAGTTCCAGTTCTGGGCCCTTGGAGGTAGCTTTACTGCAAAGAACCAAAGAAAATCCACACATCAGCCTTCAGCGCCTGTTTTTCCTGACGTAGCACCGCCTTGCAACTGAAAAACCAACGCATCGCCGCCGTGCAGCTGAAAAATCACGACAGCCCGAGTCCTGAGCACCGGGTCTGCCCGCAACTGCTCTGACGCCGATGCAGGCCCTGCTATGCTGCTGAAGAAATTGACGCATCACCTGCATCACAGCTTGACAATCTACGCAGCGCCTATTTTGCCGCCACCGCATTAACCCAGTGCGTCCTGAATATTGACGCATCGCAACTGTGTGCCCATTTCTTCATCGACGTAGCCCAGCAGTAAGGAACCGCGGCCGCGTGTCCGAAGATCGATGCATCACCTCCCATCTCAGTAAGGAATCAATGCATCACCTACCCTGACATGAAAGGAATCGATGCATCACCTCCCCTGTGCTGCAGTAAGGAATCGAGGCATCATCTCCCCTGGCAGTAGGGAATCGATGCATCAACTCCACTGGGAGTAAGGAATCGAAGCATCGCCTTGCTTTTCCGGCATCTGTTTTGGTCTTTGATTTTGACACATACCAGGTACTTTGTGATAAAAGTGACACAGCCATAGTTTCCTATGGACTGAACTATTTTGAGCCTTTTAAAATTGATATCTTTACTTGTGTATGTTGGATTTTTGTCGTTTCGGTCTTGTTTTATTCAGGTAAAGATTGGTTATTTTTCCATACTGGTGTGGTGTCCATTTGTAGTGTTTTCACTGTGTTACTGTGTGTGTTTGGAACAAATGCTTTAAACATTGCCTCTGAGTTAAGCCTGACTGCTCGTGCCAAGCTACCAAGGGGGTGAGCAGGGGTTATCTTAGGTGTATAATCCTCTTACCCTTATTAGAATAAGGTTCCCTACTTGGACAGGGTGCAAACCACTGCCAACTAGAGACCCCCTTTTCTAAAACTTGATATAAATACTGTTTTGAATATCATTTAGGAAAATAGTGTCTCATCTGATGCAGAATTTCTGTTATTGACTCCAATGGGACAATATTTTTGTGGACAATATTTAGGACATGATCTGTATGTAAAATGATATTCTAAAAACGATATCCTCATACCACACCAGCTATCAGCCTGTAAGAGCTGCATTGGGGGTGGCATTCAACTCAACTTTTCTATTGAGATGGACTCGATAAATATTATGGTTGGTACAGCATAAAAATGGTCAATATTTGAATGAAAATGGGGCAAAAAGTAAGGTCGCCCCTTCAGATGAGGGTGAATTACAGCTATTCATTGTGTGTACTACAGCCCAGTTTCCAGCTCGCTTTTCTATGCAGCCTGAATCCTCAGTTAGCCAGTCGCACTTTACATGGGGGGAATTTTTAGCCGATGCATCCAATGTTAAAGTTGAAACTGTAAGACCTACAATGTAAAGAAATCAGAACTGGCTGGCACATTACATGCAGAATCCTGGCTGCTACGTTTTCTTGTGGGAAGAAGGAAGGGAAGGTGATGACCTGTCAATTACATAAATAAAAAGTACAGTAAATCATGGTTACTTTCCTTCATGGACAAGGGGCTGCCACACACGTGAAATATTGAAAAGAGGGGCAGACATGCCAGACAACAGAGCAAATGCACTCTGAGTCATAACAAGGTACCTTTGACATTAACCAGTGCAACATTCTGACAGGTTTGCTATCACAAAAAAGCATTGCTGTGCACTGCTCCTCCTCAAGGGATGGGAGGTAAATGAAAGAACACTTGTGGAGCGCTGTCTCCCTGCAAGCCAGATCACTGGGGGATTTTACATCTTTTGGCCACTCACAGAGTAAAATATTATACTCACAATTGTGTTTGTGTGTTTGCTGCTAGGATTTTCACTGAGGCCGCTACCTTTGTTTATAATGACAGAGTGGGATATATTAAATTGTTTCTTGATAATTAAAATGTTTCTCTATTTGTTTCAGCTGATAATTTAAATATGTCCTTTCTATAAAGTTGTTGGATGAACATCATGTACTGAATTGTATGATAACTGGTTTTTGCCTTGAAGAAGACCTAATAGGAAACAAACCCGAATATCTGATGTAATACTAACCCTCATAACCTGTGTATTCGTGAGGCTTGATATGGGCGAGTTAAACTCAGTATGATTCATATTACTCGACTTTAATTGGACGAATAAATAAAGCTGGGAACACGAAATTGAATAGCCTAAGCTGGTAATATTATTTTGTGTGACTTTCCAAAAAAAGGAAAATCAGTTTTCCTTGAAACGGAATTTGGATTTGTTAAATCCATTGTTGCATCAACTTATTCAGAAATGTCTCCCATCTGTTGTTCTCTAGAACATATCTTGCTCTTGGGTGAGTTTCCCGCCTTTCGCCAATTATAAATCATGCAGAAATATACCGAAAATTGGGCATCTTTTGAGTGACTCTCCATGCTGTTATTCATGATTTCCAGGCCAACAGCTGAGCAAATTCAGAGCATGGGGCGAGTTAAAAAAAACTGGTTGAGATTTCCTTAAATCAATGCATATCTCATCATATATTTGTTGCATAATGCTAAAATGTTCATATGGGTGTATTGTTTTATTTTATTTGTCTATTTAATCTGTTTAAACCCGACAGTCATCAAAGTAGAATTGCATATTTATTGGTTAAATAAATGTGGAAATATACATGTTCTAACTTAATTTATTCACAAAGCACGCAATACATATGGATAAATTCCAATAATATGGCCAAAAAATAAATATCGATAGCTACAGACGGAAATGTTCACAAAATAAATCCCATAAAACTGGGAGCCCAAATTATTAATATGTAGGTGGGAGAGAGGAGACAAAGAATTGTGAGAGGCACCAGTGGGGGAAGAGACAGAGGAGAGTGGGGTGAACAGAATCCGAGGGAGGAAGAAGAGAAATGGGAAAGAGCAGAGTGGCGAGTGGGGACGAAAAAAGGAGGATAGGAGAGAAAATGTAGAAAGGGCATAGGATAAAGGAATTTAGCAAAGACAGTGTACCAGAAGCTGGATGGACAAAAGAAGGACGAAGGAAAACAAGCAGGCAGGGAAAGCGGGTAATGGATAGAGAAGTGAAAGGCGGCAAGGGGCCAGCAGAGATGAGGGAGGGTGGGGAGAGAGGAGACAAAGAATTGTGAGAGACACCAGTGGGGGAAGAGACAGAGGAGAGTGGGGTGAACAGAATCCGAGGGAGGAAGAAGAGAAATGGGAAAGAGAAGAGTGGCGAGTGGGGACGAAAAAATGAGGATAGGAGAGAAAATGCAGAAAGGGCATAGGATAAAGGATTAGCAAAGACAGTGTACCAGAAGCTGGATGGACAAAAGATGGAGTAGGGGTAAAAAGAAGGTAATAGGGAGGGCTGGACGAAGGAAAACAAGCAGGCAGGGAAAGCGGGTAATGGATAGAGAAGTGAAAGGCGGCAAGGGGCCAGCAGAGATGAGGGAGGGTGGGGAGAGAGGATAGATGAAGAGTGGGGAGAAAGGCGTGAAAGGTGGAGCAAGGAAGAGGAGATTGAGGAGAAGGAAAGAAAAGAAGAAAAGTGGAAAGGGAAGAAAGGGAAGGGCAAAGAGAGAGAGGGCAAAGTTTAGGGTAAAAGACAGTGATGGGGGGGGCAGAGTGCAGATGGTCTGGATGTGGTAAATGCGACAGAAGTGAAGAGAAGTCCTGGGGAGAAAGCAAGAAATGAGAAAGTGAGTCGATGGAGGTGAAGACAGGGAAGATAGAGGAGAAGAGAAGTTTAAGGAAAATTGCGACTGCAGGATGACCGTATAGATGAGTACAAGCAAGGGAACACAAGCATTGGCAAAGCCAATAAGTCTTACCTCTGAAAATTATTTGCTCTGTCAGCCTCTTCTGTTGATGCTGTACAGCATTAACAAAAGAAAAAAAAGTGCAAGGATGTGAAGGTGGCAGCCGCATCCTTTTGTGTGCATGAACATGTGTCATGATGCAGGCTCGTGACCAGGGCGCCATTTTCTATTTATTTACTGAGGCGGATCGGTAAATATAAAATATGAAAATCAAAAAGAGAAAATGGTATTTTATTCCTAAAGTTTTCTAAAGCAGAAGGACTGGCAGCAATTTTCTACCTGGCCCTCAAGAGAAATTAAACAAAATATAGAACCAAGGCAAGAGTGGGTACAGAGGAGCAGGTTGGGTTGTGGGTGGGGGAATAAGGAAAAAGATGCACACGAGGGAGGAACCAACAAGGACGGCAGGCAGAGATGCACATGAAGAAGACAACAACACCTATGGAAAGGAAGAAGCACATGGGAGAGAACAACATAGAGACAGAGGGGAGAGACGCACACAGGCAAGAGAGAAACATGGAGTGCAGGTTGGGAGAGAAACACATTAAGGAAACATCTGGAAGACACAGGCACTCCCATGGAGTGTTTAAGAAAAAAGTAATTCCTGAAAAGTGGGCGATGGAAGGACACAAGTAAAGAGGTTATGCTCCAGCTGAGGAACAAACAAGATGGACAAGACATTGAATAAGAAGCAAAACATTGAAAGTGACAATAAAGCCAGCGAATGGTAGGCAAGAGGCGGGCTTTAAGCGCAATGTAAGGTTTTGGTAAGATGACAGTAGGGCTTTGCTGTCTGGTAGTCTCGACTTACAGAAAAAGAGGAAGAGGAGACATCAGAAGAGTGAAGTAGAGAGGGTAGGTGTGGGAGTAGGTTGAGAGATGGGTGGCGAAAAATAAGGTGCAAAGGCATACCATCATGTGTATGGTGCTGCACCCCCTTGCTATTAAGGAAATACCCTCTTGTGACCACACTGGGGCACATTATGTGCTGGTGCAAACCATGTTACAGAATTGACGTCCTGTGGCCCGTGCTGAACTACCAAAGTGCCCAGGCGGTGAAAAAGGTGGGCGCAAACACCTGTTGCACCCTTGATCATATGTATAATATGACCATTAGTAGCCAGCGATAGTCATAGTTAGTGTTTCAAACCACATTGATTACCGGAAACTCACTTTTGCGATAATGCGAGAGCAAGTAATAAATACCATTGCTTTTCGCATGACAATAGTTAAAAGCGAATTTCACTATGTGTCTTACTTCTGTATTTCCCGAAGCTGACCACTTTCCTTGTACTTGTATTTTTATAGCTGTAGGAGTCCTTAATTGCCCTTTTAGGTCCTGCAATCATTAAAATAATTCCATCTTTTTCTCTTTTAGCATTCTTTGTTTCCAGCTGGAATGGGCGAGCTGACGACGGGAAAGGGTTGGCATGGGAGATCCGGGCTATTATCTGCACACAAAAGTGCCCCACCCTGCCATGTAGTGAGTGCAGCTTGGCTTCCTTGGTTTGTATTGCCAGCCAGCACACACTCCTAACAACAAGTAGATATCAGCGAAGCCCTGACAGGGAAATAAATCATGGGCATTTTTTGCCAGTGTATTATGGTCTTTTTGCAGGTCCTTCCAAACCTAACAATGCCGCTTATTTGTGTGGTGAAAGACTTGCCGGTGACGCAGCACAGATGTTTCCTTCCGCGAGATTTCAAGTAGCAGCACGTGAGTTCCTAAAACTGGCATACATGGCATGCTCATTAAGCAAAATGTTTGTTAGCAGGGTGCAGCGGTTGCTTCAACCGTCGAATGTTTAGTGTGAGGTCGCTGCCGCGGTGTCCGTCATCCTCCCATCAGCACCCCTGGGTGCATTCACGGCGGTTTCTTTACACGCTTAAACGAGCCATGTGTTTTGAACCTTTTAAGCCCTCAGCTCTTATGTGTGTGACCCTGCTCGGTTTCACCGTCTGTGGAGCTGGCTTCCATGACACCTCGGGCCTGTAGTGATTTGCAGTGACGCCAATTCTAAGCAGTTTATTGTTGGTTCTTCCCTGCTTTATCTGTCAGGGGAGGGGAGACATCAAAGGTGTGCGGCGGCTCCCAGCCCCCGGGCGGGGCTGCAGCCATTATCTCTCCATCAGCCCATCTTTTCACAGTGCACACTGTCTCTGATGACCTCCCTGCCTCGGACCCTTTAAAGACGGTCAGGTGGCTGGGATGGACAAAGGGACCTGAATGTGAACGAGTACACGGGAGAAGGGAAATTAGCAAATTTAAACAAAACAGCATCTGATCTGTTAAGGTTTTAGTCAAAAGAAAAAAAAACAGACTGATAGGATGGTGTGATGCCTATTTGGGAGTTTTGCAGCACAATCCCTAAGTCATTGCTTAAATGCACAGTGATGTTAGGTATCACTTTTCATGGATACTTTTAGGCTGTCGTGTACTATATTACTAACTGCATTAATGATGCCCTGCTTTTGTCACGTTGATGTCAGGTGGGGTACCTGCTGTCTGTCCTAAAGGACCCTGCTCAATCGGGGTGCCTGTTCGGCCCCAAACCAATCAATACGTGAGGTGACTTGTTGAGTAATCTGTAGGAGGGCGAGGACATTGTAAAAAAAAGTAGCCATCTCAGTTATACCCTAGTGGGCCCACAATTTGATATTAGAGAGGCAGTTTATACTATATTATTATTTGGGGCTTGATACAAATAGTGACTGTGCTCTGTACATCATGTTTTACCAAATTATATCGTTTACAGTGTCTATTTATATGAAAATGTTTTTCTTTGTGTTCCAACGGTGAAATCAGGCAAAATTCACTCGACTTTCAAATGTGTGCCTTTTTTCGATGAAGTGGCAATGAAGTGTGTGGCCCATATTCTTGAATCTTTTCAGCGAGGGGCGTGGCTTCAGTGGTGTAGCAGGTGCAGTGGCACCAGGGTCTGGTGGACTGCGGGGCCAGTTGCACCTAGATTGTGTAACTGTATTGTACTTCAGTACCCAGTGTGAAGGAGGCTATTTCCTTGCTTGCACTTGGGCCCATGGCGCTCTTGCTGCGCCACTGTTTCCAGGAGAAATAAAAGGGAATATACATCGAGCTGTCAAAATGATGGCTTGTTCGTTTTGAAGCCGAATTATCAAGCGGTCTAAGAGAAAATCCATAATAGTAAGAAAAAAGGCTTTATTTGCCAGTACAAAAGGTAGGGCAGTTCAAATATAGTTGCTTGTAAATATTAAAAGGCCCCAGTGCCTTCTGGTGCCCAGATAAAAAGCCAAATGCTGTTTGTGCTTCTGCTATTACGGCACTATGCTGAAATTTATTATGACCAAGTTCGGGTTTGTTTTGCATACTATATTAACTAAAAAGTGCAATGACTTCTATCATCCAAGGGACAAGTGTGTTGAAAACTACTTAGCTGTTGGATTAAAAACCAGCTTCCCATATAGCCATGTCAATCTAGCTGCCCTATCAATCATACAGTAACTGCTTGTGCATCTTGTGCCCTTAAACCGGAAATGCCCTTCGACAAAGTCAGAGGCTTAAAAAACAAGCATCGGCATAGCCAATAGGTCTCGCCTTTGGGACCTTTAAGTGGGATGACAAAACAGAGGGGGGTCTCTCATACGGTCGTGGCCGATCTAATTCGATGTAATTAAGGGTGTGGCTTAAAACACATAAGCTAAAAAGCTGTACTTAGCACTCGAGGAGTTACTAAAAGAAATCCTCATGACTTAGGAGCAAGTTGAAAACCATTTACAATTATAGGTAATGATGATGTTAAATGATTGCCGTGTTCTGGCGTCAGCTGGGAAAGACACCGAGGGATGTGATCGAGGGAGTATAGAGGGCATATTGAGTTTCTGGTGGCAGTCTGTGGTTGGCATCCGTTCTTGAGCTCTGTGCTGGCACCAGGGTGGCAGCCCAGTGTGAGCGTTTGGTGCTTTTATTGGCCCCTCAGCTCGGTTCTGGCACATATGATTGTAAACTGAACACAATGAAAGCATTTTCTTCTAGGCAGCCACCAGGCTTTCCTTCTTTATTTTCAGGATGATATGAAACATGTATTTTTGGATATTTTTACGCGCATCCCTCGAAGTGCACTCACTGAAGTTGTTTACGAGTGAAAATATGCGACGCATTCAGAACATCTATTAGAGGGTGAATAGTTCCGAGCACAATCACTGGACGTGCTGCAGTATTTAAATGCTCAACAATGATATCTTTGTTTCATTATCATGTTGTTTTTGGCGATGGTGCAGGAGTAGAGGGAATAGACGGGGTGGAGGGGGTGGGGAAATGCATGTGCAGCGCCCTCTCATTGGGTTTCGGGTTGAGGTGTGGCTGCTTGGGGCAGGCAAAATTCTTTTTTTTTTCACCTAGAACAGCGGATAGGAAGTGGGGCCGCAGTCTGCCTTTGTTGAGGAGTTCATTTGCCCGACTTGGGCACACGTGTTTTTTCTCAGTGAAATTGGCATTTTATATCCGGTTGTGGTGGCGCGTAAGTGGCTTCCAGAAAGGCAGTTAAAGGAGAAAGGTAATGAAAGTAGAAATGGGGAGAAAAATAGGCCAGGCATCGGGGGTTTGTAGACATTGAGCATTCAACAGTCATGGCAGACAGAAAATGGCAGGGGGTTTGCAGAAGAGGTAAGGTGGGGTGGGGCGGAGCAGGCAAACAACGGGGGTGTAAGAATGGCGAGTTATGGCAACTGTTGGGGAAAGCAGATCGAGGAAGAAACACGAAGACAGTTTGGAATTAACAGAATATTTTTTACCCCCTGGTTAGCTCTATAGAATTGGTGTTTGAACTCACAACGAAACATATGGTGCCCAAATTATAATTGGTTACGACACTTGTTTAGCGGTACAGCTAGACGCCTCTATATAGACTGCTCTCCGGTTTGTTTTGACACGAGCGGGGAGTGCTGGCCGGCGTCTTTCGTATGGTAATGAAACGCACACAGACGGAAGTTGGGGTAAGCTTAAAATATTGTTGGCTCTGTCAAAGAGTGCTTCGATCTTCAGTTCACTGCCAACCAATGTTAGTTAGCAAGGCACGGTAGGAGGGCTTTATGCAAAATCACGCATTCCATTAAGTTGTGCTGCTCCCGCCCAAGGCACAGACTGAGATCAACCGTTTGTAAATGGTGCCTTCAAAAACCATATGTGCTATTAAACGCCTCTGGAACTCCCACAACACCTCCATATTTGTTGTGCGCGGACCTGCTTGGATTGTCTGCAGAAAGTAATTGACCGCCTGGGACGAAAAAAGATTACAAACACAACAGAAAATGAAGGAAGACGATGCTGCTAAGAATGCAACCTACAGTAAAATGTGCGAGAAGGAAAAACAGCCAAATACCCAGGAAAGGGTGCACCAAGCAACGTCACACATGCTGAAAAATGCACAGGGATGCAGAAAATCCTTGTTTTGCGCGAGCGCCATCTGTTTCCAATTATCGCGAACGCGAGACGCAGGCGCGATAATTGGAAACAGATGGCGCTGATGCCCGCTCTCGCAAGCCGTAGGCCGTGAGCGGATGCAAAGGTAGGACATGCACCCGCCTTTGGCCAATTGCGTGCTGTCTTTCTTAGAAAGACGCACGCAAAGGCCAATAGCATATGACCAAAAAAAAAAACACGCACGAGCGTGTGGTCCAAGTTAGAAGCCTACAATAAGCCTCGCAGTGCACTGCATGCGCGCTGGCTCAGGCGAGACCTAATAAATCTGAACACAGTACTTGTGTGCGGACCACAGTCTGAGGAATATAAATGATTATCAAAAGTGGATGGGCTGAGATAATTTTGTGCTATGAATCACAGCCATCTAGTCGGTTATCCAGCCATTTTTTTAGGTTTTTGAAAACTGTCTATTCTGGCAGGAAGTGTAGTCCATCCCAACCAACTTAAAAAACAGACTGGTACTTGACAGGCAAAAGAACCATCGTATTTCAACAAACCCCAGACCAGTGCTTAATTTGAGCCGGTGGTTCATGGTGCTCAGCACCAGCACTTAATCATCAACACCGGAGCTTTCCATGAGCACCAGTTAAGGACACATTAATTTATGGTGGGCACAGGGAGATTATGTGATTTGCCCAGTACCACAGGATGTTGAGCCGACGCTCAAACCTGGTTCCCCTGCTCCGAAATAGGCAGCTCTAACCATTATGCCACATCTTCTCCCCACTTTCATGGTTCGTAGTTGGTTCGGTTTTAGGAGGCGCGAACCGGAGAAATGGGCTGGTGCAAGCTGCCTCCCGATGAGAGCCCCAAATTAACCACTGCCCCAGACCACCAAGCACAGCAGCAACTGTATAACATACACACATGCAGTCTCCTTGCCTGATCTGGAGTGGGGCAGAGGAGGAGAAGAAGGCAGCAGAGTTTGGGTGAAAGGACAAGGGAGAGTTTGTGCTTCTTAATCTAATTTCTCTGCATAACAAAACGGTTAAGATTTTACACACCTTGGAAGTTATTCAATTGAGGAAGAACTGCTACCACCATCCAGGCACAAATATCAAACAACAACAACAACGAAAGAGTGACTCTTTCTACTGTTTCCCTCAATCAAAACCAAAAAGGAAGGAGTGTGAACCCACATAGCAAGATATCAACTTTCAACTCAGTCCCAGAGGGTTTCTGCTGAAACCGCTCTTCAGACCCTGAAGAAATGTCTGCCTCGAAGAGAAGAGATTTGTGCAATTGAGACAGCAAGTGTTTGATTCCCATTTTCTGTAAAACAAAACACAAACCCTTGACCCAGTACACTCTAGACATGGTATGGCATACAGCTCTGTAGAAACTGGCCCCATTATCCTTAACCTTGAGGAAGGGATATGGTCCAAGAATGAGCTATTAACATGAGAGGGAAAGTAAGACCCTGTTCATCCCTAAATTTGAGGAAAGCTTTCTGATTGGTGAACAATCTCCTAGCCATCACTACTCATCAAGGTGTTCCAGCATCACCTCAATGAAATGACAAGTTTTTAGGATATCTGCCCACATGGCAACGCCCATCCTGGCAAACAGAGAAACAAGATTTGTGAGAATTGTGGATTATTATATTGTGTGGTTGTGCAACCTCACCGTGTAACAATGACACAGATCCGTATCAAGTCCAGTCAGGTTCGTTTGTAAAACTTTAGCTCAGTCTTGGGTAGGTGTAACTCACAGCAGTCAGGCGTTATAAAAGAAACACGTGTAAAGAATTATGAAGTACCAAAAGTAGCAAATAAGAAGAAAATACAACATAAGAAACATGCACCACAATTTTATAAAAAATATGTTGTATTTTTATCTTAAAATAGACACATCAATGAAAAAAAAACATCAGAGGGTTCCGGACATATGGATTTTTAAAGTAAAAATAAATCACTGCTTTTCACTAAATGCAATAAATCTTTGTAATCTACCACAATCACGGTGTAGATTTAGCCACGGCAAGCAACTTGAAAATGATGTCTAGCAGACTCATATGCAACTTTTGAGGGTTAGGACTCGGTCTCCCAGACTGCACCTCGGTGTCCAGCGGCGGTCAGGCGTCTTGGCGATTGGCTCTCAAGGGTGCAGGCTTCACAGTATTTATAGCCTTGTGGCTGTAACAGGGAGTCAGCCAACTAACTCTTGGAGTCACCTTCTCTGTCTGGCACTCGTTGGCAATATTTCCATGAGTGGGGCACCACAGGTATACTCCTTTTTTTGCTAGTTCACAGGTGCAGACCAGTCTTTGGCGCAACCTCTCTTTGCTGGGTCCAGGAAGCTGCAGGGCAGTACTTCTTTGGTCTTCTCTCCAGTACAGTTGAGTTCTGAGGTCTGGGTGCCAGGGATACCCCTTTTATTTCTTCCTGTGAGCCTAGGGGGATGTGGTGACTATCTATCCAATGGGCTACAATGTCCCCTCCCACCTAATGAAGACTTCCTGTGAAGTATGGCATCCAGCTATTTCAAGGTGCACTATTCTGCCCACTTCCAACATGGCAAGACCCTTCTCTCAGTGTGTGGTGCTCCTTAGGCCACCCCAGAGGCATGGCTACCTGGCGGCTAAGCTTCACTTGAAAAAATGGTTTGGCAACGGCTTTCCCTCTTTGCCCAAGATCCCAGCCTGTCTGCTAAAACAAAAGAGCAACCCCTTCATAGTGTGACTACCATTTGCCCTTTAAAGGCAGATTCCCCTTTGAATCTCACCCTTTAGGTTCACACCCACTCTGGCGATCCAGCCAGGTGGAGGCCACATCTCTTTCCTTGGCAGGTCCTTTGATCCTCTTCGTGAGAGTCATTCTCACCTCTCCCCAGGAGGGCAGCAGGCTGTCTCGAGGACAGCAGCTGTGTGTAACTGAAAACGGCTACGGGACAACTTTAGGCAACAAATTGGTAACTTTCTAAAGTTGCCATTTGCAGAATAGTTACATTAAATTCGACTTGAGCAACAAGTTAGTTTTAATGCAACAATTCGTTTGATACATTGAAGTACCATATTTAGTAGTTCCATTTTGAAGTTAACACTTCTGAGTTGTCAGCGTGTAAATCCATACTCACCAATGGGGCTACTACCCTTTCTACAGAAAAAATGACAATGTGAGGTTTTTACAGCCAGGACATGTAAAACACATGTCCTTTTTTTAATAAAATGCACCCTGCCTGTAGGTCTCGACAGGTCTGCCTTAAGAGTGACTTACAAATATTAATAACAAGCATTTGCAATGCAATAGGTCTCGCATTTACGCAAGTTTCAGCTATTGACATTGTAAATAACAATGCCTTTTATTTTTGTTTTCGTTTTTAAAACATAAATAAAACGCATTGTCATTTACAATACCAATAGCTTAAACTCGCATAAATGTGAGACCTATTTCATTGCAAATGCTTGTTACCAGGAGTCATTGCTTTCAGAAATTGTATTGTTATGGAGCCATTCGGTGTAGATTTATTTAAAAGTGCGTGCACTGTTATTTGTTAAAGCAGGGTGGGTGGTTCAACTCAACTACCTGCCTGGTAAAAGGAGCATCTTACTAGCGCCTGAAATATCGTGTTTCCTAAGGGAGACGTACCACTGTGTGTAAAACACCACAAAGCATAGTTTGTTGTCAGCACTGCAGTAAACTGCTGATGTGTAGATCTGCTTGATCAGAGAACACGTATCTAATTTCTCGCTTTTAAAAAATAATATTTGATGCACCGTATCATGCTGCGTACCTTTTTGTTTTGTTTTTGGCAATGCTATTTTACACAGCAAATGCATACGTCAGAATTAAAAATGTAACGTCATAAATTGTCAACGAGCATGGACCATGCTCGTGATTAAACTACACCCCCTCACCAAACGAGCAAACGCATTTCCTGGCTAGATACATTGCATAAAGAGTCATATTTACTGCAGGGTTTACTGATAATTCTACAATGGCCCTGTGCTGTTATGAGGTGTAGATCTGCAACTAAGCCTCCCATTTGCATTCAGAGATGCAGGGGTCGCCCACCCCCTCGTTCTATTCCTCGATGTTAAACTAGACCGTGACAGGAGGTCTCAGCCCCCACCCCAAGGAGAGCAGGTGCCGGCTCCCTCCCCCTTGAATTTGATTACTGGTTGATGTGGTTATTTCAGACACAGGCTTGCCTGACGCTTGGAGTATTCAAGGAATGACGGCGAGGTGACTGGGGAAACTGCCAGACACCTTCCCGCGCGCCGCCACCGACACTGAAGAAGGCCTGGTCTTCAGAGAGAGGCCGTCTAGGTGGAGTGTATCCTGCCTTGAGAGGGGAGGGGGGATAAGCTGGGGGTGGCATCCCTTTATTACCTCACTGCAGAGATGTGTGGCAAAGACCCAGTACATTTCCTCAGAACATCGCGCACTACTTGCCTCAGCCCGCCGCACGGTGGACCCGGACGTTCTTTCTGGAGAGCATAAAATTACTTCACCCATCGCGTTATGTCCCAGAAACATTTCACTCATTGCACGCACACCATACGCCTGTTCCTTTAAAAGGCAAGATAGGCACGCTGCCGCTATAGCCGCTCTGCCCCCAAAAAAGAATTGAAAGTGCGCACTCGCTATAGTTAAAGCGTGCAGTGTTGCCAAAAAGAACAAAATAATAATGTTCCTGAAAAGTTGCAAGTTGGACGAGCCGCACATTTGTAAAATATCACGCGTGGCCCCCATTACTAATAAAACCAGTAAATAAACCAAGCGCGGCCGCTAAAGTCAGCGGACACCGCTCCAAATTAATTAAATACACAAGCGCGGTCCCTAAAGTGAAAGAGGACCGCGCTGCAAGTAACAATAAAAAGAATGCTTACCGACTTATGGAGACCGTGTAACGCCACAAGTAAAAGATCCAGTCCTGATGGGCGGTCCCAAAAGGAGACAGGGCAGTAACAAGGAGGGACTAAGAAGCCTCATTATCAATCGGAAGCCAGCATTTACCATGGACGATGACGCCAGCCAATGAAAAAGATGGGCGGGGCTTCCACTCCACTTCTAAAACATACCCTAATACAGCATGCCTCGCAGAGCGAGCAACGCATGCGCGCTGCAATGCTAGGCGAGACCTAAAAAGGAAAGTTTGGGCTTTGCCATTGGTTTAAATGGCAAAGTCAAGGTAGCATCTTAAAAGTGCTCTACCAGTCTGCAATGGCAGACTATGAGTAATGCTTTGCTTTGTTACACTCGTGGTGGCACAATCAGTACTGCAGTCCACGAGGGACACATACATTACAGGCCCTAGGTACCCCTGGTATCATATACTAGGAACTTATAAGTAAGTTAACTTATGCCAGTTAGAGGTAAGCCAATGAACCATACACTTTTAAGGGTCAGAGCACTGGCACCAAGGCCTAGTTGGCAGGTCTCAGTGTACTTCCAGAGTCGAAAAACCAACAGCATCAGTCCAAAAGTTAGGGGGTGATCATGCAAAAAGAGGCATTTCCTTACAAGATTGAATCTGGATGTGACAGCAAAAAGACTGCAGAAGCAAAACCTCTTCAAAGCACACACCATAAAGATGCAAAACAAAAGAAAGTATGCTCAGCTTCATGCAGGTCACCATCCAGCACCACAGGTGGAACACCAAACGATACCAGCTCAGTAACATAAGTGGAAGTTTGTACATGAAACTGGCAATAAATAACATGAAAAATGAAAATGTTTTTTGTTCAGGAATATTCATGGAGTTTAGAGGTCTATTTCCGTCTCTATTGCTACCTAGAAGTCAACGGAGTGCTTTGTAATACGCCGTAAATAAGCAAGCACTGGCTAAGTCAATAGGTTTGTGTTGGCTGCCAGCTTTGGCTTTGCTAATGGTTGTGAATGGTTTTTGTAAAACTATATATTGGGACTACTTTTGTGTGAAAGTGCACTCACAGTGAAGTAAGGTATTGGCCGAAGCAGGCTGACCCGGTTCCCTCATGCTGTAGGCACGGGTGGGCAGATAAAAAGCATGAATGACACACTAACAGATCAATGGATGTTATAGCTGGAATTATGGAAAGTCATTTTATGACCCAGTTTCTTGTGTTGTTCTAGGCTCTGCCGAACACATCCCTATGTCTGTCCTTTTATAGTTCTCCCTTTCTCTGATGTTGCTGTAACTGGCAGAGCTTGACAGATACTTTGATGTGAGAGAGCCATAGAATACAATTATCCTGATTGGTTGAGATATGAAACATCCACCTGCATCATCATCCTGTTAACGAGGCTAGTTAGCTGCCTCGTAGAGACCCAGTCAGGATTAAGGGCCTGATTTATATATTTGCAGAGAGGAACTCTGTCGTCCCTCCCCAGCAATATAATGGTCTGCCCACCGCATTTACATGCGGGTGGAACTTAGGGTTAATCATGGTGGAGTCTACTCTGTGTCTGCCGTGATTAATCCCCTCCGATGGCCCTGGGGAAGTAAGGGCCGTTAGAGAAAAGGCTACATGTCCGCCCACCCAATTTTGATGGGCTAACATGTAGTCATTTTTTACTGTTCCTTACCGCCTGTTTAAACCTGAAGGTCTCCCATGGTGAGGGAAGCATTACTTTTTCTCTTTTCAAAAATAAAATACAGTTTCTGAATTTTCTTTTTGAAAAGAAAAAAAGAATACTGTTTGCTGCAAGGTGACACAGCCCTGTAGAAAACAGTAAAATGCATTGAGAGAAGCCACCATGAAGGCGGTTCCTGCCAATGCCTTTATTAATGACTGCCAGCTAAGTGATCATTTATAAATCTGGCAGACGGAGTAGTCTGGACCTGGCGGATGTAAGGCCCTCCTCCAGGCCAAGGGAGAATACTTTGTATGCCAGTAATCAAATCGGGCCCTGAGTATGAAAGAGAGGCCCCTTTGATGGTGTGTCTCTCATTGTGTCTGAGATAGGATTGTGGTTTTTATTTAGGCCTAGTCTTGCTTTCACCAAAGAGAGCATTAACCATTGGCCCGATTATTAACTCAATCATTCCTTCCTGTGTTAGTTCCTTTTATGATTTCATCTGCTCTCAATGCGTATTTTTGACCGAGAAAAAAGTCCTGTTTACATCAGTCAAATCCCCTTTTGGGTCAAAGAAAACAAATCTGGGTATCCCACTGGGCTCCATGAGTTCTGAAACTCTATGGTAGACAGGATCTCATTATCATTGCTGTTGTTCTTCACAGTTAGGGCCCACAAGGGCAGAACCAAGATGCATGGACACAATACAGCATCTTTGGTTTAGTCCAGGGACTGGACTAGTCTGCTGACAGTTACTGATGTCTGTCCACTCTTCTGGATGTAGGGCCCAAACTAAAATTTCTGAGGCAAACAAAAAATAGATCAGTGGAATGCTTGAATTAATCTCAGCCACTGCTAACTTGGGGCCGCATTCAATCCATAATTGTTTTGCAAAATGTGCAATCACATACAGGACCCAACAATAGGCAAATCAGCCTTGTTCTTGCACCAATAGCAACAGTGCAGCCGGAGCAGCCAGGTCAGGTCCCATCTGAACTAGAATGCAAGCAACTCCAGACCAATGTCAGTCTATTTGGGCCTCATCGGTAGGGTGCAGCTTTGTTCCAGTAGAACAGTGAGCACGGGACCCATGTCTGGGCATACCGTTGCACTCAGGGCATGGCATAGCATAGCACTGGGGGAAAAAAATGTTTTACATTTCTGTCACACAATATCTTGATTACTCTATTCTGGCACTGTACCATTGGACCATCTGCCTTTGCACTGAGTGAGAAAAATCACCAGCAGAAGTATCGAACGTCCATTACTACCCAGGGATGCGAAGGCAGAGGGACACAGACGATTTGCTGAGATTTTTGCAGAATACATCATTAGTTCATTGAGCATATATGGAACACTCTTCAGCAGAAACACTTTTTGCACCTCATGCTGACGCAATGAGAAATAAAACCAACCAAAGGGACGAAAAAGAATGAAAACACTCACAGAAACTTCACAGTTGTTACAGACCGAATATGTTCATTTTCGAACAGTTTCTGTAGAGACATTTTCCGGTTTAGAGCGTAAATCCACAGATTACCACGGATTTGCTGTGACAGTTCAGCAGGGCAGCTTCACCTTCATCTCCGAACAGAAATGCGAGTTTTTGATATTATGTCCTGTCATGATACATTATGAATTAATGTATCTCATTTTGAACTGGTTCAGCCTTTTGGGATTTAGTGTTACTTTCTGGTGTTATATTGTGTTTTATCCAGTTTTGAGTGACAGATCAGTAATGTGAATGGCCAAAGAGTTTCATACACCTAAGAGTGAAATCTTTTCCTTTCCAGCAGCATGGTACCATAATCTCTTCCAAGTCTTTTCCAGAACATCGTTTGACATAAATACCATATCCTAAATATCGTTTACAAAAATATCGATCTAATTGAGCTAAGAAAATCTACAGGTAATGGAACAATATTTTAGCAAATGATTTTGGTATCATAATATTTATGCCAGGCAACATTTCTGCATACCATATTCTGACATAGAGCCCCTTTCAGCACTCCATCATTGAAGCATGTAACAAAATATGTGTCTGCATGACATCACAGGCATTTTGTAATGCATGTTCCTTTGCAATTTGTGTGTGTAATGTAACCTGCTGCATCTGTGCTGCATTCTGTGATTCGTGTTCTGTACAGTGGATGCAGCATTGAACATTATTACTGCTCGATTTCAAGGGTTTTTATTATTTAGTGATCCCTGCGTGAACCCCGGTGTGTGCAGGGATTGCAGTTACAAGAAGAGGGGTTATCACCTAGTGCAATAAAATTCACACACCTGTGCTTTTTACCTGTTCAGTTTTTTAGTCAAACCTGCCAAAGTTTAACTGGTGAATACCCTGACATGTAGATTTTGGAGCAGAATGCACCAAAATCCAAACGTAGTTCTCCATTGATAGGGGGTAACTTTGTAATAGATGCTACTTATCGCACCCAATAAATCCGGATCCTCAGGGTCCCAGATTATATTGAATGTAATAAATAGCACACCACACTCCAGGGCAATTATAATTAGGGTGTTGGTATTGTTAATATGTAAATTGCATGCAAATTGCATGAGTAATTATTTGATGGAAAGCATTATTTCGATAAAGTGTTTTATAAAGTAAAAAATACGATGTAAGAAATGCAATGATCGCACACAGGTAAAACAGTTGTGAGAACTTTACTATCTCATCAAGCACTCGCTTAGTCTTTTACAAATAAACATGGTGTACATTGGGCTGAAGGGTTAGGATTTAAGTCTCCTATTTCTTAAATATTTAACCACAAGTCCTCCCTAAATTGGAAGATCATAAAAATTGTTGAACACATTTGAGTAAGTAGTGTTTAAAATTTTGCATATTTAATTGTCTTTTAATATTTAGCAAAATTGACATTATTGGACTATTCTGTGGATTAAAAGGGAGTACAGCCGAGAAGAAGGAGCTAGATAAATATATACACTTCCATAAAGGAAAAAAAGTGTTCAATGTTTCGGACATAAGTGAAATCTGTCAGAAAATAGATAATAAAAATATAGCCCTATGATTGGAGATAGAAAATGTGCTCTTAGTAAATGACAGACTTAGGAAACCAAAAAAATGTCTTAGTTTCACTAAAAAAAAACTAATAAAGAATTGTTAACCCCCTCAGCATATCTTGCACCAAAAATGTGAACTCTTGCATTGGGATCTTCTATAAAATCTATCTCAAACTCCAGAACAAAAGAGCTTCTTCCACCTAAAATCACACCCTCAACTCATGTGCCAGCATTAACACTTCCTTAAAGATATATAATGATGTGGTTAACATATTTGTCAGCAGCATATCCTCACTGGATGAAAAGCAACTCTGGGCTTAACCAACTCTGCATTGATTCAATGAATCCCTTATTATACTGAAATGATATGTGTGAAATTGTGTAAAGTCCTTGCTGACAACAAAATCTCCTCATATTTGAACCTGCCTGAAAGCCCTGAATGAAGAATGCAAGCAATCCATGTGTAATGCCAAAACTAACTAAATCTAAGAACAGATCACTGCTTTCTCAAATTACACAAGATCTCTATTCAAATATGTGCCCAAAACCATAACCATTGTGCATCCCACTAGTATCGCCACCACCAGCCACTTTTAATAAATGCATGTTTTATTTCAACCAAAAAATAAAAAACAGGACCATCAGAAACAAAATTTGACTAGTCAGTCACCCTGGATTTATCAGCCGCCTTCGACACTGTCAACCATGGCATCCTCCTAAACACGCTCTCAAAGAGAGCAGGCATTAATGGAACTGTCCGTCAGTGGTTCGCCTCCTTCCTGAACAAGAGCACACAGCTAATCAAATTCAACAACGAAATCTCAAATACATCACCAGTCCCGCAAGGGCAAGCCTGCCCCCTGCTCTATTCAACCTCTATATGGAGCCTCTCATAGTGATCCTGAAAGAAGCTAGAATTGCCTAGCACCTCTACGTGGATGACACTCAACTCTACATGAAAATCTCGTCAGTTAGAGACATTCAGCACCTAAATAGTACTCTACACACAGTTCAATCCTGGCTAACTAGCAACCACCTCAAACTCAACCCCAACAAAAGAGAACTCCTCATTCAACCCAAAGAAAAATCCTTTCCTGTAGCAGACTGGCTCAACAACATCAAGTCACTAAACTGCAAACTGTCCATTTCCAACTTGGTCAAATCCCTGGGAATCACAGTCGACAGTCACTTAACTATGAAGGAGCATATTACCACCTCTGCAAAAAGTGCCTTCTACTCGCTGAAACATCTAAAAAAAGGCAAACCCTTCATACCCAGGGATGACCTAAGGACCGTGGTGCAAGCCCTCGTCCTCCCAACCTACCTCTCAAATAAGCTCTCAAAAGCTGGGCAAAAGAGACCTCTACAAAGCTCAAACAGCCTTCTTCTGATCCCACCTAAATTCAAGAAAGAGAAATCTCATGCCTGTTCCTTCTATGGGAACGCCCCTAGAATCTGGAAAGTGTGTCCGCAAGACTTACGTGAAAATCAATCTCTCCCTCACTTCAAGACAAAACTGAAACTCCTTCTCATTAACAAATATTTAAGCACACCCTCCTAAAGCTTTTAAAAGTTTCTGCTGCCACTCACAAAGTCAAGTCTAGTCTCAGCACTATTTTCTCGGGGAAAACCCTTTTGCCTCCACTCCCCATGCCACAAAGAAGCCCAACAATAGCTATCCGTGAACTATCTTACCCATACAATTCTATTGCAGGTCGCAGCTCACTGTCAATTATTGGTCTTAGCTATGGCTACTTATTCTCTGTGTCACTTGTGCAAATGTATCTATGCTTCTTCAAAATATTATATGCATATTTATATATATTGTGTTTTACCCCAACAATGTTTCAGATACTGTTCCTAAAGCCTTCCCATATTTCGCTTACGCACGCCTCGGCCCAAAGCTATTCTTTGGGCCTTATGTTTGTTTTCTTACTCCACATGTAACCCAATGCAAATGTATCTGAGTATTGTTAAATACTACATATCCATTTATGCTGCTGCAACCTCCATAATATATCAGCCACTGCCCTTGGTACATTCTTTTATTTCGCTTACATACTGCCACTATGTCGTTATGTCTAACAAAATTTGTACTGATACTATATGCTATGAAAACAATTTTATAAACTGTCTCTACCTCAGAAATGCCTAAACGTTTTGCCTACGTACTGCTGAGATATCTTTATACCACCCAAATAGGTACCGCTACTATGCGCTTCTAAACCAAGTTATATAGTCATAAACTGTGTCTACCTCAGAAATGTATTGCTGCTGATCCTTACACCTTGTTATGTATCGTCTATGTACTGCCATTTTGTCAGTATGTCTACCCTAATATGTTTTATGTAACCACATCTTTGCTACAAAGTATACACTGTGAGGCGCTCTGATGCCCTCGGGTCGAGCTAGCGCTATATAAAACTCTGCAAATACATGAATAAATTAAATAAATAAAGTGAAGAGAATTCCGCAAACTCCTAAAAACTGTTCATTTAATCTTAGCTTTGCAGAAAACCAGCTTGAATCCAATCATGTTTCCAACTTCAGATATAAATTCAACATACTTACACTGGGGAAGGCAATTGAGCATTGTCTTATCCCATTTGAAAATTATATCACCAACAACCAGCTATTGGTTGACTGCCAATATAGATTCTTATCTGGCTTCAGCGTTGAGTCTAAGACCCTAATAGTCCTATATAGCAGAGACACATGCCAACTCACCTTAGTCGATATGTCAGCCACATTTGACACAGTAGATCAGTGTAAGCTGCTTCACACTGAAGTACAGAATAAGCTGGAGGAAGCAAATACTGAACTGGTTCTCCTTATTCCTCACTAAGCGTGATCAGATAGTGAACCCGGTAAGCATGCCACAGAAAATGCAAATATGCAATAGAGTGTCCTCAAGAATTTGTGGACATTGTTACCATCCATCAATATGTGTTTGACACACAATTATAACTAACAAAGTAGTCTGTTTACAACATCTCACTCTTCGGCCCTGTCTCTTTGGCAGTGGATGTCAGTAAACTTCCTAATGTTGAGCCCAGAAAAAAGATCAATATTTTTCTTATGACTCCCAAATGACAAACACAGTTGATGCGGCACTCCTCGAGAGCATGAACAAGGTTCAAACATTAAATGTCTGCTTGGCAGTACGCTAGTTCTACCCCCCACAAAGAAAACATTCCAAATCATCTAAGTTCCATCTACATTTCCTAAAAGAAAATAAGGAACCCAGTCTCCCCAAGCCAATTGAAGACAGCAGTGCACACCCTCCCCATTATCACCCCACTGAAAGTTGTCTTTCATTCTGTAGCGAAATTCCTCTCAGTAAAAGGAACTTTTGCCACATCTCCCCAATCCAGAGAGATTTATATGCAAGGGTCAGTTTTTAAAAATCTAGTTTCTTGCATACAAAGCCATCCTTTCAAATAATCGACCACATTAAGCTAGTCTACTATTACATGTGAACAATGGAATTTGAATTTGCCCACCTCTACCTCGCATTCCCTCTGTGCCCTTTATGGGACCTGGGTTGCAGGACACTGGTATAATGATTGTGGTGGCCTCCTGGTCCTTCCCTCCACTCCATGCAATACTGCTACCATGATCACCATTGATAGTCTGGCTGATCCCCTTCCCAACAGTGACGCTTTAACTGAGCCCCCGGGCCTGCCTTCCACCTTCCTCAATTTGAAAGGCCTCCTTCCTATTACTCTCAATAGGCTGCATTTTGTTAATGAGGCCGCAATATGTTTTGAAGGCGGGAACATGAAATCGCACAAGTCTCGAGCTCCCGTGATATTTGGTACCCATCTTAGGTGTGGTACTATATATACAGCGCCCATTGCACAAGGCCTTGCTTGGCTTCAAGACTTCTTCTAGAAAGGATCTCTCGTTCCTGAGGTCACGCTTACCTTCACCAGGCTCCTAGGCCTTTGTCCTGCCTCTGGAACTTCTGGTTTCCTAATCTTTCTTAATATCCAGCGTGACCTGCAAAGACAAGAAAAAAAAGAGTGCAACCTGGGATCCACTGTTGATTCAGAGGGAGAAGATCATCCCACGAGTACATCAGAAGATGAGGGCTCGTCTTTCTTCTCCTACCCCTAAAATTCCCAACCTCCTTTTCCCTGGGACTAACTGCTGACACCGGTCGCTATCCGTTTGTTGAGGGTCAGTCTCGGAGGGCTAGGGTGGACTCTCTTAACTCTTGCAAACTCCTGTATCTTCAGTTGAGGAAGACTTGTCCCCCCTTACTTACCCTAATGCTGTGCTATAAGTTTGCTAATTTGTGAATGTTTGTTCTGATTCATTGCAAAACACACTTATACCATTACCTATTGGTAAAGAAATAAAAATAAATAGGTTCAAACTTTGAATCCAGGGGGAGTGGGAGGTGCAGTGGTAATGTTTGACTAACAACTCTCGCTACCCTTCATAGCAACAAGGTTATTTGACACAATTCTTTGAATTTCTTCTAAGCTTTCCTGATAGGATTGATGCAATTGCGACCTAATTGACTGTACCTTCAATGCCCACAAAATGAATTAAACTACTAGTTAACCAGTCCTTCACAGGAGAACTACTCTGCAGTCTCTGTTGCAGCATCACCCCCTGGGATCTTCCATTTTCTTATTGTACATTAAATAATACATCTCTGAACAAATACTTCACCTATAGGGCTATCCAGAATGCTTCCAGGGCAACTAAAATTATGGAGTGATGGAGGACCAAATTAAGTGGCAGGGATGCAAAATTATGAGGAATAAAAAGCAAATTATGCAGTATAATGTGGCACATTATGTTGCAGTATTATTTTGCTATTTTGTCACTTGAATACATATTAATACTGTCTGGGCCTAGGTATCTTGTTAGACAATCCTGCCTTTTGCGAATTCTCAATTTATGTAAAAAGCGCAAAAAAATACTTATAGCGACTGCAAAACTGGAACAGCAGAGCGCACAATTGGGCAAAGAAACATAAAACGGGGCACGCAAGTCATTCTGCTTTGAAGGCACAGCTCCGATAGCCTGGCAGCAGCACACGCATTCACGTCCAAAAGATACAGCAGCTGCCTGGCCTATCAGAGCAGCCCTCTTATCTGTTACCAAGGTGGCAGAAATCAAATGACGCACGCCATGCACCAAGTCCCATTTTGTGTGGCTTATTGAACACTGCGTGCTTCCAAGGTGTTTGAGGGTGGAGGAGGAGGGTGCGAGGTATGTGTGTCTGGAGAAACGGTCAGACATATGGAGAGATACAGAGAGAGAAAGAGTGTTAGTTTTGAGAGGGTGAGGTGGCAGGTCTGAAAAATGTTTGTCATGGGTTTAAGTGGTGCGTTTATTCATGATTATACGCGTTATTAAGGCATAAAGGCAAATGATGTAACTCGTTTGCTGTGCTAATTCAACCACAACTTTATTCTTTTTGTTTTTGAATAAAGAACATTGCTCTAATGCAAATGTCCCTTTTGGAGAAGGGCTCCTTGAAACAAATGACTTGCATCTCGATGCTGGAACGAAAAGAAAAGACAGACTGGTGAGTGGAGTGAGGCAGAGTAAGGGGACTAGAGCTCTGGGATTGAAGGGGAAATGCCTCGAAGGAAGAAAAACAACGGATTAAATGGGGTATGAAGAGAAACAAGCAGTGGCAAATCCAATATGTCTCACCATGTACAACCCTACTGGCTTTGCTGGAACTTTTTGTTGATGCTGTTCAGCATTAACAAAAAGAGGGGAAAAACAGTTTTTGCCAATGCTGTGCAGCATTGGCAAATTATAAAAAAAGCAATGATGCATACATGCTTATGCAAGATCACACATGCACACATATGCCTCATGACGTGATGCGGACCAAGGTGCATATTTACTAATGTTTCACGCAGTAAACAAAGTTGCTTCACTGTGTTGTGTGGAAGAGAGAGAACAGAAATGCACCATATCTACTAAGATATGACAAACTTCTGCTCCCTCCTACCGCTGGCACACTGTGTGCTGCCGAAAGTCAACATTGGCACCATTGCGCCATGCTGCAGGGGTGCCTGAGTTACAGGCAGTATTGTTATTTTGCAGGAAGGGATACTTTCCTGCACAAAAAGAATCCTTAGAGACAATTTATTTTTTCTATGTGTGCTGCAGCAGCACACATGGAAAGAGGAAATAACAAGGAGAAATAAATATATTTCTCCTCGTTACTCCTCTCTTTGGTAGGCACATCACTTTGGCGCAATCCCAGGCTCACTACCATTAGTAAATCTGGGATTGCATCAAATTCCATGGGTGGATGCACAGGAATGTCCATGCTCCACCCATGGAACGCCTACCACTATGAAATCTAACGTGATATATTGCAAGCCGCTGCGTTGCATTACATTTCTTTGCAAGGTCCCAGAAGGTGGCACAAATCGCCCCTTGCATGGCTTTCAAAATCTTACTGAAACCTTTGCGTTGTCAGAGACGTTTTAAGGCAAAGTGGGCTCTGGCCCAGGGCCCCACACTTTCAGGGGGCCCCTTAATAGAGCCGGGTCTGTTCTGCATAGAGTTTTGCCCTGATGACCTTGAATAATTCTTAAAGGGATTGTTTTAAAAAAACGTTTTCCTTTAATTTATTTTTTATGTGGGTGATATGTGAGAGTCTATTAGAGATAGTTTGTAGAGAAATGTTGTTTGTTTCATGCAACATCCATTAAAAAGGTTTCTTATAGATCAAAACTGGACCTTACATATGAGAAACGGGAGAGTGTCACAGAGATTATTTGCAGTAATATTAGTGAACTGTTGCTGTGTTACAATATTGAAAAACACACATCACTATCTCTGAATATTAGATGTAAACACGTTTAGAAGAGTGTGCCTGTGCCAAAGAGGATATAAAAGAGCTGAAACTCGATCATAAATTCAAAGCTGTTCCAAACAGGGGTCCCCAAGTAACGTTTGGCCCAGAGCCCTCAAAAAATTCTTAAGATGTCTCTGTGTGTTGTCCTTGTGTCACCATGCGTGACATAAGGTCAGTCCAAAGGCTTAGTAAATTTGGGCCCCCGTGTCACCGCACATGGGAAGTTGGCATTGTTGAGATTTGGCGGCTTCCACTGACTAGCACATTTTGGACCTGATTCACAAACTGCACTTTGAAGTACATTTCATAATAATACAAAACTTACTACAAAATATAAGTTTAACTTACACTTATGTGTGCAGAGTTCTCCATCCCGACTGTAACGTCTCTTTACATGTAAGTATAGGTTTTAGTGGTGAATGTGGGAGGGACACAGAGGGGTGGGTGGGAAAGAGGCAGACTTACTCCTAAAGGGGGTGGGATGAGGGAGCAATATGGGGGGTTTTGGGAGGGTCAGAGAAAGGTTTAGGGAGGGACATCACCCACCCACAAAAGAGTAAGCCAATTGCTTTACTCCTGGTGGAGGCGAGTAACTTACACTTTTTTTGGTAAGTTTACAGTCGCAATTTGTGATTACCCAAAATAGTAAATTTATTCAAAAGTGTAAATTATCTTTGTGAATCAGTCCCCGTTTTGTTTAAACAGTTTTTAGAGCTGGGAGTCACTGATGTAAATTGTCACCCTCGTATCACTTTTTAGAATCATATATGGTACTTTTCATACACTTTTTGCTCTGTATTGATTCTCTAGCTATTAGTAAAGACATGCATGGCGCCACAGTCAGCTTTTGTGTGTTGACAGGTACAGCGTGTGTTATTGTTGTATTCATTCATGAGCTGACGCTTATTATGTGCACTCGAACTCTGTCAGTCTGGGATCAGCTACAGGTTATCCAGGAAGTGGGAATTATGCTCACCTTAGCTTCCACCAACCTGCATGAAATATACATTATTTTCTGCATAAATAATACAGTTTACATAAGGTGTAGGGAAAATGAGTGCAGCATCGTCCTTCATTTGCAAGTGGGAAATTGGAGAATTTACGCCTGGACACTTACTTATGCAGTGCGATAACTAATTTTCTCGGCTTGTATTCAGTTGTTTTGATGGATTAAAAACGTGACTTTTCCTTTATTCTTTATGGTTATGAAGAAAATGCACTGCATACGACCATGATAACACCTCTCTGTATTGTTATGTTTCATATAGATGCCCTAATATA